>PISX010001294.1:0-203100 GCA_004024625.1 Mellivora capensis | reverse complement strand
CCAACCCCCCTCCCCCCATCACCCCTCAGTTTGTTTTGTGAGATTAAGAGTCACTTATGGTTTGTCTCCCTCCCAATCCCATCTTGTTTATTTTCTTCTTTTCCTACCCCCCCAACCTCCCATGTTGCATCTCCACTTCCTCATATCAGGGAGATCATATGATAGTTGTCCTTCTCCAATTGACTTATTTCACTAAGCATGATACCCTCTAGTTCCACCCACATCATTGCAAATGGCAAGATTTCATTTCTTTTGATGGCTGCATAGTATTCCATTGTGTATATAGACCACCTCTTCTTTATCCATTCATCTGCTGATGGACATCTAGGTTCTTTCCATAGTTTGGCTATTGTAGACATTGCTGCTATAAACATTCGGGTGCACGTGCCCCTTCGGATCACTACGTTTGTATCTTTAGGGTAAATACCCAGTACTGCAATTGCTGGGTCATAGGGTAGTTCTATTTTCAACTTTTTGAGGAACCTCCATGCTGTTTTCCAGAGCGGTTGCACCAGCTTGCATTCCCACCAACAGTGTAGGAGGGTTCCCCTTTCTCCACATCCTCGCCAGCATCTGTCATTTCCTGACTCGTTAATTTTAGCCATTCTGACTGGTGTGAGGTGATATCTCATTGTGGTTTTGATTTGTATTTCCCTGATGTCGAGGGATGTGGAGCACTTTTTCATGTGTCTGTTGGCCATCTGGATGTCTTCTTTGCAGAAATGTCTGTTCATGTCCTCTGCCCATTTCTTGATTGGGTTATTTGTTCTTTGGGTGTTGAGTTTGATGAGTTCTTTATAGATTTTGGACACCAGCCCTTTATCTGATATGTCATTTGCAAATATCTTCTCTCATTCTGTCAGTTGTCTTTTGGTTTTGTTAACTGTTTCCTTTGCTGTGCAAAAGCTTTTGATCTTGATGAAATCCCAATAGTTCATTTTTGCCCTTGCTTCCCTTGCCTTTGGCGATGTTCCTAGGAAGATGCTGCTGCGGCTGAGGTCGAAGAGGTAATCATTCAATTTTTTATTTTTAAACTTTTACTCCTTGGTACTACTGATACTTATTATTCTTACAAAAAGATGAACGGTATGAGCATGTCAGGAGGTTATTTAAATTTCTAATCATTTGCACTGATGTACATTTACTACACTCTTAATCTTGGAGACTTACTTCACACCACTTTCAGAAAGAAAAGTGATTACTCATACAGAGAGCAATAAATGTAAAAAGTTCACCACTGCTCTGGCCATAGGATCAAAAACAAATAAAAGCAGTAAAGTGGAATCAAAAAATTTAAAAAAAAAACTTGCAAATTATACTTCTATAATGATATTAACTTATTTATTTGCATTTGAACAGAAGTATAAACCAAGCAAGAAAAAACTACCTATATAATGTCCCTCCATTTTATTTGGACAGTTTTTTTTTTCCAGATATATATATATATATATATATATATATATATATTTTCTGAAAAGTTTATTTTGAATTTGTTAATTGGGAATGACCAATTCTGTGAGTATGGGAAAAACTTCTATGTTGTATAAAATATCACCGACTTTACTATTAAAATAGAAATATGTATTACAAATATCTAAAAATAGTATTCATACTTAGAAAAATTTTTTATCTATGTCAGTTTTAGGTGACCAAAGGTTCTGCCCAATAGGAGAAGAAAATTAACTCTTAGTTGTTGATGACAATTACATGTTCAAACTCCTGAGCTGGACTCTTTAGCAGTTCAAAATTTAACAAAGAACTTTCTATGACCAAAAAAAAAAAAAAAAAAAAAAAAAAAAGTTTTGGTTTAAAGGTCAAATGGCCCAAACTACTATCAGAATGACTTCAGGAAAATACTTATTTTGAGGAGATCCAGCAGAGTTAACATTTAGCACTTACTTTTAGGTAGGAACTAGAGGGGGTAACAAAAGCACAAACCCCAAAGCAGGTTCTCCTCAACTAGGGGACTCTTTTCACCAGGACTATATAATCTAAGAAACAGATGTGAAATATTTTCACATAAACTAAGAAAAACATATATAGGCTGAATTCATCTATATATCCTGAACAATAATATTCAAAACATTTCACAACCAATTTGGCAAAGATACAAACTAGTCAACAGAGACACTGGCCTTAATTCTGGAAGACCCTGCTGAGCCAGGCTTTACCCACTTTAAATGGGCCTAGGATGAGTAGAGAAGACTCAGGAAGGCAGAGCCGCAGCTGACTGACATGCAAGCATTTCAACCTCTTAACAACCAAAAGGGGCAAACTAATGTTCACTGGAGAAATGTCAGCCTATAGACAAAGATCTATGAAAAGAAAGGAATACCTCCCAACAGATACAAGGGCAACCAAAACTAAAGTCAGATGTGTCTTGAATATAGATACATCAATTTTGATGAGGAGGTAGCATTTCATAAGGTTATCAGCCATTTACTAAATGATGATGATAGTAAAGTAACCAGGAATAACTGTATAATGAGATTTATGTGGTAAAAAGTACAGATATTTTCTTAATCTCAGTTTCTCTCAAAATAAAAATGCAGAAAGAGAACCTTAGCTTCCAAAAACATACCAGACTAGATCAAGATAAGACCTGGAGCCTCAAAAGGTTATAAATTTCTTTTACAATCTTAAAAACAGTAAAACTGAAAAACCACTTATTAAAAATACTTTATACCCAATCTGACTCACTGTATTAGTTTCATACAGATTATCTCTTAAGGAAAAGACAAAGGAAAGGCTAATGAATTTCAGTAGATATGGAACTGAAATGATAAATTCAGTAGAATAAAAAATATGATTTTCACATCTTATACCCAATCACCAGTCATAATTATCTTCCAAATAGCTTATTAGCTTCTTCCTCTCTCCTCTCTTTGTAACTACTCTAGTTCAGACCCTCATCTGTCACTGCAACTATTACAATGATTACAACGATTACATGATTATTTACAATGATTCCTATCTACCATTTATATTTCAATTCTCCAACCCAACTACCAATTGCCCCTTTCAAATGCATCCTTCATGGTGCTTTAACTCTTAGAATAAATTTATATTTAATTAGTTTCATGCATTCACACACACACACAAATGTATACATATATTCACTGTCTTTCAATAGTTCATCAGGATAAAACTCAAAATTTCTTAAACATTGTTTATAAGACCCAGAGTCTATCTGGCTAATGTCATAGCCTATCCCTTACCTACACCAATACCTGAAATGTCACTTTTTTTTTTTTTTTTTTTTTTTTTTTGTATTGAGGTGGGTGAGAGTTTAAATTCACATTACCTGTAGGGCACCTGGGTGCTCAGTCAGTAGTTGAGTGCTGGACTTTTGATTTTGGCTCAGGTCTTGATCTCAGGGTTGTGAGATTAAGCCCTGCATCCAGCTCAGCACTAAGTGTAGAGATTGCTTGGGATTCTCTCTCTCTCTCTCTCTCTTTCTCTCTCTCTCCCCACCCTCCTCTGAACCCTCCCTCTCCCCCTCTTGAGCAATCTCTCTAAAAAAAGAAAATAATAATTAATTAAATTTAAAAAAATATGGTCGCCTGGGTGGCTCAGTCGGTTAACTCTCTGCCTTTAGTTCAGGTCATGATCCCAGAGACCTGGGATCGAGCCCCATGATGGGCTCTCTGCTCAAAAGGGAGCTTGCTTCTCTCTTTCCCTCTGCCTGCTGCTCTGCCTACTTGTGTTCTCTCTCTCTCTCAAATAAATAATCTGTGTTTTGGTTTCTCTCTCTTGCTCTCTTTAAAAAAAATTTTTCATGCTATATATTTTATATCATTCTTCAAATATTCCATGTTAACTGCAGCCTCTCAGTTATCACAATGTTACGAACTCAACTCGTCCCTCTAAAATTCAAATGTTGAAGCCCTAACCACCACTGTGATGACATTTGGATACTGAGCCTTTAGGGAGGTAATTAAAGTCAAATGAGGTCCTAAGGGTAAGACTCTAACCCAACAGGATTGGTATCCTTATAAGAAAAGGAAGAGATGCTAGGCAAGTGCTCTCTCCCTGTTAGCACAGAGTAAAATAAGGCCATGTGAGGAGACAGTGGAAAAGCAGCCATTTACAAGCCAAGTATCTTCAGCAGAAACCAAATTTGCTGACACCCTGATCATGGACTTTTCAGCCTCCAGAACTCTAGAACTGAGAGAAAATAAATATTCACTGTTTAAGCTACCCAGTCTGTGCTATTTTGTTATGGCAGCCCAAGTAGATTGATATAGATTTTGGTACCATAAAGTGGATTACTACTGTAATAAACACCTAGAAATGTGGCTGTCTCTTTGAAACTCAGTAATGATCAGAGGCTGGAAGAGTTTTAAGATGCGAGCCAGAAAAAGCCTAGGCTGCCCTGAAAGTGAAAAGAAAGCAAGGAAGGAAGGAAAAAGGGAAGGAAGGCAGGCCCCAAATGGAGTCACTTGTGCTAAGCCCCACCAAGATTTAAAATCTAACTTAACAGCAGTTTCAGCCTCTATCAGGAGTGGAATTTTAAGCCAATCAGTCTGGAATTTACTAGTAAGGTAATCTGCCTGATAAAACCCCCTTATGCCCTCAGGGAAGGTGACCTTGCTTGAAATAATTCCCTCTTTGAACTTCCTTATTTCACTTCCTTCGACTTATAACAATCTTCCATTTTGCATAACTCTTTAGCTCCTTTCCACCCACTAGATCAGATGCTACCCAATTCACAAACTGCTGAATAAAGCCAACTAGAGCTTCAAATTGACTCATTTGAATTTTGTATTTTAACAAAGAGACTGCTGATAAAACTATGGATGTTAAAGGCAAGAGGGAGGACTCAAAAAAGAAGAGTTATAGAGAAAGCCTCAGAGAAGACATATATCATCATGAGTAGAATGTTGGTAGAAATATGGATGCTAAAGGTCATTCTGGTGAAATCTCATGTAGGAATGAAGAACATGCTATTGGGCACTAAAAGAAAGAAGATAACTTGTAATACAGTGGTAAGGACTCTGGCTGAACTATTTTTGTGGTTCTATGGAAGGCAGAACTTTTAAGAGATGAAATTGGGTATTTAGCTGAGGAGGATTCTAAGCAAAGTGTTGAAGGAGTAGGTTGGTTTCTCCTTACTGTTTACAGTAATATGTGAGAGGAGAGAAATGAGGTGAAGGAACTTCCATCCATATTATAAAAGGATGATGAAGCCTGTGCTAAGAGTGTGGCTGAACAACCATCCAATAAGGAGAGGAGTACAGGTGGAAACCATGGGTCTGATCAACCATCTCAGCAGGGACACTGACAATTTCAAATAAAGGAACAGACAAAGACGGGACAAAATAAGGTAGGCTATGAGATTTGGGGGATTCTACAAGATAGGATGACAGTATTAATCACCTAAAAACATGCTTCATCCTTCAAGAAAAATTATCCAACACAATTCAGTTATCATCAGGGTTGCCACTCCCACCATAGGCCCAGGGGGTAAAGCTGCTTGCTCCTCAGTTTCCTCAGTTATGGCCACCAGGCAACTGCTACAAAGAGTCAAGGGAGCAGGACCTATGCCCAGAACCAAGAGGGCAGGGTCACTACCTAGGGTCATGGTCCACCTACCCCTCAGTGGGCCTGGAGCACAGAGCATCCAACCAGAGATGATTATTCTTGAGTCTTAAGATCCAATATAATTTGCCTTGTTAGGTTTTGGACTTGCATGGAACCCATAACCCCTTTTTTTCTTTCCAATTTCTCCCTTTTAAAACAGAAATGCCTATTCTATGCCTGCCCTACTATTCTATCTTTGAGGCACATAACTTGTCTGGTTTCACGGGTTCACTGTTAAAGAATGAATCCTACTTCAGGTCTCACCCATACCTGAGTTAGGTGATATTTTTATTAGACTTTGGACTCGGAACTAATGCTCAATTAAGACTTTGGGGGCTGCTGGATGGAACGAATGCATTCGCATATAGTAAGGATGTGAATTTTGGGGGCCCAGAGAACAGAATGCTAGGGACTGAATTTGTCCCTACAAAATTCCTATGCTGAAGGTCTAACCCCCAGTATTATGGCATCTGGATATGGGGCCTTCAGGAAGGTAATAAGTCAAATGAGGTCATAATGATGGTACCCTAGTCTGAGGGGATCGAGTCCCTTTAGGAAGAGGAAGAGACACCAGAGAGCACTCTTTTTCCAAGTGAGAACACACAGGAAAGATCATGTAGGACACAGTAAGAAGGCAACAGACAGGACAAGAGTTCTCACCAGAAACTAAACTTGCCAACATTCTGATCATGGACTTCTATCTAACCTCTAGAACCATGAGAAAATAAATGTCTGTTTTATATATAGCACTCTGAAAAGATTAATACACTATACATGCTATTTATCTTTTTTCTTTACTTAGTCTGATGATCAATTCCCACTCCTCAAATTTCAATTCAAATATTATTCCCTAGTAGGTCTTCCCTGATTCTTCAAGGCAAGACTAGGAACTTGCTACTCCATCATCAAAACCTAGTATTTATCTCTTATTAGAACACTTAAATATTATAGCTCAAGTTATGTATTTGTCTCTCCCTACTATGAACCTTGAGGAAAGAGAAACTGACCCTCCATCTTTATCCCTAAGACCTTGCACACTACATAACCACACACTACACAACAAAGTGCTCTAAAAATGTTAGCTACATGAATTAGTTAAACCTCAACCACACTTTCGCCATAAAATTATCTACTGTTTTAAAAGAAAAACATACATCACTTAAAAAAAACTAGGATAGGTTACCTTCGGGAAAATTTCAGGAAATTTAGTCAATCACTGAACCTAAAAGTATACCTCATTTAAATATGGTAATGAGAAGAACACTACCTTGGGTAACCAAAACATTCTTAGTCTTTTATTCACAAATTTCAGGCTTGTGAAATACAGGAGTTCATATACTCTCCCCACTATCAGTGTCCTCAGCTAAAGACCTCAAATACTAGTGAGAAAATAGAGGCCAACCAGAGAGGAATTCTTTTATTTGCATACAAACCCTAAGAACCCACCTGTACCTCTTTTCATTTTTATCACTCTTATAACAACAGAGGAAATCTCTTTCAACCTGAATCAAAACCTGTATGGTTGCTTTCTATGCCCTTCCTTCTAACCTATTACCCACCTGAGTGTCAACATTATCAATTCAATTACAAAAGAACTGCAGTACTGAGAAAGGTGGGAGGTAGCACAGGGAATAATATTTAGCAATCCTGTAGCTTATCTTTTACATTTCACAAAAGAAAAAACTCATTTTCTCATTGGAGCTAGATATTGCTTCTGGAAGAGCAGAAACTATACTTTGACTTTCCCGAAGCCTGATTTGGTGGCTTACTCACCATCTCTTCCTGACTGCCTAGAAAACTTAACATGAAATAAACTGAGATTCTGATACTCCCTACCAGATCTGCTCCTCCTTCAGATTTGCCTATCTAAGTTGATGACAACTTCACCCTTTCTGTGTAGCAAAGAATTTGGCTTTGCCCAAAAGAGGTGTGAATTTTGATCATGCTTCTGGCAGGTACTCAACGTCTTTGTTTAGGGCAGAAGCTGGCAATATCTTAAGTGGAGGGCCAGAAAGACTAACCATGTGATTTTGGGTGAGAACTCTGAGTCACATGGAGTCCACTGTCTTGGAAGCTGAAATAACTGTGGGCAATCAATCAATCCGACTTGACTAAATAACCAAGTTTCCATAAAAACTGTGTTAAAGCTCATGTGAGTTTCCCTGGTTGGCAATATTCCATACATAGTCATACATCAATGCCATAAGAGTAACATATCTTGAGGACAATGGAAGATTTATACTTGGAATCCTCCCGGACTCTATCTTATACAGCTCTTCTTTTGGTTGGTTTTAACCTGTATTCAATTATAATAACTGGTAACAATGAATATAATTGTTTTCAGTGATTTCTATGAATTCTTCTAGAGAATAATCAAACCTGAGAGTGGTTTTAGGACCCTCCCGAAGTTGCATTTGATGTCAAAAGTGATAGAAGTGTTCCAAAAACTATGCAGTTTGACCAACTGCAGGTACATTCTCAATTCCTCTTTCTCTCACACCCAACCTATGTATTCTATCAGAATATTCTGCTGGCTCCTTCTCCAAAAGTTGGCAGAATCAAATCACTACTGCTACCATCATGCCTTGCCTCGGTTACAACAGCTTCCTCACAGTTCTCTTGTTTTTTCCCTTACCGCCAAAGTCAAGTGTTAAAACACCATCCAGGAATCCTGTTAAAATGTCAGATTATGTCGCTCAGTGACAAAAATCCCTCTGATAGCTCTCAAAATAAATATCAAAGTCCTAACAATGGCCTATGATATCCTACTAAATCTGGCAGCTTTAGTTACCTCCGGCCGTATCTTCAGCTACTCCAGCCTTCATTCACTCTACTCCAGCCATACTAGTTTTTTCACTTTGTCTTAAATATGCCAGATAATTTCTTGCCACAGGGCTTTTCACCTGCTGTTTCCACGGACTGGAATGCTCTTCTCCCCACATATATTCATGGCTCCCTCACCTCCTTCAAATATCTTCTCAAATACTACCATCTCCTCAGTGTCTTCCCTACCATTTCATAACCTCAACACAACCCATTTTTTGTTTATTTTCTTTCTCTGCCCCTCTAAACCTCTTGAATGTATGTTCCATGAAAAGAAGTTGTCTTTTCTGTTAACTGCTGTTTCACTAGTACCTAGTACAGTATCTGGAACATAACTATTTGGAATACAAATACTAATACTATTTGGAAAATAAGTGAATGATATATTGTTCAAAATGGCTGGTCAAATTGTTGCTTCTTGTTACTGGCGTATTTGCAAGGAAACATTTGCTTAATTTTTAGTATACCACTTCTAAATAAATAAATGTCATCTACAGAATTTGTTAAAGCTTTATCAGAATTGTACAAAATGTAACTCTAAATGAGGACTGAAGATAATATGCCATGCAAAGAACAAGTTATTTTACAAGTAAATTTACAAATATGCAAATTTACCCCCAGATACCTTTTGTCTGGGACAGATACTCTGGCTGTTATAAAGATTTGTGGTTTTACTGATGGTTCTCAGTCACATTCTAAATCAGGAGATGGCAAAATACTGACTGCCTCTGTAAACAAAGTTTTATTAGAACTCAGCCATGTCCTTCTGTTTGCATCTTGTCTATGACTACTATAAAGGTACAAGAGAGTTGAGTAGTTTCCACAAAGACTATCTGGACCTCTAACTTAAAATACTAACTACCCTTCAAGAAAAGTTTGCTGATCTCTGTTCTAGATAATTTAGGGTTCTAAATGAGAGACCTTCAAATTAACAAAAGCAAATTCACATAACTGTCTTTCTTAAAAGGCCAAAAGTGAATTAAAAAACATATTCAACAGCTGAAGATAAAAACTACTTAAAAAAAATTGTCCTTTCAGTAAGTACTCTTTATCATGACACATCAAGGCAGACAAAGGGTACTGGAAATATACCTTGATTATAAAGCATTGGTATTCTAAAAACTCCTAGAACTACAAAAGGTTACTGACCAATTTTATTCCACCACAAATTGTATTCAATAAATGACATTTTTTTATTTACTAAAATTTCTGAGACCAAATTATAAAAACGACCTTCTAAAAGCTTATTAGCACCTCACATACTTCCTAACATAAAAAAAAACAAAAGAATCAAAACCTATTTTAACAAGGATAAATGTCTTCCATTAACAAGGACAAATGTTTTCCAAAGAGAAAATTTTAAATGTATAAATAAAATATGCAAAACTTTATTGATATTAGTAGAAAACCTTAAGGAAGAAGATTTAAGAAAGGAACTCACTGACAAAGATTAATTCAAAAATTTAAAGACTGATGGACCAAATCTGAAAAGATGCACAGAAAGGTGTTATCAAAGAGCTGTTTATAAAAACAGAAAAATTTCCAACATCATAAATGCCCAAGTAATCATTAGATTAAATAAATTGTTGTATCCTAAAAGGAAAATGCAGTATAGTCAAAACTGATGAATCTACATTTACTATTCTAAAGAAATGCCTACAGTATGTCAACAAGTAGATTATCAAGAATTCATAAAATAAAATCACATTTCTGTAAAATTATAACATGAAGGGTATGCGTATGGGAGAGAAGGGCACTCTGCATGTATCTGAGCACATAAAAAATGTCCAGGTAGAAAAACGTATATAAAAAAGGTTAACTGTGGTTATTGCTTGGTAGCAATATAAAAGGTGGTTTATTCTTTTTCTTACATTTTTTTCTAGATTTTTCTGAATGAGCCTTTATTATTATTTCCATTTTCAGGGGGAAAAAAAATCAAGACTTACCCAACTAAAAGAAGAAGTGCACAAATTACAGCAAATCCCAAAGTATACTTGAATGCAGTTTTAATTTGCTAGAAGTCAAGGGAAAAAAGTATACCATTTACTAAGACCTTTAAAATATATTCTTTAAAAAATAAAATACAAACTATTTTACTATGGTGTAAAAGTACTTTCACACCAAATGTACATTTGTAGTCAACTGTGTAAAATTTCCCTGTTGAAAAATAATCTTAAAATTTAAGGAAAAACAATGTAATGCCACATCATAAGCTATGTTTGCAAACCACACTAGACCTTAAAGTCTTTTCAATGATTAGAACTTGTGGAAATCAGTACTCAAAAGCATAATCAATTCTTCAGTGGGCATAATCATTAGTAAAATTATCAGAATATTTACTAATATATTCCCCCAAACAGTATGCAATCAGAATCTATAATACCCCTCCCCCAACTCATTTAAATTGGTTATAATAATTACAATATTCAATATGCATACATGTGAACATATATATGTATGGATATATATGTTCTTGAATATATATGTATTTTTATATATTATAAATAAATATATAAATATTTATATATATATAATATATAAATAAATATATATTTATATATAATATAAATAAATATATATAATATTTATATATTATAGATAATATATTATCTATAAAATAATATATATGTATTATTTTATAGATAATATATTATATTTATATAAAATAAAAAATATATAGAACATATATATAAATATATAAAACATTTATCATTATCTTTGTCCAAAGACAAAGAAAAACACAAAGCTGGATATTTTAAATATGGAAAGAAAAGTTGACCTCAAAAAAAAAAAAGGTTAAATCCGTAAAAAACAAAAACAAAAAAACAAAACATTGTCTCTCAGATTAATGAAGTCTCTAAAAGCCACCATTTAAAATTTAAATTCAAGCTTCATACGACAAATTCTTCACAAAGTAGTTAAGACAATTTTTAGGGAAAAAAACCCTAAAATAAATGTTGAGGAGGATCTTAAGATCAAACAAAAAGGCTGGGGAGGATGAACTTTAGAAAAGGTGAAAAGTGAAAGCATGTATCTCATTCCATTTTTCACATGAAATTCCTAACCACCCACTTTACCTTACATATGCTGGGTTTACAAGTCCAGAGTTACATAAGTATCTGCAAATAATTAATTTTGACTTTCTTTATAAATACTTAAACACTGTATTTTTATCTCTAACAACTGTACTGATTACCACTTGGAATCACTTAAAATAATGTTATGTACTTGCTCCTGATCTAATGCAAATACTTTAAGGGTTTAATAAACATGATTAAGAATAATGCTGGATTTTAAGTGAAAGCTATAATTTTTTTTATTTAAATACAAAACATAAAAAAGTATAAAGCAAATTCCTGTAACTCAATAAAAACATTCCTTTTATGCTGCGTTTTCCCCCTTAAATCAGAAAAAATACTCAATTTTAGCAAATATCTTTCAACATACAATTTCTTTTTGACCTATTAAATGACTATATATTAACAGATGTGCTGATTCTAAACTACTCATGCAGTCTCTAGAGACAGGCCCAACTCAGTTATACTATAGTCATATATTTTTAAGATATCTCTGAATTCAATTTGCCACTATTTCAGTTAAGATTTGTATACCAATATTTAAGTGATGTTGGTCTGAAATTTTGGACATGTATGTATGTTATAATTATGAGATTCTTATATCAGTGTTATCCTGGATTGGTAAAAATAGTCTCCAAATATTCCTGCTTTATGCCCTAGAACAGGGGTCAGCAGACTGTACTATGGGACACAGGTAGCCCAACTTCTATTTTACTGGATCACACCAAGCTCATCAAGTATTAGCTCTGGCTACTTTCGCCGTACAACAGCAGAGGTGAGTAGCTGAGACAGAAACTATATGCCCACAAAGCCCAAAATGTTTACTACCTGGACTTTTAGAGACAATGTCTGCCAATCCCTGCTCTAGAATTGCTGTCTAAACAACAGTCACAAGTCACATGTGGCTACTGAGCTCTTGAAATATGGCTAGTTCAAACGGAGATGTGCTGCAGTGTAAAATACATTTTAAATTTCAAAGGCTTAGTGTGAAAAAAGAAATTTAATATCTCATTAATAATGTGTTTTGACTCTATTTGAACTGACACTACTTGGAACCTATAACATTAAATACAATGTATTGTTAAAAATAATTTCAACTGCTCCTTTTTATTATTTTAATGTTACTAGAAAATTTAAAATTTCATATCTGGCTCACATTGTATTTCTATTAGACAATGCTGCTCTAGAATAAATTCAGTCATGTCATTCCTGGAGACAGGAAATCATCTTTCTTCCTCCCCCTAAAATAAACATACTTACAGTACATTTACTAGTATCATCATCATCCTTTTCTTCATAGTAGAAGTAGACAAAAGGGATCCAGAAAAACACACAGAATAATATAACAGAATATAAGGCTGTGGAAAGAAATAATAAGCTGAGTTCTACTGAACACATAAAAACTTAGTAACTGTTATATATATACTTACATTGTGCATATTAACATACAAATTAACTTACCAAATTCACTCCCCCATCTGATCCCTATACACATAACTTTTGTGTGTCTTTTTTTTAAAAGATTTTATTTATTTATTTGACAGAGAGATAGAGAGCACAAGTAGACAGAGTAGCAGGCAGAGGGAGAGGGAAAATCAGACTCTCCACTGAGTAGGGAGCCTGATGCAGGACTTGATCCCAGAACCCTGGGATCATGACCTAAGCCGAAGGCAGCCGCTTAACTGACCGAGCCACCCAGGCACCCCACATAACTCTATGTTTATATGTAATATCCCAATCAGCCTTTTCTGATCTCTATCCCAACAAATCAACAGCACTATTAGGTAGATCATAATTCAAGTTAACCATGAGGCAATTTTCAGCAATAATGATAATACTTATGCCTATAACAAGTGTAGCAGCTAATACCTGAGCTCTTACTAGGTTCTCACCACAGCGCAAGAACTTCCTGTAACCAACTCATTTAAATGAGCATTAACTTTTGGGACAACTGGCTGGCTCAGTTAGTTGAGTAACCTACTGGACTTCTTTCAGCTCAGGTCATGATCTTGGGGTTGTGGGACTGAGCCCCACAAGGGACTCCACACTGGAGTCTGCTTGTACCCCTCTTCTTTTGCTCCTCCCCCTACTCATAATTCTTGGTATCTCACTCACTTTGACTCTCACTCTAAAAGAAACAAATAAAACCTTTAAAAAACATAATAAATGAGCATTAACTTTTATATTCCTTCCAACTTAAAATCAAATAAATTTGACACAACATTTTCCAGTCACTGAAATTAAAGAAACAGCTACAATCAATACTATCTTTTTGGTACAAATAATTTTCTCTATCTAAGTTTAAAATATGTAGTGTTATAAAATTGATTGTATATAAAACAAGACAAAGAAAAGGTAAGAATGGTAAAACAGCAAAATCAGATTCAAAGTTAACTGATACGAATTACTATTTACATGCTTTAAAATAATATTAGATACTTTGACCCAGTAGTCAAAATATTTCTTAATTCAATGTACTATTTAAAATTTGAACAATGAAAGTATATTTAACAAATAAAAAAGAACAGCATAAACAACTTTTCAAGGTTTCACAACCTAAAAAAAAGTGCTTTTAAAATCTTCTGTAAAGGAGTGCCTAGATGGCTCGGTCAGTTAAGCGACCAACTCTTGATTTCCACTCAGGTCATAACCTCAGGTTCAGATTGTCTCTCTGCCCCTCTCATCCCCTACCCAATACACATGCTCTCTCCCTATCTCTCAAAAGAAAAATTAATAACTTTAAAAAAAAATTATGAAAAAATAAGGGGAGACCTGGGTGGCTCAGTCGGTTAAGTGTCTGACTTCAGCTCAGGTCGTTACCTCAAGGTCTTGGGATCAAGCCCCACATGGGGCTCCTGCTCAGCGTGGAGTCAGCTTCCCCTCTCTGTCTGCTCCTCCCCGTGCTTGTGCTCTAAGTAAATAAAATCTTTAAAAAATAAATTAATAATAATAATAAAATCTGTGAATTTACATTTATTTGAATGCACATAAGTTCATGGAAAGAGTAACAATATAATTATATTAAAAAAATCACAGGATAATAGTTACTATACTCCTTTGTAAAAAATATGTTAGTAATCTACAACTATAATAAGATATGTAAATATATAACATATATAAAGATATATATATATATAACTAAATATAAATATGTATTTATATAACTAAATATAAAGATACCAGAACTACAGGCCCAAAGCAGGAAGCAAGTGTTGACCAAAATTCATGTTTTGCTGAGTGAAATAAGTCAAGCAGAGAGAGTCAATTATCATATGGCTTCACTTACTTGTGGAGCATAAGTAATAACACAGAGGACATTGGGAGATGGAGAAGAGAAGTGAGTTGGGGGAAATCAGAAGGAGACACAAACCATAAGAGACTGTGGATTCTGAGAAACAAACTGAGGGTTTTGGAGGGGAGAGGGGTGGGGGGTTGGGTAAGCCCGGTGGTGGGTATTAAGGAGGGCACGTATGGCATGTGGTTTATATGCTGCATAAACAATGAATTTTGGATCACTGAAAAAAAAAAATTAAATTTTTTTTAAAAAATCATGTTTTGCACAAATTATTCTCTTGGAAGGAGTGATTGTATAATTTATAGAATTTTTAAACACAATCTTAATACTTGATAGTACTAGCTCATTTATCCGGAGGCCACTTATGAAATAGACTCCATTAAATTCAGTATAGCTACTACAACTTAGCAAACAAAGTCCTAAATAACCAACAGAAAGGTAAAAGGTAATTTTTATTGACCAATCATAAAATAACTGTCAGCAAACTGAATTCTGGCACTTCACATATTTAGTGAAATGTATGCAGTCTTTTAATATCATAAGAAACTAATAATGACAGTAAATCTTTAAAGGTAATGAGTACCGGTGTTTCTACTACAAAACAGAAAGTACAATTAACCCCTTAAGTTGGCTGAGGCACCAAGTCCCTGCAGATGTAATAATCTACATACAACTTCTGATTCCCCTAAACCTTAACCAACAGCCTACTGTTGACTGGAAGCCTTACTGATAACATAAAAAAACAGTCAATTAACACATATTTCATATACCATATTCTTACAATAAAGTCACCAAGAGAAAAGAAAATGTTATTAAGAAAATCATAAAGAGAAAATACATTTATAGTATTATATTGAATTTATTAGAAAAAAATCCACACTAAGTGGGCCCAACACAGTTCAAATTTGTGTTGTTCAAGGGCTAGCAATAGTTAGTATTAATATTTCTATCATAAGTCTAACAGCCAATGGAAATAAACATATATGCAAAAATGTAACCAGGGTGCCTAGGTGACTCAGTCATTAAGCCTCTGCCTTCAGTTCAGGTCATGATCCTAGGGTCCGGGATCAAGCCCCACGTCCGGCTCCCTGCTCAGCGGAGAGCCTGCTTTTCCCTCTGTCTCTGCCTGCCACTCTGCCTACTTGTGCTCTCTACCTCCCTGTAAATAAATAAATGAAATCTTTAAAAAAAAAATTGTAAACAAAATAAATATTCTAAAAGTTTTAAAAAATTAAAAGTAAAAGGGTCAGGACTATAAATCACTCAAATTACCATTCTAATATTATGATTAAAAAGATCAAATAATTTGTATACAATAGGAGAAATCCTAAATTAGCAGAACAGAGTTTAATGAGCTAATCACCATATCCCAGAAATTTTGATACAATAATGTTTGGCTTCACTCTCAGCATGTTGCTTATGTCTACTACTTGATGGCCTAAGCCTTCAGCTGGCCAGAGGGCCTATGGCTATTAACATTTCTGGTATTCGGTAACTTGTATGATCAAAGATCTTGTAAGCTGCATAGTTATCACAGTCAATTAGAAAAACAAAGTATAAAATTAATTCCTATAACTCAAAAAATACAAATAATCCATTTTTAAAGTGAACAAAAGACAGATACTTCACCATAGAAGATATTGGCCAAAGATACAAAATGGCTAAAAACCACATTTTAAAAGGTGCTCATTATCATTAGCCAGGAAGATGTAAACTAAACCCACAATGAGATACACATACCCCAAAGAATGGCTAAAATTAAACTGGCAATACCAAGTGTGGCCAAGAATGTAGAACAACTGATATTCGCATACTTTGCTAAAGGCAGTGTAAAGTGGCACACCACTATAGAAAACGGTTTAGTAGTTTCTTACCAAGTTAAACATAAAACTACCACACGATCCAACAATTCTACTCCTCTGACAATGAAGAGCCACAACATATGCAAAGAGTTTCTGCCCAGAGAAGGCTGCCTGAGTTACAGAATCCAGGGCTTTTACTGGGGACTTATAAAATATGCACGTTTGCCTGAGTGACCAGCTATGTATGATACCAGAACTACAGGCCCAAAGCAGGAAAGCCAAAAATCGTGTTTTGCACGACCAATCAAACAAGCTGATAATACACAGTTCCATACTCAGCTATACAAAACCACCTTATCAATTAGTAATACAGGGCACATCCCAGGGCTAGGTTCACAGGAGTTAGCCAAGGGTCAACCACACAACTTGAAAGTATATAGTAAGTGAACATGCTCAGGTGTACCGGTGTCCCGCATTAACCCTTTCGTTTGTTTGCTTTAAAGTAGGCTCCACGCCCAGTGTGAAGCCCAACACAGGACTTGAACTCACAACCCTCCTGAGATCAAGATCTGAGCTGAGATCAAGAGTCGGATGCATGGGGCACGTGGGTGGCTCAGTCCATTAAGCATCTGCCTCAGCTCAAGTCATGATCTCAGGGTCCTAGCCCTAAGCATGAGGCTCGCTATTTAGCAGGGAGTCTGCTTTTCCCCTCACCTCTGCTCGTCCCCCACTTGTACTCTCTTTCTCTCTCTCCTCTCAAATAAATAAAATCTTTTTAAAAAGGGGTGGGATGCTTGACCAACTAAACCACGCAGGCACTCCCCTGCATTAACTTTTTCATGAAAAAAATGTTCTTAGCAACATTATTCACAATAGTCAGAAACTGAAAATGATTCAAACATCCATCAACAGGTGAAAAGATAAGCAAACTAAATGGTATTATATTTATACAAATGACTAGTATACAGCAACAAAAAATAATAAACTATGGATACATGAGATGAGGATGAATCGCACAGACCCTATACTAAATAAAATATGCCCACCCACAGGAGTACATTCCCTATGACTGAACTTAAGGAAGTTCTAGATCTGGCAAAACTAATTTGTTACAACACAAGTCAAAAAGTGGTTGGGGCAGCTACTGACTGTAAAAAGACATGAAGATGTATGGCAACGAAAACTCTCATTACGTTGCTGGTAGGAATAACCAGAAAAAGGCAGTTTCTAGCAATCAACACCTGCACTGCAGGAAGGAGATGGGGAAAAACACAATTCTGAAAAGTCTCTATAATATCCCCCCCAGCAGTCTGTGACTCAAAATAGGTGTAGAACAACTGCTCTAAATCTTTGTTTTGCTAATACCATACTCTAAATAAACTATCTTCTGGTAATCTGACTGTTCTTTTTTCATAAAGATCTCTTCTTTGTCCTGCATCAGGTTCCTTGCTCAGCAGGGAACCTGCTTCTGCCTCTCTCTCTGTCTGCCTAATGCTCCCCCTGCTTGTGCTCTCTTTCTCTTTCAAATAAATAGATAAAATCTTTTTAAAAAATGAATAAAGATTTCTAACTTTAGCCCATAAATATTAATCTATAAGAAACATAAATTAAGTAACATTTTTGTTGTCTTTGGATCAGTTCTAATGTCCAGTTGGGTTTACATACCCGTATATTAAAAAAAAGGTGCTGCTGCCACTATCATGAAACCGAGAAATTGCTTCTTTTACAGCTCTACTTCAAACTGGTAACTATTTTCAAAGGAAAATTATTCTTAACTCCAACAGTGACAACATTCTTCATATCCTGACATCTTTATAAAGTATATTTTTACTTGTAAATGTTTTTGTTAAAAGATTTCTACTAGCAAGTGAAAGATAAACAGACTATTTGGTTTAATAGTTCCACTAACATCAAAGAAAACATATTAAGAACAAGTTTTAAAACCTCATGTCCTCAAAAATTGGCAAAAATTAAACTCATAAAACAAGTTCTTTTTTTAAAAAACAACTTAGCAAGAACTAGCAAAAACAAGTGAACAGTCATCAACTCTTAAAAGGACATAGACAAAAACAGTGGCAAAAAATATATAATAACTGTTACGATCTTTTCATATACACAAAACAATCTACTTTTTACAAACTTCATATCATTAAATTATAACACACATGAAAATTAACCTCGATAAATTAGGCTTTGGGATTTTCAGACATTCTTTATTCCTCCCAACTACTGGTGAAAACACCAAGACAAAGAATAACTTAATCAATACTATGATAGTAAAATTAATCATAACAAAGCTTTTTTTTTTAAGAGGGTCAAAGTATAAAGATATTCTGGGAATTCTAAAAGCCTTCTAAAATTATCCCATTTACCCAGCTGAAGATATTTGGGGTCAAGACTGCTAGCTGCATATCCAAATACCCATTTTCATTTCAGCTGGCATTCCCCTTTTTGTCCTTCCCCTTTTCTCCCGCTTCCTGTCTGAAACGGATATATGATAGCTTAAATTCTAGCCACCATTTGGACTCTGGTGACCTTAAGATGGAAATCAGGTACTAAGGATAGAGCACAGAGGAAAACAAAACAAAACACAAGTTTAAGATCCTCATGATGCCATAATGCTGTCATCTGAGCCCTGGATAGCCCAATTCTAGACTTATTTTAAGTGAGTTTTGAAAACCACTATACTGTTTAAGCCATGTATTTCCGGTCTGTTAACATTAGTCGCCAGGTGTAATTCCTGAAACAGAATCTGATATGCAAAATGGGGAAACCCGAACATTTCATTCCTGAACTATCCTGAGCCCTTGGTGGTCCTGCTTGTGAGCCATGAGTGTAACAGATCTCAATTAACTTTTACCATTGAACTTGATAGCATCATGAGGTGCCCCAGAATCTCTCGGGTTCAAGATGCAGTTCTTGCCTTCACAGTGTAGCAGCAACTCTATTTCCCTTAATACCCAGCATCAATCACTCCAGCCCACACAGTTAACTATTATTGCCTGTTCATTCAATAGAATAAGGCAACCAAATGGTCAGATGGAACTAATACCTCTAATTCAACAAAACTATTGTTTCATCTTTGTTGGAAGTACTCTCATATGGCTATTGAAAATTCTAATCAGCAGAACTCAGCTACAAGAAACAAGTTTTGTGGCTAGTTCATTAGGACTAACTGTATAAACTCCATGCTCAGTTCTATCCCTCAGTTATCAGAACGTGGGTACAAACTGTAGGACAAAGAGACGCATATGATGCTCACTGGTCCACAACATTCTCTAAAATAATAAAATAATATAAAAAAATACTTCTCAGTTCATTTTATGAAACTAGCAGGGTCTTCATAAACAAAACTGACAAAAATAGTAAGATAAAGGAAAATTACATACCAGTCTCACCTCTGAGTCGATTTTTAAAAGAATCCCAAATAAGATAACAGCAAATCAAATCCAGCAAGAGATTTAAAAACCAAAAAAGCCACCATCACGACCAACCAAGGTTTATCCTAGGAATGCAAAGTTGACTGAAGAATAATCTGTCTATATATTACTTGAAAGATTAAAAATTCACATGATTATCTCCCCTGATAAAGTATATTCAACAAGTATCTAATTAGTATTTTCCAGGCATCACTCTAGGGTTCATGAATATGGCTAAATCATAGCTCAAAAGTCCCTACTCTCTTAAGTTCAGTGGAGGAAAAAATAAAATATTTAGAATCACTGTGTGAACTACTCAGAGTACATTTAAAAAAAAAAAAAAAAAAAAAAAAAAACCTCTTAAATAAGAAAGAAAAACACAAACAACCCAGCTAAAAAAGGTAATTCAAACAGAAAGTTGAAAAAGCCAATAATTTTTTTAAAAATATGCAATTTTATTTTCAAATAAGAGAAATGCAGATTAAAGAACTATCATTTCATACTTGCCAGACTGGCAAAAACTAAAAATACATAGCAATATCAAAATTTGACATATATATAGAACACCTGAAATTAATGGAACATTGTATGTCAGCCATACTCAAAAAAAAGTACACTATGGTTTCTAAAATTACAACTACAGTGTTGATGTCCCATGTTATCCAAATAATATTAGTCTTGTCACCAGTATTTTATTAGGTTAGCGTTTCCTTGCTATTCCAAGGGCTCAGATACTACATGAACACCTTCAAATGTTCTTTTTCTCCCCTTCAATTTGGAGGTAGTATATACTCATTTGGGAAATTCTGTAAAATACAAAAATATACACAAAATAAAATTTACACATAATACAACTCCCTAAATGCCACCCAATTTAACCTTTGGGACATTTTCTTATAGTCACTGATTGTATACACAGTGTGTTTATTTTTATTTGCTATATAATTATGATAGATTGGTCTGGGTGCCAGAAAACTACAGCCTGCAGGCCAAATCTGGCCCACCACTTGCTCTTGTAAATAAAGTTCTACCAGAACACAACAGCAGAAACAAAAATAAAAACAAAAACACAAACACTAAGTTTAGGATACAGGCAAATGGAAGGTTTATATACTTTCAATGGGAGTTAATGTGGTATAACCACTTAGAAAAATAATTTCTCATTATTTAGAATATTGAAGATGCACATAACTCTATCCATCAACCCTATGTACGTATTTTGCATATATGCAACAGGAAACGTGTACAAGCACGTTCAATATAATTTTTAACAGCAAAAAATCCAAATGTCCAGACTGATTAACATGTTATATTCATACACAATAAAAATAAGCTACACTTTATGCAAGAACATATAAGAATCTCAGAAACATATGGCTGAATGAAAACAAGCAAGTAGATTCATATAAAGTTCAAAAAAATGTAAAACTAAAGATACAGCCTGGAAGAACTAAGGCAAAGCAAGGGATTAACAGAGACTAAATTAAAATAGTGGTTACTTCTAAGGGCATTGGAGAAGAGATGGCATCAGGGAAAGGCACACAAGAGACATGCTTAATAGATATATTGCAAGTATAAAATCATTATATGTTGAATAAACATCAAAACTGTCAAGACTTGCAAGACTGCTATATAGTTAGCCTCTAAAATGGCTCCTGATGATCCCCAAACCTCTATGCAAGCCCCTTTCCTTGAGTGTGGGCTAGATCACTGACTTGATGGTGAAAAAAATGTGAATCCTAAGATTAATTACTAAAAGACTCTGCCTTCCATCTTGCTTACTCTGAGAGACCTCAACTACCATGTTGTGAACTGCCCTATGAAAAGGTCCCTGTGCCAAGGAACCGATGTTGCTGACAACAGGCAGCTAAGACATGAAGCCAGCCCACACCCACATGAGGGACTTGGGAGCCAACTCTCCCCAAGTGCAGCCTTAAGATGACTGTAGTCCCAACATACACAATTGCAGACTTATGAGGAGAAAACCCAAGCTGAGGACCCAGATCAGCTACATCTGGATTCTTGACCCAGAGAAACTGTGAGATAATGTCTGCTTTAAGCTGCTAAATTTGGGGGTAATTTGGTACACCACAAGAGGTAACTACTACCACTGCTGATAGTACTTCACTGATTGAAACATTAAGGGACATGATGTGACAAGATACAATTTGGAGAACAAAATTGTTTACAGGCTTTAACTTAGATTACGGACTCTGAAAAACAGTCATTTCCCTGAAGGATTTTTTTGGCTGTCTGTTTCCTCTAACTAGGCCACTGAGTCTCATGGCATCATTATCTAGGGAATTTGTTGAGCAAATATAATCAGAAACCATTTAGAAAACTCCCCCCAGCAATTAAGAATACAGTCTTTTAAAAGGGGGAGGGAAAACAAGAGATACAACCACATCTCATCAAAAAGAACTTTATATAACTGAAAAAGTCCCCCAAATTAGTCCCAGTCTATCTTATCTAGAAAAGCAATTAAATATATTAGAGATGTTTCTAAAACAATAAAGAATCAAAAAGATGCTAGGTCAAATTTTTTCACATTAATTTTCTCATATCATTGCACTGAGGTTTACTTTCCTTGCTCTTTTAGCTAATTTGAATTAAAACAGCAGCAGATATCAGCTATTCAGCACTAATCACATGTCTCACACTCCTAATACCATGAAGCAGATATTACTTATCACCATTTCATAAGTGAAGTAGTCATAGAGAAGTTAAATGACTTCAAGGTCTCACAGTTCTCTTCTCAAATTAGACACCAAAAGATTGTAAACCCTCAGTTCAAAATGCATAGTAAAGACTTCAGGTACAATTTTTCAGCAATTAACCAATAAGGAATAAGGAAAAACTCCCTAAAAATTCTCTTAGGTGCTCTAAAAGGCATAGCATAGAAATAGGAATCTGAGAGTTTCTTGGTCCATCTTATTCTTCCTTAGTTCCATAATTTACTCCACCCAAATATGTATAAACCTATTTTCACTACAGAAATACTGAAGCAAAAAGTAAGAACTTATGAAACACCTAATAATCTGGTATTATTTGAATAACAGCACCCATACAATGGAAAACAATGTTGTTGTTGTTTTTAATATATACATATACTAGATCCCCAAAGCAGCAGTATTTTAAAGAACCAAAGACTGAACCTAACTAATCATCAATTTTAGAACGGATAAACAATGGAATATTTACAGCAATGACAATCAACGAAGTACTGTTACCTGCAACAATACAGATCAGTCTCAAATATAATGCTGAGCACTACAGCCAAATAGAGAACAATACGTATGAATTCAATTGATATCTACACAAAAAATGACAGCCCAAGAATCAGTGTCAATAGAAAAATGTGTCTGTAGGATAAAGTCACAGGACAACTACAAAAGCCTGAACACAACCATCTTGCGTAAGTCTTATGATTTCAGTTCTCTCCGTTTCTACACCTTCTGTATACATGCAAAATCAACATAAAAAGTTAGAAAAACTATTAAAATGTAAATTCACTTAAAATAAATTAAAGTGGTCAGCGAAAGAGTTAAAACTAAAATTTCGAGAATGGTTAGAGAAAATATTGGATAAACACTTATAATAAAGTACAATAGAAAGTAAAAATTTGAAGGTAAAAATAAATTGAAACATAAAAATAGGACTCAGATAAAAGGCTAAACACAATATATAAGAAATAAAATCTTGGATAGGTTCAAACATAGGATTAACAGAACTGAGAACAAAAAAGTCAGACAAAAGCAGCCTTTTAAAGGAAAATATCAAAGAAGTTTAAAGACATAAATGAAGAAACAAAACATTCAAAAAGGAAAAAAGGACTGAAATGTTTCTCGAATGTATACATCCTCAGATGAGGGGGTCTCCTTATAAGAACAGGGTCCCTACAAATACAGGACAAAAGGGCAGAATTGAGTAACTTTACTCTCTCATCCAACAAGCTCCAGGAACCTATTTCCTAGCAGTCAGTTTCAGATAACTGGACTGTTCATAACAAATTAAGAGCTAGTGGAGAACCAGTAGGTACAAGCAGTAATTCACCTGACTTTTACAAGCTGTCCGGGGGAAAAAAAACCCAAAGTTCCATTAATATAATGGAAGGATCTAAAAAATGTGGTTTCCAGACCCTAGGATTCACAGGGATCATTTGAGGGTACCCAAAACATGAAAATTATTTTCACATTAATACCAAAATGTTGTTAGCCCTTCCACTAGCAGTTATTAAATTTTCCACCACCAAGCACTCACCAGTGAGGAGCACTTTCATTCAGAAAAGTCCCTTCTGAAGCAGTAATAATAATTCCATTAGATGTCTACCTCAGAGTACACATCTTTTTAACATTCTGCGAGAAGGGAAGCACACATAAATTGTACTTGTGAGAAGCACTGTGCTATTTTACTTATGAGCTACACTAGTCACTTTCTTTCAAAGAAAACCATTTTTACTTGAAAGAACAACTGACAGACAAAAAAAAAAAATAACAAACTGACAGACATAATTACCTAGGCTTGAGTATCAGATGGACTTTTTCAAAAAATGAATAAAGTGGCCCTGTCACTTCAAAGAAAAAAAGTGACAGTATTTGCTGCCAATGATAAAACCCAAGCTTTCAAAAGAAAATTAGGATTTTTGGAAAACTTGAATCCACCACCTTAAGTCGTACATCTTTCCAATACACGAACACATTTCTGATAGAGCAGTGGTGACACTAATGGAATAGGGAATTCATTAACAGAAATTAGAATCTCTCTGGATGTAATCTAGCATTCCTTATTATTTACAAGGTCCCAGATGATTTTTGGAGCTGCCTTGGGTGTTCAGTGCTGCTAAGCATTCTCACAGGAAACATCCCCAGAACCATTTATTAAAAGGCAGCTTACTTAATGTCACAAAGCTCCAGTTTAGGAAATAAAATCCACTTTAGGTTATGCCACTCACTAACAAGTTGATCATTAATATCTCTAAATATCAATTTTCTCCATCTGTAAAATGTAGAAAACACTTCCCAAAAGATGACATTCATGAAAATTAAATAAAATGCTGAATGTGAAAGTCTCGTACAGTTCTTGGCAAGGTTAGACAATGAAATGTGTTGGTATGTTAGGAGAGATTAGATGAACTATGGAATCTCACAGAGGGGATGTATAAAAATAGTGCTTTGAATTATTTGGAGTCCATGCTGTCCTCAGGATCCAGGAGGAGACAGCTAACAGGCAGTTAGATAATATCTAGCATTTTTGGAGAAACAGCTGGGCTTGAGGATAGGAACTATTTCAGAAGCTATGCAATCCTTTTAGACTCCTCACTGTAGGTCACCACCTAAGTCAAAGTCAAAGGTCTCTTAGCCACAGCCAAAGTGTACATACTACTTTATGACAACAACCATTAATATTATTGAATAAACCCTGCTTTGAATCTAGTCATCAAGAAATCTTCTATCATTATTTGGCTTTTCATACAACTTCCTTCCCTAAATCAGTATCTCAACAGGATAGTGGATAGGATAATCCCAAGGTAGTTACATTTCTAACTATGACTCAAGTTCTGCAGAAAATCAAACCCTAAATTCCTTAGTCAGCTGTTGTTTGTAATGATTAACTTATTTCCCATGCATTTAAAATACCTGGGACATACTACCCTTAGGAGAATTGAGCAAAACACTCACTAAAATCATTTTGGTAGACCTAATTCTCTCCATAAAATAAAAGGAAGGGCTGCATGAATTAACATTCCTGTTTAGAAGTCTTTGTAACCTTGGTTACAAAGGATTAATCCAGTAGCCTCTAGGTTCAGTGATAAGATTTGGCTCATAGACCTGGACTGCACCAAGATAAAAGCTGCTTTATCTTGTCACATATTCTACAGCAAAAATATACTTTACTGTCACAAAGGAGAGAGGCTCTATTCCCCCAAAATTGTTTTTGAAGTGTTTTATATCCTCCCAAAGTTTATATTGAAAGGCAACATTTTGCTTAATATAGCATCATTTCAAAGGTTTTAACATAAAAGGTCAAATTTATATTTAAATAATTTATATTTATATATAAATATTTTTAAATATAAATTTAATGTATTCATCAGAAATAATGGATTCTACGTTAAAATACCACAAAATATTTCTAAAATACACATCAAAGGGATAGAATTTCATGGGTCTTTAGATTTCAGATTAGGAGAAAAGGCAAAGGTAGAACCAAAGCAGCTAAATTAAAATTCAATGAAACCTTTGAAAAAATTATCCCATCAAAAGAAGCTTCTATAAGCTGGTATCTTTCAGTTTCCAATTTAGTGTCCTACTAAAATCTTATTCAACATCTTGATTAGTTGATGAAAAAAATTACATCCCTTCACTTACACATTTTTTTAAAAGATTTTATTTATTTATTTCAGAGATAGAGTGAGTAAGAGAGCGCACACAAAGGGGGCAGGCAGACAGGGGGAGAGGGAGAAGCAGGCTCCCCGCTGAGCAGGGAACCAGATGCGGGGCTGGATCCCAGGACCCTAAGATCACAGCCTGAGCCAAAGGCAGAGGCTTAACTGACTGAGTCATCCAGGTGCCCCAGCACTTACACACTTTCTTAAAGACTTACTTTTATTTTAAGGAGAGAGAATGCACATACACGCAGGGGAGGGGGGCAAAGAGAGAGGGAGAGAGAGAATCCAAGCAGATTCCCTGCTGAGTGCACACCTGACATGACTGAATACCAGGACCCTGAAATCATGATGTGAGCTGAAATCAAGAGTCTGATGCTTAACGAACTGAGCCACCCAGAAGCCCCCACACTTACACACTTTTATAAAAACACAAGTCTTATGCAAATTCAAAGAGAAAATCTGGGAAACACTTAAGTGCTTATTATAAAGTTTTTATAACTGAACATTCAGGAAGGAAGGGAGAGGGAAGGCCCAATCAACCAGAATCCCTTAAACGGGCTCTGTATAGTACAATAAAGTTGATGTTACAAACTCCCTGGGGTACCCTTTACTCGTGTCAATACTTAGAAAGAATGTCTAGAAAACTGAGATTTTTAAAATCAAGAGCACAAGTAGGAAACTGGTATTGTTAACAAAGGAAAACACTTGAGATTTAAAGTAACTTGACTGAAACTCCAAAAAGACATATTACAAGTGAGCCTAAATGAAGCAACATAGGTTCAAAGTTTCCAGATTATCAGAATGAATGCTATATTTCTTACTCCTGGTGTTGAGACAATAATCACAAGTGTGATATCAAAATTAAATGTTTATACACAGCTTAATTCTACATCTTGGTTAGCAGCCCAGATAGGAAATGAAACTGAAATACTTACTGTAGTAACCATATAACACAGTGTCCTCGATCTGTCTGCTGACATTAGCATTGGCCCAGTCCTAGGATAAAAAGGAAACAATAGAAATGTTAATGAAACATCCATTTGTTTAGCAATTATGATTAAGTTTTAATATGACTGAATGGCACTTTTAAGTGTATCATCAACTCAACCAAATATGATCTGTGCCTTCAATAATTGAGAAAACAGATAAATAAGCATACAAATTTCAATAGGTAAATGCTGGAATAAGATGACAATATAGTTCTATGGAAACTTGTAAGCAGGAGGCATCTAACTTGGCCTGAAGATCAGGGACGGTTTCCCAAAATGACTCTAAAGTGAATTATGAAGGAAGAAAGGTCGTCCTCAAAGAAAAGGAGAAAAAAGTAGGAAGGATGAAAGAGAGAAGAAACACATAGGAAAGTATGAAAAAAACTGCAAGCAGTTAAATATAGATTCATTAGAGCTGTTAGAAAGGTAAGAAAAAGCTGGTGGAACAAGGGAGAGAAGGACACAGGTTTAAGGGACTCATGGGTCATGCCAAGTACTTTGGACTTTGTCCTAAAGGCAACAGAAAATAGTGATGAATTTCTATAGAGAGTGAAATATGATTCGTATTCTAGGAAGAAAATATTTGAGCACAACATATTTTTTAAAAATACGTAAAAGAACAGTCAATCTAAACTTCTTTGCATTGATCTCACATGAGTATTCTTTAAATTGGTAATTTAACTTAGAAAACATAATTCAAATTAATTTTGTCAAATAGAAAAAATATCTGTACACTAATGAATCAGAACTCAGGTTATAATGGCAAGTCTTTTTGTCAAATGTCCTAAACTTTATGCATATGAAAAATTAAACCTGGAGAGTCTAAGTGACTACTGCTCTTAAGTATTAGTATCCAGGTCATCTCTTTCCTATAAACACTTTAAGAGCTCAAGTCAGTATCAACATCTCACTACACTGGCACTTAAGAAAGGATATCAACATTGCAATCTCCTAAAATAACTGGTTTTTTATTTTTTTTTTCACCTACAAAGAACTCTAAGCAAGGAACATCTATGAATTTCTTACTGACAAATTCCTAAAAGAACAAAAATGTGGAAAATCCAAATTTAGCACTACAAAAGCAAAATCTTGACAGAGAAAGTACAATAAAAATAGTATTTTTCCAACAGCAATAACAATTATAAAAAACTTAATAGGCTAAATAAAAACTATGTTAACTATTTAAAGAAAACTAAATTATAGAATATTAAAAAAACTAAATAAATGGGAAGTCACATGTTCCTACATGAAAAGACTGTAAGTAACAAATCCCTCCAAATTAATCTATAAAAACTATATATACTGTCAATCCAAATCCCAATATACTAAGAGGCAGAGTATTTTGACATGCTAATTACCAAAATCATCTGTAGAATATATAGGCAGGAGCTAGGAAATTTTTTTGTAAAGGACCAACTATGAGGAATTTACCCCATTACTAGATTTTATTAATAAAACATGAGAATCTATTATTATAGTAACCTTTCATTTACCCAAGTGGCAAAATTTAAAACATGTTATTAGTGGCAAATGTAGAGAGAAAGTCATCACCTACACAGCAAGAAAAATCGTCTATGATCTAGACATTCTAGATCCTAAATCCTAAATCCTAAAAAGTCACACAAATCAGGACAGATAGCAATATACAGATAAGTTTTAAAGACAAATAGTACTATCTAATGAATGACCTTAAGAGCTCTTACTGGGTTGCATGACAAGCTACCAAAATGGGGCCTCCCCTTCCCATACAATAGGAGGAGCTCACCCCATCTCTATTACTCACAGGACTAAAGGGGCCCAAAGTCTCTAGGTGCTCAGCAACTAGAATGTCCAAGCACCTCATGAACCCTTGTATCTAAGTTCACGCCACCTGGCACCCAAGTCCATACTGTATACCTATCTGCAAGGCCATTCTCCTTGCCGTGTAAGAAGGGAGAACCAAAGAAGGTAGAGGTACCTCTGCTGAAGCACCTGTACTTTGGGGAAGCTCACCTTACTGCAGAACATCGCAGAACATCAAGGATTTAAGAACCTGTGCACTTGCTGAACCTAATCCTCATAAAATCCAGCCTATACCAAATAATGTTTATTGTTCCCTTTGTTCCTGACCCAACAATATTCAGTGCAGTGTTTTTTAAAAAAGAAATTAAGAAACAGTAATAACTAGAAACAATCTAAATGTCTGAGGAGAAACCGTATAGACATTAAAAACAATGAAATCTCTATAAACTGGTATATGTAGATATCCATGAAGTACTTTTGGTGGGGGGGGAGCCACAGAATAAACTACAACTAAGAATTTCAACACATTCAATTTTTGCCTAAAAAATATAACATTCATACATATATCCATACATATACCAAAAAAAAAAAAAAAAAGGAACAGTGCTTTTACCACATGGAAATGGCAAAGCACTAGAGATGTTTCTGTGCAATAATTGGAAATTTTTTCATCAATGATTCAAGTATCCAAAGAGATATGTACATAATCAAAACTTCAGTTCCTAACAGTTTCTTTAGTTACTATACATGCACAAAACGGAATTTTAAAAAGATTTTTGAGAGGCGCCTGGGTGGCTCCATCGTTAAGTGTCTGCCTTCGACTCAGGTCATGATCCTGGGGTGCTGGGATCAAGCGCTGCATCAGGCTGACCACTCAGAGGGGAGCCTGCTTCTCCCCCTCCCTCTGCCTGCTGCTCCCCCTACTTGTGCTCACTGTCTCCCTGTCAAAAAAACAAAAAAAAAACAAAACAAAAAAAATTTTGAATCTTAACGATTTTTTGAAACAGAGAATAATTCACCTATCCCTGCACAAGCTACCTTCCAATTTCCAAAATAATCCCATAAGGTATTAATGTACCCATTGAGAATTACTTCAAGTTAACCTTTAAAATTAAGACCCCAACCTCAGAAAAAAGTTAAAAGAAGAAAGAATGTAGGTTATTTAAAGCCAAAGATTCACTGACACTTAGAACCTTTTACCCTGCAAGGTTCTTTTTTGTTAAAGCAAATCTTACAGTAATAAGAAAATATTAACATTACTATTTTAAGCCTAAAAATATGCGTAAAATATACAACATCATTCAAGTACTATTAGTGCATTTGGCTTTTATACCCTGTCTTGCCTCCAAGGTACATACTGTCAAAAGAGCTTAGTTTATGAAACCTTCCTCCTTTTACATTTTGAGAACCACTATGCCCTTGATACATTTTCTAGACCATGGCCTCCCAAAGTAGAGACCAAAAGAAACTACAGAGTGATTTAAGACCCAAAGGGTTGGAGGAAAAAGAATACTAGAGAATATTAAAGAGTATTTCAGATGAAAGGAAAAGAAAAATTCCACAGAACACAGATACAGTGGGTCATGTACGTAAAATTTCCTTTCCTATTCTTCAAGATGACTTTTAGAAATGTTCAGCCCAACCCAAAAGTATACAACTCTCCTCAATTTCACCTGATATTCTCACCTTAGACCAGTGGCTTTCACTCAGGGGTGACTTTGTCCCCCAGGGGGATTTGGCAATGGAGCCCCAGGAGGTCGGGAGAGTGTTGGTATACTAGCGGCATCTTGTGGGTAGAAGCAAAGATCTGCTGACTATGATGCCCAGGACAAAATCCACAACAAAGATGAACTAGCACAAAATGTCAATGCCTAAGAAACAGTGACTCTGAGGTCTCTAAAATAATCTGGAGCCAAAAGATAGGAACTAACTCAACTTACTACCAAATCTAAAACCTACTTCCATCTGTATTCAAATGTCAGTCCTTCCTTCTGCCAAGTACGTATACTCCTATTTATATTCACTCCTTTCACATTAAGACCTCCACCCTTTTGCTTTCTCAAAAACACTGTACCTGCAATAGTATCTTCTCCTCCCTCTAAAAATTTCTCCTACTCCGCTGAATCCTTAAGTAAACAAACCCTAGTAACTTTCACTAAACACAGGGATATACACACAACCACCTCGAATAAAAATACCCCCCTTGACCCCACTTCTTACTCCCTTAGGAAACAGAAGTTCTTGAAAAGTTTTCAGCATTCCCTAACACTCTGTCCACAGTTAACCCACTCCAACCCTAATGCTCCACTGAAATTATTTTCTTGTTCTTTGGTCACCACTGACCAAAAGCAGCAGTCACTTCTCTACTCCTCTCACTACACCTCTCAACACCACTTCCAACTCCCTACGTGACACCTCCACTTGAATATTTAGGATAGGCACTCTGAAGTTAATTTGTCCAAAATACAGCTCTTTTAACATGACTAAAACGTCATAAACAATTTGGCTCCTGTCTTCCTCTTGATCTTAGCTGGTACCAAAGTGCAACCTCCAACACTACAGTTCAGCCAAATAGGCCAAACTCACCTCCGTCTAAAACCTTCTGTATTTGCTGTTCCCTCTCCCTTTCACCTCTGGACCTTCACCTGACTGGTTCTTCCTAATCCAGGTCTGATCTCAAGTAACCTGTTTCAGCAATTTGGCCTTCCCATGTCCCTATCTGAATTACCCACAACTTAGACTTCCATAACAATCTGTTATATTTCCTCATAAAACATATTGCTCTGAAGTCAGCTTGTTTTATTTGTTTACTGTTGGCCTGATCTCACAGAATATAAGCTCCATGAAAACAGCAGCCTCATTTATTAATCTCCCACACCCATGGGTGTCAGGTACATTCTACATGCTTAATAGATATTAGGCAAATAAATGTATTTAAGCTGCAGTGAAGAATACAAAGTTCTAAGACACAGTTTGAGAGTACAAATGAAGCAATACTAGAGAGTTAAACCCAGACATCCAACACCAACAGGCCATGAAGAGAGATTAATCATTGGAGGAGGGGATTTAGATATGAATATTTTAGCTGTCAAAACACAAAATGTTTCAATGCCATATCTTAACTACTAATTTTTTTGAAAAATGTTTACACATTGTATAAAATAAAAAATACTTATTCATGATAATGTCAATTCTTAATTTTTTTTGTTACTGGTACATTTTGTGTTCTATCATTATCCAAAGTTATTGTCAACTATATAAGACACTGTAACAAAACACTTACAGCTATTCTTTAAGGTTTTTTTTTTGTTTTGTTTTTTAATCTGCAAAGTTAATTGTTTTATAAAAGAACTAGAAACAAATTATCTGGCTAAAATTATTCATAGTGTCATGTGTAGAGAAAAAAAAATGGAAAACAACTCATGCATTATTACAATATACCCCTGCCATAAGGAGGCACAGAAAGCAAGGAAGGGAACTAAGAAAAAATAGAAAAGTATTGTTTACTACCTGGTTATAGGAAAGCTTGAGCACCCTCCATTCACAATCACTGACATCTGCAATTTCCAAATAATTATATCTTATAAACAAGCCTACAATCATTTAAAGACTTTAAAATACTGGAGGTGAAAATGGATAAAATGAATACATATATTCATTTAGGAGTAAGAAATGCACATCATAAAAATTAAGATAAAATGTAATTCATTATAGAAAAAAGTTATCAACTTGTACATTTCTCCTAAGTAATAAGGAAGAATAGGATAGGTTAAAGCTATTATGGCATACTTTTGCTCTAATATGGCTAAATTTTCAATTGTGGTATGAAGTCTGAAGAACTAATTCTTAAATATTTGTATTTGCCTTTCTTTCACTAAGCACCTCAAGAAATTTCATCAGTAACTCTTTGGAGAAAATACTTTCTACAAATTATTAAAAAAAAGTTTTTTAAAAGTCTATTCAGTTCTACTTTTAAGCATTAACAAAGATGCCCTTCAAATGAAAACTCATGAATTTCACTAGTCCCCCAGCCTCCCACCTAAAAAAACAAAGAGAAAGAAAGGGAAAAAATGTTTTAAGATACCAAGGAAAAAAGCATTAAAGTATTGGGGGGCAAAAACTGATATATTATCTCAGCTCTAAAGTAACTAAAAGTAGAACAAAATAGAGATAAGTAAATGCAAAGTAGAAAAAAAAGAGAACATAAAATTAATAAATAATCTGATAATCAAAGAAAGAAGTCTGTAATAAGTAGAGGAAAAAAACTAACATTTTTCTCTTGTAATTACTGGTACCACATTTACATTAAGCAAATATAAATAAGCAGATTAACTACAGTTATACATTTTCTTTTCTTAGGAAACATTTAATAAAACAAGTGCCCTAATTTTTTACAGGTTAATAGTTTTGCTTTCATAGTGGGTGCATTCTCAAACTCCTGCTCAAACAAGTAGACTGCATCTCACAAACTAAAAAACAAAAATTAGTATCCAGTGACTATTAATTTAAGCATAGTCCCAAACAACTACATAATCTAAGAGAAAGTTCAAAATTTCATGAAAATACTTAGAAATTTCAAGAAAACATATCCCCCTACAAAATCTAAACAAACCAAATATTAGAAATTCAAAACTAAGAAATCTATTCAATTAATAATTATACAAGGGATAATAGAAGTATTATATAGTATATATATATATATTATATATATATATTATATATATATATAAGCATAATAGGATAACAGGATAATAGAAGTATTATCCCTTGTATAATTATTAATTGAATAGATTTCTTAGTTTTGAATTTCTAATATTTGGTTTGTTTAGATTTTGTAGGGGGATATGTTTTCTTGAAATTTCTTGAAATGTATTTCTTGAAATATATATATATTTACTCTCAGTGGGTACTATAAAGATACAGAGATAGATATACAGATATATATATATATATATATATATATATTAAAAATCTAGTAAACAAAGAGCTCTGAAGCCAGATTGCAGAGTTTCAAATCTTGGCTACAGCACCTATAGGCTGTATGACCTTAAACAGGTTACTTTACCTCTCCAGACTTTGGTTTCCTGTCCATAAAAACATGGATAATACTATACCTCACAGGGTTGTTTGGGAGGTTAAAGAGTGGTAATATATTATTAACAATTGAGAACAGGATCTAACACAGTAAATATTCAATAAATGTTAATTATTATCTTCATACAGTACTTGGCACATGCTAAGTGCTCAATTAATACTTGCTAAATAAATGAGTTGACTGGGGTGCCTGGGTTGGTAAGTTGGGTAAGCACTTGACTTGGGCTCAGGTCATGATCTCAGGACCCTGGGACTAAGCCTGGCATTTCAGGCTGTGTGTTCAGTGGGTCAGTTTGTTCCCTCCCCTTTTCCTCTGCCCCCCGCCCCTCAACTTTGCTCATGCTCCCAGAAAGGGAAGGTGCGTGCACTCTCTAATAAAATCTTTTAAAAATAAATAAATAAGTAAATAAGTAACCTACAGTTAATAACTAGTTTTCACAGCAATCGTAATATATCTAAACCTAACTACAAAAATGTTTTCCAATTTTTTAAGTCCAGGAGCATCTGGGTGGCTCAGTGGGTTAAAGCCTCTGCCTTCAGCTCAGGTCATGATGCCAGGGTCGTGAGATCAAGCCCCGCATCGGGCTCTCTACTCAGCTGGGAGCCTGCTTCCCCCTCTCTCCCTCTCTCTGCCTGCCTCTCTGCCTACTTGTGATCTCTGCCAGATAAATAAATAAAATCTTAAAAAAAATTATTTAAGTCCCACTGGCTCAATTCAGGAACTTATTTTGGAAGCATGCAACACTGAGTTATCTGAAGTAATATTTCATTCAAGTATTTAAGTATCAACTCTGTGCTAAACACCTGGGATACATCAATAAATAAGACAGTTCCTGCATCAAGAAACTTAATGTGTTGGGCGCCTGGGTGGCCCAGTTAGTTAAGCAACTGCCTTCAGTTCAGGTCATGATCCCGGAGCACCAGGATCGAGTCCCGCATTAGGCTCCCTGCTTCATGGGGAGTCTGCTTCTCTCTCTGACATTCTCCTCTCTCATGCTCTCTCTCACTGTCTCTCTCAAATAAATAAATAAAATCTTATTTAAAAAAAGAAACTTAAGCTATTAAGAAACTTAAAAATGGCTGCTGGGAAGATGGTGGAGTAGGAGGACCCTGCGCTCACCTCTTGCCACATGGCCATCTAGAGAACACCCACATGAGCATAAATAACCCAGAAAAGTAACCGGAAAACTGGTAGAACAGACTCTCTGCAGCCTGACATAGACAAGAGGCTACAGTGAAGCAGATCCACCCCCTCTGATCGTTCTTGGCAAGATCTCCTCAAAGCAGTGCCACAAGCTTGGCAGTGTGTGCGCAGTCCAGACAACGGTCGGCACCACCCCAAAGTGAGTCCTGCTCCAGGGAGACGGGAGAATAACCACACACCAGTCTGACTATGAGCCCAACAGTGGGCTGGGGGCAGGCAGCTGGTCTAACTGCAGGCCCCACCCACCAACAAAAGCTTCCCTAGGGCAGGGGTCGGGGACTACAACACAGGGAAAGTGCCTGCAGTTTGGTGCTACTTCATCTATGGTAAATGCCTGGTCTTACTCAATTCAAGCCCAAGGCAGCCCCAGACTGGACCACTAACACAACAGGCACCAGACTCTGCCCACAATAGGCAGAGAGCCATCGCAGGCTGAACTGAAGGCAAACACAGCTCCACCACAACCGTAGGACATGCCTGTACACACATCAGAGATAACCCCTAAAGCACCATTTTCTGGTGAAAAGGAGACATTACGCTGCAGAACCTCTTCTTCATGAAGCCACTACTCTCAAGTGTGGGAAACGTAGCTAAGTTTCCTAACACACAGAAATAGAGACAGCAATAGACCAAATGAGAAGACAGAGGAATGTGTCCCAAATTAAAGAGTGGAACAAAATAAGAGCAATAGAACTAAGTGAAATGGAGATGAGTAATAGTGAATTTAAAGTAATGCTCATAAAGATACTTGCTGGAATTGAGAAAGGAGTGCAGAACCTCCATAAGATCCTCTACTAAGAGACAGCAGACGTAAAAAAGAACCAATAAGAGCTATGGGACTCACTAAATGGAAATAAAAATAGACCACCTGGAATAAATAGCAAACAAGAGGGAGTAGAAGAACAGCAACCACCGACCTGGAGGACAACAGAGTAATGGAAAGTAATCAAGCTGAGCAGATGGGAAGGGAGGAAAAAAAACACAAAATGAGAATAGACCCAGGGAACTCAGCAACACTGTCAAGCATAACAGTTGGAAGACAGGGATCCCAGAAGGTCAAAAGCAAGAAAAGGGCAGAAGATTTTGTGAAGAAATAATAGCTGAAAACTTTCTGAATCTGGGGAAGGAAAGAGAAATCCAGATCTGGGAAGTCCCCAACAAAACCAACCCAAAGAGTTCTGCACCAAGACACAAAGTAAATAAGATGGCTAAAAGTAGTGACAAAGAATTTTCAAAGCAGCAAGAGAAAGGAAAGTAGTGACATACAAGGGAAACCCCATATCGCTGTCAGTGGGTTTTTCAGCAGAAACTCTGCAGGCCAAAAGGAACCAGCATGATAAATTCCAAGTTCTAAAAGATAAAAATCTACAGCCAAGAATACTCTATCCAGGAAGGCTTTCATTTAGAATAGAAGGAGAGAGTTTCCCAGAAAAACAAAAGTAAAGCAAAACGAGCCTTGTCTCTGTCACACACAATACCGTCAGCCTGTGGGTCCCAAATTCATAGTCCAGCCACCCTCCTGCCCGAGTCAGCATGCACGGCCTGCCACCTGATCAATGCCAACTCAGCATACCTTCACCTCACATTGCCAAGCACTCAAACTGGCACTCTTCCCCTCAAATTTCAGTCCCTGTGCTCAAGTCTGTGCACAAAAGAGGGCATAATTGTAACAGCAGAACGAAGCAACCCAAAATAGTAGCACTACTTATGTGAAATGTATGATGGGTAAAAGGAGTGTGCTAGGCTGAGAACATCTCCAACAAGCACATCAAAGAACAATACACACGGTAGGACTTTGGTTAGTAAAAGAAACAAGCCTGGGAAAAATAAAACAAGATGAAATCAGAGAGGGAGACAAACTATAAGAGACTCTTAAGCATAGGAAACAAACTGAGGGCTGCTGGAGAGGAGGGGGGTGGGCAGATGGGGGAGCTGGGTGATGGCCATTAAGAAGGGCACATGATATAATGAGCACTGGGTGCTCTATGCAAGTGATGAAATCACTGAACTCTATCTCTGAAACTAATAATACACTATATGTTAATTGAATTTAAATAAAAAAAGGAAACTGCCCCCAAAAAGAAACTTAAAAATATGTTAATTGAAAGGGAACACAGAAACCTTCCAGTTCAACACCCTTCATTTTAAAAACGAAAAACCTGAAGTCCAGAAAACTTAACTAATTTAGCCAAAGATGCAGCCTAGATAGTAAAGAGTCAAGACCAGAAGTCACATCTTATAACTCCCAGATAGTTTAGTGGTCTTTTCTGCATACCATACTGACTCAATATGAAAGTACTCAATATGAAACAGACTGAGAGTTTGATCCACCACTAACAAAAGCCCTGCTAAATTATTTATTTTACTGCATTAATGTAAATCAACTCAAACTTCAAGGGAGCTATGAGAGACACAAAAATAAACTATTGTGATTACTTAATATATTTTCAGATCAACAAAAGGGATTCTTCACATTTGGAGGGTTGGTGAATTAATAGTTCTTAAGTCAATTAACAGTTTGTTTCTAGTCTTCCATGATGGTTGTCCCATTCTCAGTTTCTATGCTGCATTTCCACTTGCATTTGTTCCCTGGAGACAACAATAAAAGCACAATATATACTGGACTGCTAAACTTAAACACTTAATTGCCAAGAACTTGAAAGGGAGGGAAAAATCACATAGTATGACTGTAATTACCTTAAATGTACCATTTTGATTTTTCATGTAAGAAACCAAAAATATATCCACTGGTAGAAGTGCTGATGTGATAAGTGCAATCGCCAGAGAAAAAATTGCTGTTATGGTGGAGACAACTTCACTTTCCCGCTGACTTTGGTATTTACGAACATATATCCAACAGAATGCCAAAATAGCCTGAAAGAGAACAAAAAGAAATGTTTTGTTATTGTCCTATGTATTCTCTAACACAGAGGATAGTATGTGTTTGAAAGTTTCCAATGGGAAACTGTCAAATGAAGGTTCTTTTAGATATGTAAGGAAGGTGTACTACCTCTTACAAACTGGTGCAAGATTTATAATTTTCAAAGCCCATTTCATGAAAGCAGCACAACTTCACTTAGATGCAAAGACACATACACACACAAAAGTTATTGATAACAATGCTCAATTACATATATCCTCATTGAACCTCATTAATGTTTTCATGCAACATCACAGTTTTAATTAGTTTTGAATAGTTTTTACCTAAAGATTTCTCCAAGCTAACAGAATATAACTTGAAGTGAAATTAACTTCTGACCCATTTTGACAGTTTAAGAATACCATTCAGCTAAAGATTAACTGCCGATAACCACCAGGCAATTAACACATTATACTACAATTCAAATTTTAAAGGGCCTTAAACAAAGAAAAATGAACATCTGAAATAAGTACACATGCACTGCAAGGAATTTTCCAGTGATAAAAATACACTCAGTGGTATTAAGGATGACAACCTCTAATCCACCAGGTACTCTTAATAGTTACCAATGCCTTTCTAATGACTAACACAGAGTATAGGACTTTACTCGCAATTCTCCAACTTCAGGGAGTATCAGAATCATGTGGAGGGCTTATTATAGTAGATAATGCTGGGACCCACACCCAGTTTCAGATTCAGGGGTTTGGAGCAGGCCCAGAAAATCCGTATTTGTAACAGCCTTACCAGGTAAGGCTGCTACTGGTCCAGGAACTACATTTTAAAAAGCTCTGCTCTACTCAAATTTAGGGAATTGCAGATAGGTACTAATCAGTGATTCTCAGCCTAGGTTGTGTAATGCCATCCCCACAAACCAATTCAATTCCTCCAAGCAACAGCACTTTAAAAGCCTGAGGAGGGGCACTGGGGTGGCTCAGTCAGTTAAGCGACTGCCTTAGGCTCAAGTCATGATCCTGGGTTCTGGGATCTAGCCCCATGTTGGGCTCCCCGCTCAGCGGGGAGTCCACTTCTCCCTCTGTGCCCACCCCCCACCACCCCTGCTCATGTTCTCGCTCTCTCTCAAATAAATAAAATCTTAAATATATAAAAAGTAAAACTAAAAAAGCCTGAGGATTCCAATCTGAGCCAAACTTGAGAACCACCGCTATTTGTTTCCCATTTTATTGAAGTATAGTTTACATACGTTACATTAGTTTCAAGCCTACAACATAGTGATTCCACAATTCTACTCCCTATGCCATGCTCACAAGTGTAACTACCAACTGTCACCACACATTACTACAGTATCACTGACTCCCATGCTGTACCTTTCATCCTCACGACTTACTCATTCCATAACTGGAAGCCTGTACCTCCCACTCCCCTTCACCCATTTTGTTCATCCCTTCCCCTCCAGCAGCCTACAGTTTATTCTCTGTATTTATGGGTATGTTTCTGTTTTTTTGTTTTGCTTTTTATAACCATTTGCAAGTGAACTCATATGGTATTTGTCTTTCTTTCTGACTTATTTCACGCCCCGGGTTCATCCAGGTTCATCCATGGCAAATGACAATGGAATATTACTTAGCCAAAAGACAGAACCATTGCTTTAAATAAACTCTATTAAGAACTCTGAGACAAAAGCATTGTTTTGTCCTTTCACTCTTGAACAGATTCAATTGTTACTTCTTTTGTGGGTATCCTAGTTCAGGAGCAACTAACAACAGCAGCTAATTTGTTTCACAGCTTCCAAATGCCCCTACCACAATCAAGATATAAGAACAGTTCCACCACCACAGAAAATTCCCCTTTGCCCCTGTGTAGTTAACCCCTCTCTCTACTCTCCACCCTTGATGACCACTATTATCTGTCCCTATAACTTCTGCCTTTTCCAGAAAGTCATGATGTACTTATGTAGCGTATCGTCTTCTGAGTCTTCCTATATAGCTTCTTTCACTTAAGATAATGTATTTTAAATCTATCCAAGTTGTTTCGTGTAATTCCTTCATATTAATAACATTTCAGCTGGTGTCAGAACAGCAGGAAAAAATACAGTAAGAACAGACTGTAGACTTTGGAACCTGGATGTCGGAATAAAAAAAAGACCTAGGTTCAACTTCTGTCTACTTACTAATTTATTTTTGTTTGGGGAAGTTATTTTCTCATAAATTTATATTAATGGATTTGTTTTTTTAATGAATTCACAAATATTTAAAACATTCCTCAAATTATTCTAAAGCCACTGGAAGCTGAGCTTAATCATTCTATCCTTAGCAGAACCTGACACAAAGTATTCAATAATTTTTTTGATGGATTTCAAAAAGATCTGCACTTTTACAAAGTTTAAAGTGATAGCTATTACTGCAGAAGAAGCTGTTTGTCAATACCAGGCAGACAAGCAGGGAAAGGGCAACCAGCCAAAATAGTTAAGCCAAAGGATCCTGAACTTTTTGGTCTCACGATCCCTTTATATTTTTAAAACTGAGAACCCCAAAGTTTATGTTTTTGTTTATGTGTTAAATCTATCAGTAGTTACTGTATTATAAAATAAAACAAATGTCATCATCTATAAAATAGTAATAATACTTCATAGCAGGTTGTAAGTATTAAATAAGATGTAAAGAGTTTATAGCACAGTGCCTGGCCACAGTAACTGCTTCCCAAATAGCAACTGTCATATGAATTGCTTATGTCCATATATAGGAACCAAATGTCATATGAAAGAACATCTTAGGAGCATTTCATAAAAGAAACATGTAATTTTGCTAACAATCATAAAGAAAGGTTTAGAGCAAGCCCCAGGCCCTCCCACAAAATTTTAATTTAATTGGCCTGCATATTAGGATTTTTTAAAACTCCCTAGTTGGTTTTGATGAGCAGTCAAGGTTGACGACTAGGGCAGAGGTAGGAATGAGAATAGATGTTTCTTAAACTAATGAGCATATATACTGCCTGGGATCTTGTTAAACTGCAGATTCTGATTCAGGGAGGCTAGGGTCTTATATTTACTATTTCTAACAAGTTCCCAAGTGATGATCATTTTAAGTAACAAGAATAAACTTGCTTTACAGTAATGAAGACTCTGTCTTATATAGCAAAAGGGAATATAATTGAGGGGAATGTAATTGGGGGACTTAGGAAGAAACCCTTAGATTTCGTAGAAGAAACAAAGTTAGATTATAGAATTGGAGGATCAAACCTAACCATTTCCCATGTGGCAGAAGACACTGTATAGTCCACTCTGTTTGCCCAGGATCACTCAAGTAGTCAATCTTAGTGTTCTGATTCTTTAGTAGATTATTGGCAGCAGTTCTCAAAGTGTGAAGTCCTCCAACCCCTAGCATTCCCAGAACCTTTTCCGGGGATTTATAAATTGAAAACGATGCTCATAATACTAAAAAGTCATTTGCCTTTTTCATTATGTTGACACCTGCACTCATGCTGCATAAGTCAGTGGTAAAACTGCTGACAAATTAAGTATGAATCGGGGCACCTGGGTGGCTCAGTGGGTTAAAGCCTCTGCCTTCGGCTCGGGTCATGGTCCTAGGGTCCTGGGATTGAGCCCCATATCGGGCTCTCTGCTCGGCAGGGAGCCTGCTTTCCCCTCTCTCTCTCTGCCTGCCTCTCTGCCTGCTTGTGATCTCTGTCTGTCAAGTAAATAAATAAAATCTTAAAAAAAAAAAATTAAGCATGAATCAAGACAATGGCACCAAATTGTGCCAGTAGTTATTTATATACCTTACCACCACCACCACACACGACGACTTAAGACTGATCTTAATGAAGCAGTAAAAATTAACTTTATTGAACTTCAACCCTTGAATCTTTTCAATACTCCATAGGGGAAATGGTGAAGTATGCATTGGAGTTCTGCTGCACATCAAGGTGTGATGGCTGTCTCCAGGAAAAGCACTACCAAAGCCACATAAGACATTCTATTCAAGGAATATCACTTTTCAGTACAAGTGATTATGGTTATTCAGACTTGGATATCCGGCATATTTTGTTGAAATGAACAATGGGAACCTATCACTTCACAAAAAACAACTGACAGTAGCCATTCCCAATGATAACTCAACCTTTCAATGAAACTCAGAATCTTGGAAAACTTGTATCCATGATGCCAAGGCTGACAGTTTCTCAATACTTATTTCTGGGATATTTCTTCTGACAAGATCAGTAATATAATGAATGGGATATTTTGTTATTATGTAATGAAAAATATCCATATTTGGAATATCTGCATAACTCAGTGAACCAGATTTTCTAAATAATCAATGCTTCATGTTATAAAATCATGCATGGGCAAAAGATCCAAAGTGCAACATGGGCCAACAAATTTTAACATAACAGAACGAAAAGTTTAACGATAGGGTTTCAGATTCCATTGTTTCAACTAACCTTTAGAAAGCTTCCAGTTACTGAGTTTTGGTGTAGTACTTAACAACATCTACAGTTACCTAAAAAATACTCCTCTGCTTCCAAGTACATACCACTAACACAGGATATTTTTCATTTACTTCAACCAAAACACTCAAAAAACTGAATATACAAGCAGACATGAGAATCTAGCTCTCTTCTAATAAGCCAGGAATTAAAGAAATTTGCAGAAAATTAAATAGCCCTTATTACTAATTTTTTCTGCTCCAACATCTAGTTTCAAACTCCTTAATTCCCTTCTCATTTTCTCTTTTCCTTCTATACTATCACCAACTTCAGTACCTTCCCTTCTTCATCTATCCAAACTCTACCTCAATTCCACTTCCTTCCAACACTGTTCTCTATTCTCTGAAGTCCTAGCTCATTTATAAAAATCATACTTTGGTTTTCAGTACTTAAAATACCTGTTTTAAGAATTTTTGTTCTCGGGGTACCTGGATGGCATAGTCAGTTAAGCATCTCGCTCACTCTTGGTTTCAGCTACGGTTGTGATTTCATGATTTCAGGGTCATGGGATCTAGCAGGGCACGGGGATCGACACTCCCATACTCAGCGGGAAGTCTTCTTGGAGTTTCTCTCTCCCTCTGCGCTCTGCCCCCAACCAAATAAATAAATAAATAAATCTTTTAAAAAAAGTAATTTTTGTTTTCCCATTATCTTCAGGCTCTCTTAAAGGTCATTTTGTTTCCATCCTCCCACAATTTATAGCACAATTCGCAGACATTAAACATTTATTAACTGATAACTGCCAAGATACTCTCACTAGACTTTGATACTCATTACATACTCATTTGTTTTTTCCTAAACCAACTGAATATAATGGTCTGAAAAGTGAACTCCTCAAGTACAGGACTGGATGGGCTTTGGGGACCAAGGCCAGCCACCCTTTACGGTTTCCATTTTCTGCACCAAGAGGAGTAAAGTATGCTGCAATGTAAAGGCAGTATTATTTTCTGGGAGAGTGAAGGTAGCAAGAGATAACTTTGCAGAAATTTTCACACTTTTTTTTTTTTGGTGGGAGGGAAAGTTTCTGCTGAAACATTTACCAGCAAAACACACCACTTACTACCTAGGTTGCAGACACTGCAGTGGAATCCAACAAATACAAGCCTTGATTTCCAAAACTGGAAATTAGTGGGTTTGGCGGCTGATTCTGTTTTTTTGTTTTAGTAATGCAAAGCAGCAAAATACTTTGGGTCACAATGCTACAACAGGGCAGGATAAAGACAATGAGGAAAGAGAGTGAGAATGGGGAGGGGTATGGAAAGAAATAAATTGAACCCCCAAATAAAATAAACCCAAGGGTTTTAATATGAGACAAGGAAGTAAAAACTAGGCCATTGGGGCTACTGAGGCCCACGTTTTGATCACTAGATAAACAGAATTAAGGTGGTAGGGAAAGAAAGCACCTGAGTTCTGAAAGGCTGTAGCATATACACCCTGATACTGGCAGTAAAGAGGGCTACAGATCTCCCCTGCGTAAATTTTTACATCCATCAAAAAGACTCGAAAGGAATGTGAAACCTGGAGTTCAGAACACCTCACGTCATCAAGGCAGAATCGCACAATGGGTAAGAAGGTTGGAGACTCAATAACCCCAGGAGTAATGAACACGGTCAAAACCCATTTAAAGAAGCAAAGAGGCCCCCCTCCAGCTCAAGGCCAGCGACTACTGAACTTGCAAAGATCGGGCGCTGCTGCCCCACACCTCGTGCTCACGTCTCACGTGGGGACTAGAGGCCATTTCTCCCTTCTCCACCCCCAGGGTCTCCACCGTCCCCAAACTCCACCCGTCCCGGTGCCCTGGTCAGGGATAAGGCCAAGAGTTTCGAGAACTGAAACCTGCAACATTAGACGTCATCAGGGAAGACAGGAAAGGCGGCCGGAAATCAGTGCCTCCCTTTCCCCAGTCGCAGGGCAGCCCCCGCCCCGGAACGGAGGAGCGCCCCCCACCCCCGCACCCCTCCGCCACAGTCCAAACTAAAACGGGGGCGGGGCGGAACGAGGAGGGTCTCCCGGACCCGGAAAGGCCAGCTACAGAGCCGGCCCCTCCCTCTCCTCCACCAGTCCAAACAGTGGGAAAATTACGAGTACCTCTCCCTACCAGTAGTAAGAGGCCGAATATGCACCAGCCGATCACCAGCTCCGCCGAAGCCGCGCCACCAGGCGCCGCCGCCGCCATCTTCACTTCCGGCCCTGATTCCTTGGGCAAAGGGGGTGGGGAAAGGGGAGGGGGAAAGGGGAAAGAGTGCGAAGGACTCAGCGCCCGTGCACCCTAAAGGTTAAAGGGCCTGAGGGGGCGGAGCAAGTAGTTGCCAAGGAGACCCAGCCCTCGAGCGTCCCCTGGCGTTGAGCCGAGCAGGGGCGGGGCGCGCCCGCGACGCCGTGACGTCACCGCGCCGCCTGCTCCGGAGGTGATGCGAAGGCGCTATGCGAGGGTGGTGGTTTACAGCACAGCAGCCTCGTTGGAATAGTTGAATCGGACTAAGCTGATGGACTGGAAAAGTGAGGGGACTCCACAAGGGCCTGGATTGGGTTTTTCTAGAAATTCAAGCCAACATCAAGGAGTTTTGCCTTCCTCCCGGACAGGAAGTTCAGCTCTATGTCTAAGACAGAATGGGCCATGTAGTTGCAGAGCTCACTAGGTAGCAGGAATGGACATCTGAAGAAAAACCAAATGACTTTCTAATTTGCTTGCATTGGGGCCCAGCTTGAGTAACTATTTGGCTGGACGTTGCCTTAGCACATCATGTTGTAGCCTTTTTACTTAGCGCTATACATACCTGTGAATTTCAGTAATGACTTTGTGAACATATTCATGGTGAAATAGCAGGCTTTCTAATACTCATAAATTAACAAAATTGTGCGGTAGGCTGTAATGAGGCAACGGCATAGATAGTTCCTGGGATAGCTTGTCTGGTTTTTCTGGAGTGGGGGTACTTAACCAGTGGGGTGGTATTTAACCAGTAAATTGAAAAAATATAACTTGTAAGTCAAAACAGAACTTGGAGTGAATCCTACCATCTCTTTACGAGGCATTATGTGGTGGCATTATGTGCCTAAGAACTACTTGTAGATGAATCCTGAAGTAGGAAAAGAATAGGGAAGAAGGGAAAAGGAAAGAAGGAAATAGAGGAAAGAACGATTTTAACATGAATTGGTGCCATCATCAACTGGCTTCATGTTCTCTGGACCTACAAATGTTTGATTATGACTTTCTTCTGTGGAACATTCATTTCTCCAGTAACCTCTTTCCTATAGTTTCCTTCAAGTGCATAGAGACATCTCTAATCCAAGTGGTCACTTAGATTATTTCACCAGTTGTCAGGCATAATGTGGTACTTGTTTGTTTAATATTTTATTTTAAGTAATCTCTGTGCCCAGTGTGGGGCTCAAAGGTCAAGAGGAGCATACTCTATCAACTGAGCCAGCCAGGCAACCCTGTGGAGATATTCTGCCTCTTTCTGCTAGTCTCCTAATCCTCTCTTAGGGGCTCCCTTGGCTAGAAGGAGAGGTCTAAGACAACCCCAGACCAGTATTCTCCCTTTTCCCCCTAGCCATAATCCCCTCTATTGGAAATGACTGGGCATACCTTGCATAACAATGTTTGGAAGCACATGCCAATCTCAGTGTTGCTGTAGTCTCCGGCTTCTACCATCAAAGCAATCAGTGAGCCTGGTGGTGGGTATTAAGGAGGGCACGTATTGCATAGAGCACTGGGTGTGGTGCATAAACACTTGGAACACTGAAAAAATCAAATTAAAAAATTTTTTAAAAAGCAATCAGCCCTTCTTGGATATTCCAGAAGGAGTAAGCCTGCACTCCACAGTTTGCTGTACTTTTCCCAGGCCTGAGTCAAGTACAATCCCTCTGTATCTCTCAATTCCAAGAAACATATTTCAAAATCTCCCAAGTGGCTCCCATGAGACCTCCCTTACTAGTCTAAGGGTTAGATGGGAATATCCTATACCAATGTTTCCACACCCACGGTTCCTTGTGGTTAAAGGTGGAAAATCCACAAACCAGGAGGAACAAGTCTCATGAAAGAAATCTCTTCAAAGGAAGGAAGGAAGGGGAAAAGGAAGTGAAAGAAAGAAAAGAGAAGAAAAAAAATTTCTTCAATTTTTCTTCTCCCTACTCCAATCCATCTACTGACATTTTATTTGGCTGAGGGTTCAAGAATTGTAGAATAAATTCCTTTCACAGCCCTTTTAATTTCTGCTTATGAAGGAGAATTTATGGGTGAGAGGGAGACAAAGAATTAAAAACTAAAATCTTCCACACTACTTTAAGTTTTATGTGAAATTGGAGTTTTTAGCAAGCCAAACTGAACCTTTTTAATAACTGATATAATGTCCACTGAATTAAGCCCATTTAATAAACTGCTTTAGCTCTTTCGCTGACTCTAAATGTTTAAGTACTGGGGACTTGTTGAGCAATTGCTTGATTTTCAGGTAGGAAAAACCTTACAAACCTGTGTTGCTCATAAGTGTGACTAGTTACAAGAAGAGAATAGTTTGAAGAGTTTGAATAAGGAAAGTTGGGAAAGAAAAGAGAATGTGAGGCATCTGGACAAGTGGAGATGCACATAGCATCCTGTCTTTTCATTCTTCACCTTGGTCAGGATGTACTATTCATTTCACATACAGACCAGTCCAACAAAGATGAAATACATTCTCCTGGATGATGTTATTAAATCTAAGAAGCCCCTAATTGTAGACCAGAGCTCCTTAAAAATAATAATCTTTATTGGTTGTTTGCAATTATAAAAGAAAGATTGCTTACTTACAAAATTTCTGAGCATGAATAATTTAGAAACTGAAAAGATCCTAATAAACTAACACAGTTCTTCTCATGCCAAGATGCTCACCTTTAAGAGCTTCAAGGATTTTTGTGTATGCATTCTAGTATGTTCCACTAGGGTGTAGAAAACCAACAGATAATCCTTTCCTGCTACCCTGGTGCTGTAGACTGAATATTTGTGTGACACACACACACACACACACATCGAAATTCATATATTAAATCCTAAAGCTCAAGGTGTTGGTTTTTGTTGTCAGGGGCTTTAGGAGGCACTTAGGCCATGAGGGTGGAGCCCTCATGAATGGTTATTGCCTTTATTGCCTTTATGGAAAAAGACTCCAGAGAGCTCCCTTGCTCCTTCCACCATATCAAGTTACAGTGTGAAGATAGTACCTATGAACCAGGAAACAGTATCTAGCCAGTTAGTGAATCTGTTGGCACCTTGACCTTGTACTTCCTGGTCTCCAGAACTGTGCAAAACAAATTTTTGTTGTTTCTAAAGCCACCCATTTATGGTATTTTTGTTACAGCAGCCTAAAGAATCTAACACACCTGGCATTACAAAAGAATGCCCTTGCCCTCCTCCCCGCCTAACTACTCTTAGGAAGCTACCAGGATTTCTGTGGACTCTTATATTTTTTAAGACATATTTATTCATTTGAGAGAGAGAGTGAACAGGGGGATGGTCAGAGGGAGAGAGAGAAAATCTCAAGAAGACTCCACACTGAGCACAGAGCCCACTTGGGGCCAATCCCAGGACCTCAAGATCATGACCTGAGCTGAAACCAAGAGATGGATGCTTAACCAACTGAGCCACCCATGCGCCCTGACTCTGTTCCATTTTAAGTTCAAAGAAAGGGCCGTATAGAGCCCATCACTCCCAAGGGATTTAATAAAAGGACACATTGCAGAAAACCTTTTATCAAAACCTAGCCTCATTGACTAGAGGGTTAGAGACCTCTGGAGGAAAGCAACATTTGCAAGAAAACAAGTATCCTCCCCCCATTCATCTGTCCTTGAGCTTTTAAGTAGCCCTCCTCCCCTAAAGCCAGTAAGAGGCGAAGACACATGAGAATCACCCATATGGTTAAAAGGTGCGACCTGAATGTTGGGAGAGGCACAACATCTTGCTGTAAGTGCTGAGATTGGCTGACTCACGGAGGTCCCTGGAGCTGAGCTAGCAAACAAACCCATGCTGGGAATATCTTGGTGCAGAAAGGGCGCAGACTAACCCCTCCCCATCCTTACTCCCAACCCTGCCCCACAAAAGCCCATTAAATTCACACTGAAGACTTTGGTAGGAGGCCCCTGAGAACCACGCTATCGGTCATTCCTGGGGACGTGTTCAGCAATCTCTATTGGAGGAGCCTTTCTAAGAATTCTCTTGGTCTAGCCCAGGAACATGTGGAAAGCAGAAAGTCTGGGGAAGAGTCCCAAGTGGGACAGGCAGTGATGACCTACAGAAAGGCCATCTTGTTTCCAAAACTGGACAAAGATGGAATAAAGAAAACGACAATGAATACAGATGCCAAAACTGCCAACAAAAGAGTTCATGAAGGAAGAATAGTCATTCTTCTCATCCCTAAACCTTATAGAATTCAAGAACCTTAAGGTGGAGGATTGGGGATGCGTTTAGGAAACAAGAGGCATGAGAGTGGTTTCTCATTTCCTTTACAAAGTACTTTCGGAAAACCAAAGATTGGGTTATGATTAAGTGATACATGTTAGGAGGTAACAGAGTGGGAGAAAAACTAATGTCAATGAGACAAAGAGGAGGTAGAGAATAAAGAAAGGAAGTAGGACATAGAGGCCCAAGGTAGGGTCGTAGGGTGCATAAGTCAGGAACACATAAGGGTCAAGGTCTAGCAAAGGGGTCAGTAATCTAAAAAAGTCCTGTCATCAAGCTAACCACACAGTGGGAACTATGATACAGCTTGCACTCTGAAATTACATTTAGACTAGACCACAGCAAAGTCTATTTATGCATCCAAATTAACTGTATGTATTAGTCTACCAGATAGTAACATGTTGTGTTTTCCTCTTGAAATAGCTGTTTTTATACATTGTTCTTTTACTTATTTTGTTACCTTGTTGAAAACATGAAATATTGGACTTTCTGTCCAAATAAGACACTTGAAAAGCCTCAAAATTCTCTTTCTGTCATGTTGTCTGTGCTTCTATCATTAACCAATAATCCTTCTGATTGACAAATTCTTTGGCTTGTTTAATACCGTCAGTCAGGTTATAGTTAAGCTTTGCTGGCCTCAGATCCTAGTGACTTTGCTCATGTCTGGCCTGATCCATCATGTGTTAATGTAGAATTTAGCTCTCTGTTGTGCACCATGTACTGCCTACACTTAATCTTGTGTCAAAAGGATTTAACAGTGATCCTGAGTGAACATTACTGTGGGCCTGAGGAGTTTTGGGCAAACCTTTCTCTCCTGTTACTACATTATCTCCTATCCCCCCTAATCCTTCCACTGTCATCCAACTGAATTGGTCATCACAACCCTAAGAAGTTTCTTATTTTCTTTGTGAAAGGACTTAAAGTGTATTTATGGGGGAATTGGCACATATGGTAGAGAGGCCCATTTGGTTCTGCTAGAACATTTGCTCATTTGTATATAATTCTGTGGGGAAGCTGGAGGTTTTTGCACAAGAGCTAATCCATGAAAAATTAAATGTTTATGGTCTACATTTTTTCATTTAAAATCAAAATGGCTTTTATTGAGCCCCAAAAGTAGAAGGTATATTCAAAACTATACTTCATTGGTTTTATTGTTTTCTTAAAGAAAACGACACTGAAATGTTAATATCTGGTGTTTCTGATTTGTGGACACAGAGGCAATGTTCCAATTTGTCATCCTAAAATTAGACTGCACACAGTTTCATAATGTGAACTGTAAAATTCACATTTCCATATTTCTGCAATTATAAACTCTTAATGGATACCATTTATATACTTCCAGTGGAACAAACATTCCCACATGAACTGATGATGCATGTTAGTTTTCTTCTTAAGATTTTTCTCCCGACTATGAAATAAATTATTTAAACATAGTCTAGACATAGCTAAAATATCACTTAATATACCCAAGTGTTTTTCATTGTGTCAATTCCTAAACCTGGTGTTTATGTACTTTAAGGTATAAAAAGTAAGTTTGCATGTACAACTCAAACATAAGGTAACATCAAAGACAGTTTGTAATACGAGTAGAAATTACAAGACAAACTTATTTTCAGTTGATATTTAAAATGATCCATAGCATGCTCAAGAATTTTAATAAATGATGTATTTTTTATTTGTAGCATATGTTGAACTTTTTTCTAACAATAGGGTTCCTCTACTGATTCCAATGTCTATTCTTGTTCATTGTGTGGTTCTGCTTGCTTCAATTCTGGACAGAGTTTCTCAGCTTATATCTGAAATCAAATGGAACTTTTGGTGTTAAATTCCCACATGTTAATAACTTATAAGTCATAAAGTTATGTAAAAACAATTGTTCTTATTAGAAGTTATGGAGCTAAAGTACGTCAGGTCTAGATAGTTGTGTCTGTAGCACAGTATGAAAGAATTTTAAGTTGGTCTTTACGTTTTTAAACAATCGATAAAGACATTTATTCTTGTGTTTTTATTTGTTGCCAAATAGATATTGTAAGTTCTCCTATTGTTTATTTTTAAAAGATTTTATTTATTTATTTGAGAGAGAGAGAGAGAGCAAGTGAGAGAGAGATTGAGAGAACAGTGGAGGGAGAGGCAGAGGGAGAAACAGACCCCCTGCAGAGCAGGCAACCCAACATGGGACTCAACCCTGGCCTGAAAGCAGATGCTTAACCGACTGAGCCACCCAGGCACCCCTTTCTTCTACTGTCTTTTTTTTTTTTAATGATATAAAGTAGGGAATTTCAACCACTATGTCCACATCTTTTTTTTGAAAAATATTTTAATTAAAAATACAAAACATATTAATTGAGGTTTAGAAAAGCTTCCAGGAGGAGGTAACATTGGGCCAGGTTCTGAAGGATGAAAATGAGTTTATCAACACACACACACAAGGGAGAACACCATGTGATGATGAAGACAGAGATCGAAGTGATGTGTCTATATGCCAAGGAACACTAAGGATTGCTAACAACTGCCATAAGCTGGAAGACTGGCAGGGAACATGACCCTGCTGTCACCTTGATTTTGGACTTCTAGCTCCCAGAACTATGAGAGACTTTTTTTTTTCTTTTTGAGAGTTTATCAGACTAGAAGAGTGAGCACAGATTCCATCAAGGGAATAGCATGTGTAAAGGCACAAAGCATGTGATAACATATTCAGTATTACCTAAGCAATCAGTGTGAGTGGGGGAGGAATTAGCCAATGAAGACACCAGTCAGGAGGGGATGCGTAGTCCCCACTAAGAAACTTGGGCTTCATCCAATAGGCAATGAGAACCCATGAAGTGTTCTGAGCAGGAAGAGGTATAATAAGACTTGCATTTCGGAAAGTCCCTTTAGGATCATCTGAATGCTGAGTTAGAGATGGAGCATATTTGAAGGAGAGTTTATTTCACTTAAGGTGCTGTCACTACAGTCAAGGCAAGAGATGATGAAAGCTAAACAGGCTGTCAACATGAAAGAAGAAGATAGATTTATGAGATTGTAATAAAGATTCATTTTCAAGACATGGTGTCTGTGAAAAGTGAAAAGAGAGAGAGATTTATAGGGAGGAATTGGTTTATGCAATTATGGGGGCTGGCGAGGCCAGCCTGAACTCCATAGAGCAGGCCATCAGAAAACGCAGGCTGAAAGCTCTCAGGCAGGAACTGACATTGGCAGTACACAGGTGGAATTTCCTCTTTCTCAGGGGCACCTCAGTTCTCCTCTGAAGGCCTTTTAACTGATTGGATCAAACCAATCCAGATCATGGAAAATAACCTTGTTTAAGAAATCAACTGTAGTTGTTAATCATATCTAGGAAATACCTTTATAGCAACACTGTTGCTGATTCAACTGAGAGATGTAGAGAATGAAAGTGCCATTAATTAAGATAGGGAACCCATGAGGAAGAACAGCTTAGGAGGGGGGAACAATAGAAATCTACTGTATTTCATAGATTCTAAGATGCACTTTTTTTCTTTACATTTTAATGCCTCTGAAGTTAGGATGCATCTTATAATTGAAGAGTTCTTACAACTATAATTAGAATGTTTTTTCCTTAGTGTTTTATAAAATGATGGTGTATCTTATAATCAATGACACATTAGACTGAAGGAAAGAAGGTAGTAGATTTGATTTGGTATCTTGAATTTGAAATGCCTACTCTAGTTCTCAGAACACATGGGTAAGAAACAATGAAACCCAGCTAAGGGCTTGTCATGGAGATAGGTCTTCTAGAGTCATCTGTACTCAAGTGAAAGTTGAAGTAATGGAAATAGATAAAATCCCTAGGGAAAGCAGATAGAGTGAGATGAATAGGCAGTTGTAAAGAGCTCAAAAGTTTAAAGAAGAAAACAAAAAGAAATGAGTCATCAGAAAAAATTTCGACATAAAAAGCAAAGGGAGAAGATAATTTTTACAAGCTATGAGGAGGTATCAATGTCAAATGCAATGAGGGGACAAGTACCCACTGACTATAGCAAGATGGGGGTCACTAACAGCTTTTAGAATGACTTCAGTGGAGAAGTGAGGGAGAAGACAGGTGTATTGGATTGCGAAATGAAAGAGAATTAGGACAGCAGAGGTCATGAATGTGAACACTTCTCCAAGGAAGCTTGACTAAGAAGGATGGAACAATGAAAAAAATGGAGAGAATGAGGTCGAAGTTGATTTGGTAGAAGTGACTCAAACGTGAACTTGTTTCCGAGATAAATAGTAAAGACAGGAACCGCAGTTAACACATCAGTCTAAATTTGGTTATCAGGTCATCTTATTGAGGACTTGAACTCTGAAGAAATGAGGTAGTCAGGTGAAAGGAAGGGGATGAGTCAATCAGACACTATCTGGCTGGAAAAAAAGAGTATAGCCAAAAGGGTGACTCAAGACAGTTTAATGACTGGACTATTTACAAAAGTGTGAGCAGCATAAAGTGAAACTAACCCTAAGTTTGTTAATAGCAGGAAGCCAGTGCCATTCCTAGGAAAAGAACAAGAAGTTACTGAAATCTGGGAAGACCTAAAACTTAGGAGAAAGCTGCCTAGCCCCCATTGTCCACACAAAGTTCCCTAGAAAGAGAGCCAAGGGGATAAATACCCTAAATTCTGTCTCCTACTATCCTCTCACTTTCTGCCAGTACCTCCCTTGGATGAACTTAAGAATTCAAAGGGCAAGGGAGTCTGTTTGATGCAAAGCATAATAATCAGCTTCCCTGGGTACAGAGCAGGGTGAAGGGTGGAGAATAGATCTAGAGGAGCAAATGGAAAACAATGAACAGAAAAGGAAGGGTTTGTCCAAATGGGAGGTAAGACCCAAGACAATAGAACTCCCGGTGAAGACAAAGAGGGCATTTTCTGCAGATTCTATGATTTATTCTAGCAGTAGTGACAACAAAGACTATTCTAACTTTTGCCTAGTTAATGGGAAACTGATATTTCTAAATAAGAAAAGGCCCAACATCCTTGTCTTAATTAATATCCATTGTTCATTTTGCATTGTATATAATGAAAACAACCAATGATATCTATGGATTAAAAAAATTCTAATTCTCTGCAGGATAACAGAACCATTCACATGTTTCATCTTTTCGTATAAAAACAGATTTCCAATTAAGAGGATGCTTCTTTTTTCCAAAGATTGGAATAAATTGATGTTTAAAAAAATAACTGCCATTGGTAGTGTTAGCCCTGAAAAAAATGAACAATGTTAAAGATTTCTTTAGGTTTTTGTGTCTATGTTTCTAACAGCACCATACTGTTTTGATTGCTATAGCTTTATGTAACTTGAAATCTGGAATTGTGATACCTCCAGTTTTGTTATTCTTTTTCAAGATCACTTTGGCTATTCTGGGTCTTTTGTGATTCCATACAAATTTTAGGATTGTTTGTTCTAGTTCTGTGAAAAGTGCTGTTGGTATTTTGATGGAGATGACATTAAGTAGAACAATGGAACAGAATTGAGAGCCCAGAAATAAACTGATGATTATAGGCCATTAATCTTTGATAAAAGAGGCAAGAATTGCAATGGGAAAGGACAGTCTCTTCAGCAAATGAGATGAGGAAAAACTGTACAGTTACATGGAAGAGAATGAAACTGGACCGTTTTCTTACACCAAATGCAAAAATAAATGCAAATAGATTAAGGACCTAAATGTGAGACCTGAAACCATGAAAATCCTAGAAGAGAGCTCAGGCAGTCATTTTTCTGACATAGCAATATTTTTCCTAGATATATCTCTTGAGATAAGGGAAACAAAAGCTAAAATAAACTATTGGGATTACATCAAAATGAAAAGCTTCTGCACAGCCAAGGAAACCATCAATAAAACTAAAAGATGACCTACTGAACAGGAGAAGATGTTTACAAGTGACATATCTGATAAAGGGTTAGTTTTCAAAATATATAAAGAATTTATACAACTCAACACCAAAAAAAAAAAAAAAACCCATGTAAAATGGGCAAAAAAATGTGAACAGGTATTTCCTCAAGAAGACATGCAGATGGCCAACAGATAAATGAAAAGAGACTCAACACCACTCATCATCAAGGAAATGCATATCAAAACTGATACGGTTTGAAGTGGTGGTGTTTGGAGAAGACAGCCAAGAAAGAATTCTTGAGACATCTTTGGTGCAAAAAGGTGATTTTTGGTTTTGCTTTTATTTAGAGAGTGAGAGCATAACCAGAGAGAAAAGCAGAGGGAGAGACAGAATTGCCAGTAGACTCCACGCTAAGTGTGGAGCTGGATATGGGCTCAATCTCACGATACTGAGATCGAGACCTGAGCTGAAATCAAAACTCAGATCGGACGCTTAACCAACTAAGCCACCCAGGTGCCCCATAAAAAGGTAATTTTATTAAAGCACTGGGACAGGACCTCGTGGGCAGAAAGAGCTGCCCTGGGGTCCTGAAGAGTGCCCGATTATATATTTTCAAGTTGGAAGGGATTAGCGATAGCACAAACCTTCTAGGTGTTTTGAAAACAAGGTTTCCAGGACCTTAGAAGGCTAGCTATTGTTAGGAAAAGGTCATTTATTACTGATTAGTAAAAACTCAGTCATGAGACCCTTCAAATGTATATCACTGGGTCATATGCTTGGGGGATGACTGCTAGCATGTATCTTGGTGGGTAGAGATAAAGGAAGTTTCCAAAGGAATTTCTATGTTAAAGAAAACTTTTAAAATCCTGGAGGTTGGGCTCAGATTTCCTTTCGCCCTTAGTAAAGTGTTAACATTGAGGCAGCTGAGCTCCGAGAGAAAGGTCACTCTACCTGTTTCAAGGACTTGTCAATGGGCTGTATGTAGAAAGTGAGGAAATTTAATTTTTTCTTTTGCCTTTGTTTACCACATCAAAAACCACAATGAGGGGTACATGGGTGGCTCGGTTGGTTAAGCGTCTGCCTTTGGTTCAGGTCATGATCTTGGGGTCCTGGGATTGAGCCCCAGGTCAGGCCCCCTGCTCACCAGAAGTCTGCTTCTCCCTCTCCCTCTGCCCCTTTCCTCACCCTCCCTGCTTGTGCTCTCTGTTCTATCTCCCGCTCTCTCAAATAGATAGATAGAACCTTAAAAAAAAAAAAAAACCCACAATGAGATATCACCTCACACCTATCAGAATGGCTAAAATCAAAAACACAACAAACAAGTGTTGGCAAGGATGTGGAGGAAAAGCAATCTTCCAGAACTATTGGTGGGACTGCAAACTGGTGCAGTCACTCTGGAAAACAGTATGGAGTTGCCTCAAAAAAATTAAAAATAGGACCACCATATGATGCAGTAATTCTGCTACTGGGTGTTTACCCTCAATATACAAACACACCAGTTTGGAAGGTTATAAGCACCTCTATGTTTATGCACCATTATTTACACTAGCCAGAAAATGGAAGCAGGCTGTGTCCACTGATAGATGAAGGGACAAAGAAGATATGGTGTGTGTGTATACACACAATGAAATATCACTCGGCCATAAAAAAAATGAAATCTTGCCCTTTACAATATGGGTGGATGTAGAGAGTATAATTCTAAGCAAATTAAGCCAGTCAGAGAAAGACAAATACCACATGATTTCACTCATATGTGGAATTTAAGAAACAAACCAAATGAACAATAGTTTTAACTATAGACAACTAATAATAGTTTTAACTATAGACAACTAATGGGTACCAGAAGGGAGGTGGCCGGGGCGGGCGGGATGGGTGAAATAGGTGAAAGGGATTAAGATTACACATATCTTGATGAACACTGAGTAATGCATATAATCGTTGAATCACTATGTTATACACCTGAAATTAATGTAACACTGTGTTAACTACTGGATTTAAAAAAAAAAAAAAACACCTTTCTACAGACCTTTCTATAGACCAAGTGACTTCAGTAATGTTGACTCCATATCTATATCCTTTCTAGCATCAATTATAGATAACTTTACCTAGCAGATAGTTTAAGACTTATGTGAAATAAAAAGCCTGTGCTATTCCTACAAATATAAGACCTCAGAGAAAAAGAACCTAGAAACAATAGGTACCAAATTTTCATTTTTAAAATTATTCTCATGAATACATAAATGTGTCCACATGTATGCTTTTTTTAAAAGATTTTCTTTATTTATTTGACAGAGATCACAAGTAGGCAGAGAGGCAGGCAGAGAGAGAGAGGAGGGAAGCAGGCTTCCCGCTGAGCAGAGACCCCCCCCCCCCACCCCCGACAATGCGGGGCTCAATCCCAGGACCCTGGGATCATGATCTGAGCCAAAGGCAGAGGCTTTAACCCACTGAGCCACCCAAGCGCCCCCACATGTATGCTTTCTGGATTGATAGCTCATTGTCACTCAGATAAGCCTTTTTCTCGTATTAAAATGGAAGGCAGCTTTGGTAATAAATCTGATAGATTATAATCTATATAGGTAATATCTATATAGGTAATAAATCTGATAGAAAACCTTAAGAAATTTCCTTTTTATAACTTTTAAGCAAACTAAAACAAAAAAGAAAAATCCTAAGCCATTCCACCAATTAATATCTGACCAATCCTAGAATATGCTTAATTTTGAAGGACAAATGAAGCTCTATACAAGATAAGAAATTGTCCCATTTCTGATGGTTGTAAACTTTTTTTTCTCAGGCCAGATTTGTTTTCTGATAAATACATGCAAATTTAAGTTTTTACAACTTTTTGCAAAAACTATTTGATCTTTATTTTTACCACCTAACAAAGTCAACTATCAGATTACTATTATCTAATTATCTTATAATCTGTAAAATTTTTAAAGATTTTCTTTATTATTTGTCAGAAAGAGCACATAAGCAGGGGGAGCAGCAGGCAGAGGGAGAATCAGGATCCCCACTGGGCAGGGAGTATCATGTGGGACTCCATCCCAGGACCCCGAGATCATGACCTGAGCTGAAGGCAGACACTTAACAGACTGAGCCACCCAGGCAATAACCTGTATTGTTATTATAACATAATATAATATAATATATATAACAATATATAATATATATATATATAACCATCCCATAACCTGTATTATTCTGGGGCTACTCATAATCCAGTATAGACTCACAGAAATATACCATGTGGGCATTCTATAATTAGAAACAACTGAAATCTTGACTGAGTATCCTGAGAAATCACCAAAGGATAATTAGGGTAATCACATTTCTTTAAAGTCCTCTATAGACCTCACTTTCATTTCTTCTCACATATCTCCAGGGGCAGATTTACACTGACACTAATGAAACAAACTTCAACGACCCACTTGCATATGTATTTTCCATGGTCCCTTAAAAAGGGCCTAGCAATGTGTTCACATGCTTTCATGTTATTTGTAAAAAATGTTTAGAGTAATGTATTTTCACTTTAATCTTTTGACACCACTGTCTCTTTCCATTTAAATGATGTCTCTATTATAGTTCCCATCCTATAAGTGTCTTGAGTGAACACAGGCATTCTGAGAATCTGGCTCTGGGCAAATAGGGTTAGGGTTCCATTTAGTTGGGGTTAAATGGAATATATTTGTATGACTCATAGTCTACGGCCATACCACCCTGAACGCGCCCGATCTCGTCTGTATGACTCATAGTTACACTCTTATATAGCTAAGTTATTGCTAGGCATCCTGTTGTAGGAATGGCATCTAGGAATGTATTTATGGCCCACTATCCCAATTGTGATGTAAGAAATTATTTGGTTTTTGTCCCTGATTCCTGGCATAGAGCTTTGAAAACCCTTGGAATTTCCTGAGTAATAAGTGTCTTTTGTTATTTAGAATGAACCCCTTTTGATCACACCCAGACTGATGTTAATGAAGTATGCATTAGGTGGTTTGTAATCCAATTATTTTTGGAATTGGGAATAGAACAATTATTGCTTATTTTATGCTAACAAAGGATTACAAAGTGGGATATACACTGATAGAATTCTTAAAATCACTTGTTCACCATGTAAATATAACATCGGTTCACCAAGGAGGTTATTTTAAGTGTGGTAAGCCCACATTATCTTGTGTCATGGGATCGTTCAGTTCTACCATCACATTTTTCTATTCCAACCAATGAACAACTGTCATACATTCAATCTGATATGTTTTCTGAGTTGCACTTGGTGCCAGTGGGGTGGGAAATAGCAGCTGCAAGATAGTATTCAGTTATCAGGTGCTTCAAATGATTCATATAGGTTCAAATATATGCTCAAATTATATTTTGTAAGATTTTTGTGAAAATACAGACAGAAAATGAAAAAAATTGACTTAGAAAATGCTCAATGTTATTTTGCTTTACTAATAAGATAAATGTAGGGCACCTGGGTGGCTCAGTGGGTTGAAGCCTCTGCCTTCGGCTCCGGTCATGATCCCAGGGTCCTGGGATAGAGCCCCACATCAGGCTCTGCTCAGCAGGGAGCCTGCTTCCTCCTCTTTCTGCCTGCCTCTCTGCCTGCTTCTGATCTCTGTCTGTCAAATGAATAAATAAAATATTTTAAAAAAAGCTAATTATGAAAATGTTTCTTATCAATTTACTAGTCAATTATGACTATCAGTTCGGCCTTCAGAAGAGTTATGCTTAAATATCTTATAAGGCACCCAATTATTTACATATTTATCAATGCACGTTATGCATATAAAACCAAACAGTTGAAGAAAGTACTGATTAACCAAAAACTGTAACATCAAAACATAAAAATCTGTGGCTTCAAGTCCAGAACTTCGAATCTACAAGATAAAAGCCTCAAAGCTTTTAGGCTTCATCATCTAAGAGTACCTTGACACCTCTTGTACAGCTACTATATATCCAACAGAATTTTGTTATTGGTTGTATAAGTAGTTCATAAATTATTATAAGTATTGAACATAATCTTTGTCTTAGACTAGCCTAGAAGTGCCTCCTATGCCAACAGCCCCTTTGAAGGTGAACCTGCCCATAACCCTTTGTTGCAAAAAATGTTAGAACACATCAGTGGGCAAGTTACGATTTTGTGGCGGGAATACAATCGTGGAGACGAAGAGGGCAGCTAGTCTAAAAACTGGACCACAGGAAATAAGAGGAGGAGGCTGCCTAATTTTACCCAACAGTGACAATGGGGATAAACTGAATATAAACTCGGGAAATTCTGAAATCAGGAAAAGAGAAAGGGTTGGCCCATTAACGAACAGAGAGGAAGGAGAAAGGCATAGAAATCGCCTGGCAATGAAAGTGACAAGGTAGAGGCCAGCCACGAGTTACCAAATTCCAGGAGAAGGTAGAAAAAAAGATAGAAAAAAAACCAAGTTACAACTCAGAAAGGAGATAAGTGTAAATTAAATGAGCAGTGGCAAATAAGGTAAAGAATTTTAAAAATTATATAGTGAAGCAAATGATGATGGTATCGACTGGATTCTGAGTGACTTTCCACATTCCTGAAGTTCAGGAAAACCAGCTATACCAAAGAGGATTTCAATTTTTCCTTTGGGACCCGGATTGGGGCATTTCCTGGATTCCCAGGAGGCTGGAACACATGAGTGAGATTTCTCTTTTTCTTAATTCCACATGAAGCCTTTTAATAAATGCCACATGACTCAAAACCTTCCAAGGGGATTTCTGTCATCAGAAACCAACAACCAAGAAGGCCTAATTAGTACAACCTTTTTATAATTGCTGGACATGGTACTCATTAGCAACATATGCACTTACTATGTTGTATTAAAATGGCCCATTTACTTATCGACTTCCTCCACTTGAGTCTCGAGGCCTGGGGGTATTTTTGTTCACTACATCTTCAGTTTTGGCACCTAGGAAGTGATCCATAAATTTTTATCAAATGATTAAACGAAACAGCCATTCTAAAAAACCACAAGCCCATAAACTAGTCTTTAATCACCTCTATGGATTACACATTTCATTTGTGCGAGGCATCGTGCCTGGTATGGCAGATAGGTGAGACTTACACACGTAAACACACAGTTTAATAAGAGAAGTTACTGCTGCTTCTGGCAACTTTGAAAAGCTAAAATAGAAAAGTCACGAGAAGCAGATATTTCTTCTACGAAGAATCACTGAGGATCTCCCTCTCTTATACAACAGCTGAGACAACACTTTTACTAGTGGTGGGCATGGGGAAATGGCAAAAGAAAGAAAGTTTTATCATTTGATTAATGTTGTCCCTCTCTAAAGGACCACTACGCAAAAGCTGATTAGCCTGGAGGAGAAGCCAAGGCTTTCTGGAAGGAAAGAAAATCAACCTCCAAACCCTGTTCTCTGAGACATAACACGGAGAATCTCAGCTATGTAATGGCCATAACAGTTTCCACTAGGTCTTAGGATTCAAGGAAGGGCAAGAAACTTTGCAAGTAAACCCAACATGGATGGGAAAGTTTCATCCCTGAAATAATGTTGCCTACATTGGTCCCTAAACATTATGGGAGGATTTATGCTGACCAGATCTAAAAGATGCCTCCTGACCTTGCCACAGTGGTTTGGCTTTGGAGAGTAAGGGCTGAGCAAGGGAAAGTGAATGAAAAAGAGGTCACATTGGCTCCCAATGTGGGACGTCATTGTAACCTTGGGTGCAGCCCTGAACCAACAAGAGCATCCCTGAAATGATGGATAAGACTCTGGAGCTATGCCAAACCAGTCTCCAGCCCAACACTGCATGACAGGAATAGGCAATGGGGTTGTGTACTGCATCACTCTGTGGACCCAGCTCTCCATGGTGAGAAAGAGTACCGAATCCCTGAGAAAGAGCATGCCCCTGGGGTTATTGATGATGAGTGTGTGGACTGGAGGGAAATTCCTCGAGAGGGTAAGACTAAACTTTTTCTAATAGATATATTGGAGATTGACTCATGCGTTTGAGCAATAAAATGTGTCTGCTCTCCTCCAATTTTGTGGAACAGGTTAGATATATTTCTTTGTATAGTTTTTAATCTCTTTATGAATATATTTGGTCTTTTCTTCCCCCATGGTCTCTTCTGCTTTCACTCTTTTCTTCCTGAACCTATTTGAAAAAGGGAATACTTCCTCTCCTGTTTGGGAGATGCTATCAAGCTTCTTACTCCCATACATCCTGGACCTGAGCCAGGCAGCAGCCTTGTTGCCCACCTCCCACTGTACCCTCCTACCATGCCCATCTGCTTCATTTTGCCTTTCCTCGGGGTACCCCAGCTGACACTTATTTAATTCTCTGAGCCATATGACATCTTCTAGGCACACATGCCTGAACTTCCTGCTTTATCCAGTGGCCATAAGGACAGGTTGGGAGTCTCAAGTTCCAAACTCCAAAACATCTCATCATTGCCTTTATTTGAGGTTATGTCTGTCTATCCCATTTCTCCACCTCTGAGCATGGCACAAGTGATGTTTGCCTCAAAACATGTCCCAGTGTTAGTGCTCCACATGAAATATCCAGGTTTTCCTTAATAATACATCAGAGATGTATTAACATTCTGTGAAACATACCATGAACAAATCCATTTTTGCTAAATGAAAAATATTTACTATTTCATGACAGCATAATATTTTTTTTTGTTTAAAGATTTTATTTATTTATTTGACAGACAGAGATCACAAGTAGGCAAGAGAGGTAGGCAGGGAGAGAGAGGAGGAAGCAGGCTCTCCGCGGAGCAGAGAGCCCGATGTGGGGCTCGATCCTAGGACCCTGGGATCATGACCTGAGCCGAAAGCAGAGGCTTTAACCCACTGAGCCACCCAGGCACCCCGACAGCATAATATTTTTATTATTGACTCCTAACTAATGCTATTGTTTTAACACATAATTTAAATATTTATTTCATTCATTTTGGAGTGGACGAGTTTCATATTACCATTGTACTTAGACTGGCTGCGTAATTTGCAGGACACAGAGAAAAATGAAAACGAGGGAGCACTTGTTATAAAAACAGAAAACAGTGTCATTAAAGGTAATAAAACAAACAATGTTAAAATACACACACACACACACATACACACACACAGCTTTTTTATTTCTTCCAACTTCTTTCCCTGCTCATGCTTATATACTCCATTTCCCCATTAGACTTCACTTACAAAATTTGAAAATAAAATTTTTGAATTTAAACTCAAACAAGTAAAAAATGTAATTATTATGAATTACAAGACACTGGTAGTGATAAAACCAAGTATAGGGTCCTTCTTAATGTGATCGAATTTCCATGAAGCTGTACCTAATTATAGGTATTTTGTCTGTCTATTTATCTTCCTTGCAGAAGTATTCATTTCCAAAATAGTTACAGGTCTCCCCACATCAAAGCAGATTAACAGATAAAATATATTGTTGCCATCTGGGAATCCTGTCCATCCAAACACTAAAGGTAACTCCATGAATGGTTTCCCTGTACTAGCGATATTTGGGAATCATTTCACTATATGCCTGCCAGGATCTGGAATTTTGCATCCCCTGCCCCCAAATGCATATGTTGGAATCCTAATGCTTAATATAACAGTATTAGAAAGTGGGGTCTTTGGAAGGTGATTAGGTCACAATGGTGGAGCCCACAAAAATGCTCTTATAAGAGATCCCACAGAGCCCCTGCCCCTTCCACCGTAAGAGGGAACAATGAGAAGTCTTTGACCCAGAAGGTGGCCCTCAACCAACCATGCTGGCCCCCTTAATTTTGAATATCCAGCCTTCAGAACTTCGAGAAATAAATGTCTATTATTTATAAATGACTAAGTCTGTGGTATTTTGCTATAGCTGCCCAAATAGACTAAGACAATGTCATACCCTAATAGCTCAGTGATGGGTCCAGGAACAAAGAGCAAAGATGGCACCAGGTTCTCTCCTGTTAGAGCAGCACCCTGCTCTCCAGCATTCTATAGGCAGTATTCTCAACCACATATCTCCTCTATTTTGCTCAATGCCCTACGCAAGTGGCATAGAACCACAAGCAATACAAGCATCCTATAACGTGCATGCATGATTTTATACAAAGAAAGGACTTTCATCTACGGGTCTTTTCCCCCCACCCATTTATTACCTGTCTAGGTAAAAATTTCAGTTCAGTGTACCTGAAAGAACACCAGCTTTAGAATCAAACAGCATATAGCCCTCTTGCAACAGGCTTGTACATAAATAACTAAAACCTTCAGAGGCAGGGTGCCTGGGGGGCTCAGATGGTTAAGCAGATGCCTTCAGCTCAGGTCATGGTCCTCAAGTCCCAGCATGGAACCCCATGTCAGGCTCCCCACTCAGCCTGGTCTGCTTCTCCCTCTCCCTCTGCTTCTCCCTCTGTTTATGTGCTCTCTCTCTCTGTCTCTGTTTCAAATGAATAAATACCAAATGAATAAATAAAATCTTAAAAAAAATAAAACCTTCAGAGGCTCAGTTTGTGGTCTTGTACTGTGTTAACTTTGTTAGACTGGAATTATATCTCCTAGGATCCTCTTACCCTTATAGTTCCAGGTTAGTGTTGGCCACAAAAGATGTTTTGCAGGGAAGTAGAAGTGAAATAGCAGCCATATTAGTTACACTTTGAACAGAATTACCAGCTTTGATATAGAAAGCTTTAACACACTACTCTCCATGGCACAGAAAAGTTGTTTGAGCAGTCTTCACTAAAGCTAGACATGCATGTACCTTAAGACCAAATTCTTACAAAACAACTCCCTCCCAAAAATGTTACAGGTTTTTAAATAGGGGAATTCTATCAATCTTTGAAATAAATAATTGAATGATATTTATATTATTTCAGAACTTAGAAAAAATAGAGAAAACTTACAAATTATTTTCATGAAGCAGGTACAAAATTAATAAGTAGTCTTGAAGTATATAAACAATAACCAGTTAGGTATATAAGATAAAAGAAAATCCCATGTACAATCAAGACAAAAAAAGATAGAAATATTTAGAAGTAAGCTCAGTATAAATCTTATATGAGTAAAACTGAAAACATTACTAAAATATGTGTGCTGGTAATTCTGGTCAATTGTATTTTCCTAGAAAATTATCCATTTAATCTATATTTTAAAAAGTATTTGCAAAGGTTTGTGTATAGTAGTCTTATTTTCTGAATTCCTCTCTTTCAATGGTTATTTTTGACCTAGTCTGTCTGTCTGTCTTCCTTTCTTTCTCTTTCTTTCTTTCATAGGCTCCACACTTAGCGTGGAGCCCAATGCAGGGCTTGAATTCAAGATCCTGAGATCAAGACCTGAGTTGAGACCAAAACTCAGATACTTGACCAGCTGAGCCACCCGGACACCCCTTTCCTCTAGTACTTTCATTTTGTGTTCTTGGTATTTGTCTATTTTGCTTGGTATTTGTCTATTTTTTAAAAAGCAATTTTTGATTTATTTATTTATTAGTTTCATTGTTTTTCCTTTTTTTTTTTTTTTGAGCCAGAAGAGCTGGGTTTATTTATTTATTTTATTTTTTATTATTTTTTTAATTTCTTTTCAATGTTCCAACATTCATTGTTTATGCACCACACCCAGTGCTCCATGCAATGTGTGCCCTCCACAATACCCACCACCAGGCTCCCCCAACCTCCCACTCCCCTCCCCTCCAAACCCCTCAGTTAGTACCTCAGAGTCCGCAGTCTCTCATGGTTCATCTCCCCCTCCAAATGTCTTTCCATTTTATTGATTAAACTTTAAGTTTATATGTTGATGAATTTTTACTTAATATACCTCTTTAACCACCACCCAAATTAAGCTGTAGAATATTTTGGTACCTCAAAAAGCTTCCTTATGGCCTCTACCAATCAACAACTACCCATCTCCTCATCACATGACAATTACTATTATGACCACTCTCACCATAGATTAACTTTGCTTATTTTTGACCTTTTTAATATAAAGACCTACATAGTATATATGGCCAATAACATAAGAAAGGTTGCTCAAACTCTTCAGTAATCATGGAAACACAAATTAAACCAACAATTGATAAACTATTCGCATCCACTCTATGGGATAAAAAAAAATGTAAAGGCTGAAAATATGAAATGTTGGCAAGGATATAAAACAATGACAACTGTTCCAGAGGTGTCTTGGAAAATATGACCATCTTGGAATATAATATAGCATTATTATGTAAAATATGAACAGACACATATCATACAACCAGTATTTTAACTTTTAGATTTATACCTGAGAGAAATCATTGCCCTTGTTCACCTGATGGCACAGGTAAGAAGGTTTTAGCAGCATTTTTCAATGATAGCAAAAATTATGGAAACAATCCAAATGCTTCTCCCCTCACACAGATAAATTGTAGAGCACATATATAATGAAGTTGTGAAGGAAATAAGCTGCTGTCACACATCCCTTTGGAAAGATTTCAGAAATTAATGCTGAGCAAAAAAGCAAGTTACCACAGAATACATGCAACATAATTTTATTATGATAATATATTTTTTTATTTTTTTATTTTTTTTTAAGATTTTATTTATTTATTTGAGAGAGAGGCAGTGAGAGAGCATGAGCGAGGAGAAGGTCAGAGGGAGAAGCAGACTCCCCGTGGAGCTGGGAGCCCGATGCGGGACTCGATCCCAGGTCTACGGGATCATGACCTGAGCCGAAGGCAGTCGTCCAATCAACTGAGCCACCCAGGCGTCCCTATGATAATATTTTTAAATGAGAAAAATTATGCAACATATTGTTTAGGGATACAAATGTAGTATATCTATCAAAAAATCAAAGGCATCATAAACATTAAATAGTGCTTTCCTCTGTTGTGGAAAAAGAAAAGTGTGAGGGGTAGCACCCAGGAAGCTTCCACAGATTTTTAAAGCTTTATTTCATAGGCTCAATGATGTTTGGTTGTTCTTATGATTATCATTCTTTAAAATGTGCTTAGAGGGACGCCTGGGTGGCTCAGTGGGTTATGCTCGGGTCATCATCTCAGGGTCATGGGATCAAGCCCAGCATCAGGCTCTGTGCTCAATGCAGAGTCAGCTTGTCCCTCTCCCTCTGCTCCTCCCCCTGCTTGTACTCCCCCCCCCTCAAATCAATCAATAAATAAAATCTTAAAAAAATGTACTGGGGCACCTGGGAGGCTCAATTGGTTAAGCCTCTGCCTTCGTCTTAGGTCATGACCCCAGGGTCCTGGGATCAAGTCCTGCATCGGGCTCCTTGCTCAGTGGGGAGCCTGCTTCTCTTTCTGCCTCTGCCTGCCACTCTGCCTGCTTGTGATCTCTCTCTCTCTCTCTCTCTCTCTGACAAATAAATAAATAAATAAAATCCTTAAAAATAAAAAAAAATGTATGTGGACATTACATATATTTATATATCTTTCATATATACTTCATAATTATCAAAAAGTTTTTAAAGAATACACGGTGCCTTTTGAAGTAATAGAAACAACAATGTGAACACATAAATAACATTATCAGTGATGTTAGAGAAGGGTCAAATATCAGATAAATGTGATTAAAACGTTGTAAGATCTTGGTAAGTATGGGACACCCGGGTGGCTCAGTCAGTTAAGTGTCTGCCTTTGGCTCAGGTCATGAGTCCTGGGATCGACTCCCTTGCCTCTTGCTCCTTGCTCAGGGGGGAACCTGCCTCTTCCTCTGCCTGCCACTACCCCTGCTTGTATTCTCTCTCCCTCTCCCTCTCTCTCTCTAATAGATGAATAAAATATTTAAAATAAGACAAAAACAAAAACAAACAAAAAGAACCAAAATAATTTAACATCTTGGTAAATAAGCTCACTTGCTCATTAAAACTGCCACCCTCCCCTCCCCCCCGCCCCCCAGTCTGGGGAAGTCTGCCTTTTTTCTCATCTTTCCTTGCCCTCTGGTACAGGGACCAGTTTCAGATTTCACCCGGGAAGCTCCGGAGTTTTAAAACAACAGGTGTGCAATACATGTTCCGTTTCAAAGTTTTCACTGTGCTCAGTGCCAGCCCCATGTCTGAGCCACTCAGAGGTTAGTCTGGGATGTCGATGGTGGTTTATCTCATAATCTCGTTCTTCAAGCCTTTTGTTACTCTTCTCCGGTTGTGTTCTGTTCATGCCTGGTTTGGGAGGGAGCCCACGAATGATATCAGTGTAGCTCTATACTCTCTAGAATTTATCTCATGTTCTGTAGCTCTGAAAGATCCCTAGTTCTTCTGGCCAAAAATTTTGGATTTTATCAGAGTTTCATTCCCCCGTGCTGTTGTACAGTTCTGTGTGACTGGGGTACTCTGTATGTGATGTTCTAAGACAATAGAGAGATAAAAAGTAACTGGGATTTCCACCCTCTGCTCTTTGCACGACAGATGACTTCTTTACTTTTCTTCTAGTTCCTCTACCCATATTCTCAGGGTTTTAGGTCTCCATCGTCATGACAGATGTATCACCGCATAGCAATGTGTTCTCCATTATGACAGATTCCATAGTGATGGCAATTCAGTTCTGTAACCAGTGCCAGTCTCAGGAGGGCTGGAGGAAAGCAAGAAAAAAAAAAATGAGGGATTTTCTCCCATACTCTTTGGCTCACAGGTTTTCTCGCCCTCTGGGTAGGAAGTTTCTTTTAGAAAGTTCTTTTAGAGTTTCTTTTAGAGTTTTTAATTTTGTTTCCACTTGACTCTGCCCACCCCTGGATCAAAACCAGCAAATAAAGGAAATTTTAAAAAGAAAGGAAAGAAAGAAAAAGGAAAAAAAAAAACAGGAAAATTACCTCCACTCTACCAGCCATTCTTCAATTTTGACTTTTTTTCTCCAATCTGATGGCTATTCAAGTAGTTTCTTTTTATATGTTGTCCCAAGTTTCTGGTTATGGTCAGTGAGAGAGATAAGTGTAGCAGGCTACCCCATCTGGGTTGGCGCTGGGAGTTTGGATTAGGGTCTGAAATGATTGCTTCCTCCCAGATGATGCTATAGAACGCCATACTCCCAAGGGCACCGATAAGCACTGCAATCTGGAGCAACGAGGAGCTGATGGGGATTTGATAATTTTTTTTTTAATTTGATAAATCCCCAAAAGCCAGGGCACTGACTCACCAGAGACCAACTGAATGCTTCCAGGGTGTATTTCCTCCCACTTCAATGGTGTACCAGACAGCAGGTTCTGCAGGCCAGAGTTAGTGCGACTCTAGCACAAGATGATACTAGCCCCTGGGTTCCGGAGGTTGCCCCACTCGAACGAGACCTCTTGTTAAAACAGGAGTTTCCACTGTTCCGAGATGGTATGAATCTCTACCCTATGAATGTGTAGAACATGGAGGGGGACAGTTTCATCTGGACTATTAGCTCACACAACCAAGCCTGGCCTAAGCCGGGGGATAATGAAAGCTCAGTGGTTTCTGTGCTATTACTTCCTATTTGTCAGTTTCCCCCAATAAGCCCTATTTTATATCCATACAGGTGGCATAGGTGCTATGTGTTCTGTGACCCCTTTGCATAAGCCAGACCAAAAATATAGCAATCTTTTAATCTTCTATGAAGATACTTCTTTTCTCTAATATTATTTCTAAGACTGTGTAAATTAGAATTCAGAGTGCTATCAAGTTCCTCCTAATATCTAACCATCATTCTTTCTGTTTCAGCATAATTAATTAATTATTTCTTGAGTTAGTCTAGTGGAAATATTTACTCATTATCAGAGTATATATCTGCATATATCTGCATATATCCAGAAATAGTCAAATCCCTTGACAGCCTCTTAATCTGCAGACTAAATTTCAGACACATTTGTTAATATACTTAAATATAAAAGATAATTTCTTTTGACATTTTTGCATTTCAGAACTCAATGTAATTAATTTGTATGTGTTGATTTTTTTCAAGTATAGCTTTTTCTTTGATAATATTGCATTGTAGTTGATCTGTTATGCATATTATATAACCACTAGAATCATAAACACACTGAACTATCAAAATGCTTCTGAAGGATACTTAAACATGTCACTTCTTCTAATGGAGTATTCATTTCCATGTCTCACACTTCACATTCTTTTATGTTAATACAACAATAAATGCCATTATTACTGTACTATTTAATTAATAAATATGAAATAATTTAATTTTTTAGAAGGAATTCAGATTCATCCTTAATATAAATCAAGTGCATATACCTAAATTATTATAGTCAAGGCAGGAAAACCCAGGATACAAAAGCAAAGCAGAGTTTAAAGAGCTATTTACCTCCTTTAAACCAGTTCAATGAAATTTATTTATTAAATACCACCTATGTGGCAAGTATGTTGCAAAACAGTGTAGAGTATAGATAGGAACAGATGTAGTTTATATTCTTAAGGTCCTTATAGTATAAAGGTGAAAAGACAAGTACATGAATAATAGCATTAGGCAGATTGCAGTAAGCACCAAAAGACACACAAAAGAATCACAATTTAGAAGAAGACTAACATTCTTTAGGGATCATTTAGTTCAAAATAATCTTTGTGAGGCTGAAGAAATTGTGACTTAGAGAAGCTGAAGAACTTGCCAAGAGAGAAAGTCATGTATTTGTTGACCTACGATAAATATATTTATTGAACTACTCATCTACATTGAGGCTGGTATGTGGTATGTATATTTCTCAAAGAATGGGTAGGATTTAAATAAATACAGATTAGAAAGAGGAGGACATTCAGAAAGAGAGAGGACTATGAACCAAGGATAAGAGACAAGAATACATAAGACATATTGACAATCAACTAATCGTTCAGTCTTAATTTTGGACAATGGTTCTAACACTTCAGGATACATAACAAGACTTTTAAACCTGGATATTTGAAGCTTCTACTCCTACAGATTTTTCTTCAGCAAGGAGACTGGACCCCTGAAACATAAATTTTAACAAGCACCTAGGGATTCAAATGCAAATTAAACAGACTATCCTCACTGATTTTTGGTTTGAATGGCAGAATATGAAATTAAAAGGTAGGGTAAAAAAAATGTTGTCAAGATGTCAGACAAGACTTTCACTGAATTTGGTAAACTGTGGGGAGAAATTTGGGGTTATAAATAGTAGACATGACTATCCCTTTACTTTTAGAATCAACATTGTAGCAATATATAGCATGTCTTAGAGGTGGTAGATCCAGTTGGAAACTATTGTAATAATCTCAGCAAAATGAGCTGGAACTAGAAAGTAGTTTTAGAATGAACAAGAGGGTGCAGATATATATATATATATATATATATATATATATATATATAAACTTTATAGTAGGCAACATAGTTGATGACAAGGGAGTTGAGGAAAAAATAAAAAGACCTACGCTTTCGTGTTTAATGAAGTGATGTCACTTAAAATATTTTTAAAAATGGAGAAGCAACATTTCTTTCTTTTTTTTTAATTTCTGAGATTTGAGGGTATGGGAATAAAGAATAATTTTTGGAAATGTTAAGTTGGATGCTCTGTCAAACTACCCAGGCAACTCAAACTGTAAATTTGGAGATTAAGAAAGAGGTCAGGTCTAGAAGTGGGAGCTGAGGTTCATCCTCAGAGTGGAGACGGTGGACGCATGAGATGAGATAACGTCATCCCAAGAAAGGCTCACTCCTGAGATAAAAGGAGACCAAAAGACAGTTCCTTGGGACAGGCCTATTTTTTAGGCTATTCGAAAATAAGAGTAGCAAGTGAATAAATAAAAAGACAGTCAGATGGGGAAAATTAAAAAATGGAAACCCAAGAGGGGAATTGCACATTGAAAGTTCTGTCCATCCTGGGAGCCCAGGGTTGCAGAAATCACAGATCAGTGTGTCTTACAGAGATTTGTGAAACTTAATGGCTTCATAATGTCCTCCCCACCCCACACATACACCTCAGCAGGCAAAAGCCCAAGACCCAAACCTAATATTAGCTAAATCCGTGATTGCCACACAGTATCTTCTCCAGCTCCATTCCGATTTAAACTCCCACTCCACATTTCCAGATAAACAGGTGGGCCCTTATTAGAAAGACAAATGAACTTTTGGAGTGCTATTCAATATTTGTGACTTTTACTTGTCTGCATGAACGCTCATTAGCTCAGGAAAAATTTCAGAATGCCCCATGCACCAAAGTTTCTGTATTCCAAGTCAAGATGTATTACCAGTCAAGATGAATGTCCACATATTAAAGCAAGAGGAGCAACCGGGTCACAAAAACCATCCACAGAAATAAAGAAAATGCCATCAAAGTTCATTCTTATCAGAACCTGTACAAAGAGAAAGCAGATATGCTCCAGGTGGTCCTATTTTCAGAGGAGAAATTTCAGGATGTTAAAAAAAAAGTGTTAACCATTATAATACATCTAACAAAGAGAACAGAAGGGTTCCATGAAATGCCGGCCAAGGCAAGGTGAAATTTTAAATTCTGCCTGATTCTTCCCCATCAAAGCCTATTTAACAGAATTAACTATGATGAAGATGGGAAAACTATGGATAAATGGGAAAATAAAGTTACCTGATAACTACATATACATTTATATAGAAATATATATAAATTTAAAATTCATTGCATGAATTTCATCTCAGTCTTCTTGGTCTAAGTTATATTTCTATAAAATATTAAATAATAGATATCCTTAATATTTCAGGACATTTTATAGTCAGAAAAAATAAGTTTTAACTTTATATCGAATGTGTAATATCTTTCCAAACAATTTACACTGTTAATATCTACACTATTACTCAATGAACATTTTGTCATCTTTTCCATGAGACAATCAAAGAAAGTTTGAATCAAATTCTTTGGCTCAATTTAAGGTACACTACACATTTGGTTTTCACTTTATTTAGCACCAGCCCAGAAACCCAAATTTTAAAAAATATATTATTTTAGCTAAGTTATTTAGCATAGTTTATTTGACTCATTTATTCATTTAGTATTTAGTACATTGTCTTCCTAGAGTTCACAATTCCTCTACTTAATAATCCAAATGGACTTTTCTTTCTTCCAGGAAGCAAGATCTATTTTTTTCCAAGATTTACATTAAAAATTTTTTAATTAATATTTTCAGGGTGGGGGGGTGCCTGGGTGGTTCAGTCCATTACACGTCTGACTCTCAATTTCAGTGGAGGTCCTGATCTCAGGGTTGTGAGACTGAGCCCTGCGTCGGGTTCCATGCTGGCATGGAGCCTGATTAAGATTCGGTCTTAAGAGGAGAAGTTACAGAGATTTCTTATATATTCCCTGTTCTCACATATGCAAAGCCTTCCCCCATTAACATCTCCCACCAGAGTGGTACATTTGTTACAACCAATGGATCTACATTAACACATCGGTATCACCCCAGGTCTATAGTTTACATTACAGTTCACTCTTGGTATGTTGTATACTCTATGGGTGGACAAATGTGCAATAACATGTCCCCATCACTATGTCATCATACAGAGTATTTCCACTGCCCTAAGCATCCTATGTGCTCTGCCTATTCATCTATTCCTCCCCACCCACCACCAACTCCTGATATTTTTACTGTCCCCATAGTTTTGCCTCTCCCAGAATGTCATATAGTTGGAATCACATGGCATGTAGCCTTTTCAAATCGGCTTCTTTCACTTAGTAATACCACTTAAGGCTCTTCCAAGTCTTTTCATGGCTTGGTAGCTGGTTTCTTTTTAACGCTGGATAATGCTCCATTGTCTGGGTGTACCACAGTTTGTCCATTCACCTTCTGAAAGATATGTTGGTTGCCTCCTAGTTTTGACAGTTATAAGTAAAGCAGGTTTTTGTGTGGACCAGAGTTTTCAGCTCCTTTGGCTAATTACTGAGGATCTCAATTGCTGGATCGTATGGTAAGAGTACATTTAGTTTTGTAAGGAATTGCCAAACTGACTTCCAAACTGGCTGTACTATTTTTGTATTCCCATCAGCAATGAATGAGAGTTCCTGTTGCCCCACCTCCTTGCCAGCACTCATGTTGTCAGTGTCCTGAATTTTAGCCATTCTAATACATGTATAGTAGAATCTCATGTTTGTTTTAATTTGCATTTTCCTGGTGACATATGATGGGAAGCAGAGTTTCATATGCTTATTTGCCATCTTTTTACCTTCCTTGGTGAAGTGTCTGCTAAGGCTTTGATTCATTTTTTAATCAGATTGTTTGTTTTCTTATTGTTGATATTTAAAATTTCTTTTGTGTTTCGAATAACAGTCCTTTATCAGAGGTGTTTTTATGAATATTGTCTCCCCTTCTGTGGTTTATCTTTTCATTCTCTTGATGTCTATATTTTTCAATCTACTTTGTACATTTTTAAATGAACTATCTATTTTTCCTTTTTGAAAACCAAGGCTATTATTTACTCATCTCTGTTCCTCTGCTGCTCTCACATCTCTTATGATCCCTAAAATATGATGGCAAAACTTCTAAGATTTATTTCCAAGGTTGTTCTTCAATTCTTGTTTTTTTCCTTCACTCATCTTGATGCCACACATTTTAAAAATCGGTATCAATCTATATCCGAAAATATCAGTTCTTACAGTTAAGGCAGGAAATTTTGTTATCTGGGGCTTTGGAAATAGCCTTGTTTCCTACACTGAGAATCTGATTGCCCAGCCATAACTTTCGTGCTGCTCAGAGACTGCTGTGCTATGCTATTGGTTTCCTGCGGAAATATGAGGTCCTTCTATTCCCTACTCAGCTTCTCTATAGGTCTGGATTATCAGTCTGGGTTTCCACCAGACTGGTAGAATATATATTCATCCTTAGTTATTTTTGCTCTCTTCTCATCTTAACTAATAGAGCCTCTTGAGCTATCAGCTTGATCCCAAGCCACTGGTTGTGGTCTCACCAACACTGCTGGTTACTATTAAGTCCTCACTCCTTAGGAAATATCAAGTGGTAAGGATGCTGCTAACCTCTGAGTTGGACCACTACTTAGATTCCCTTGCTACCTAGCCCTGCATTTAAAATTATATCACCTGGTGTCACTGCTTGCTTGAGTCTTGCATAAGCCTTCTTTGAACAATTGCTCCTCTCACTGGGGCTCTTAGGTTGGCTTCCACCAGTCTCCAAATCATGTATACATGTATTCAGCTTTCTATGTCCTCCTTGTTCTTAACTTCTTGACCCTACCCTGCATGTTTAAGGACTGAAACCCATTTTATACCTTTACCTGCCTTCACTTATCTGGACCTGGATATTTGACACGATAAAGGGTCAGATGTTTTCTTACTTCCTTACCTATCTTTGATTAAATTGTTTAAATGATCTGTCTCACTCTTTCAAAGGGCAAGATAATGCAGTATCCATGTTGAACATTTTGTGAAAGGAGTTGACTTTAGTCAAATTTAGTGCTCTATTTGGCACCTACCCCACTGTGAATTTTCTTGAGGGAAATACATGTCCAGGGAGCAAAGTCAGGAAAATGCATAAATTCGCTCCATATATGTGGAACAGAGCTATCCTTGGCCATCTATTTTGACCTTGTCATTCTCTTTATGTATAAACTTTATGGTACTATTAGAAATAACTATCCCTCCTCTTAGTCTTTTAATTCTTCACACCCTTCATATTACTCCAAGGGATTGGCCACTTAATTCCCCCAAAGCCTTTTTCTCCAATGGGTATTTCATTTCAAGTAACCTAGTAAATAATTTGATGTTTTCAGTTTCTGCTCTTCCATCAATTAATATAAGCTGGATTTTTATTGCTCTCAGTTCCAACTAGGCCCTCCTTTCTAATGATGTGTTGTGGTCTGCAACCAAGTTTCTTCATTTGCGTTGTCATTCAGCAAGTGAAACTAATTCTGCTTGATACATTGAGAAAATGACTTTGTTAAACAGATACTGGGTAACTCACCCAACTTCTTCAAGCTATACAAATCATACTATATACTAATATACTAAATCATACCACAGAACTAGTCTGGTGTAGGACGCCTGGGTGGCTCAGTTGGTTAAGCGGCTGCCTTCGGCTCAGGTCATGATCCCAGCGTCCTGGGATCGAGTCCCACATTGGGCTCCTTGCTCAGCAGGGAGCCTGCTTCTCCCTCTGCCTCTGCCTGCCACTCTGCCTGTGCTCGCTCGCTCTCTCTCCCTCTCTTTGACAAATAAATAAATTTAAAAAAAAATTTTTTAAAGAAATAGTCTGGTGAAACACTATTGTGTACTTAGCTGGGAAACAAGAGTATCTCAAATTTTCAGGTTTTACAGTGGGAGAAGGGTTCAGGCTTATATGGTAGGAATTTCTCAAACATGGAAAAGGAATTCATGTGTTGGACAGCCAAAAGAATAAAAATGTCCACTACACTATCTTCAACTTATACTGTAGCAAACAAAAGAAAGTGTAATTAGACTACATTTTTTAATAGTGTGTATTAGTACATATACTAATTTTGAATGATTTCTATCTTATCTAATAATTAACAGAAAACCCCACCTGATGTATAAATTTATAACAGAACAAAATGGAAAAATGTGAACTCTAACATAGTTTTAAAAGAAAAGAGGAATAGATTAAAAAATATCATAAAGATAATATGGGACTTTGATTAATCTTTTTGTCAGTATTAGGTTGGCCTAAATTCTGGAACCACATAACATTCCAACAAATACAAGGGGACCATGAGTAAAAGAAGGATTAAATTTCACTTCATAGATTTGACTTTTTCCATTAACCTCAGTGTTTGAGTTTACTTTTCATGTTCCATTAAATTTATTTTAATGGAAAATATAAATATAATAAGGGAAATATTTAATCAAATACTACAGCTCTGTGCTGTGCTACCTATTGTAGTGATGGGAGCAAATAGAAACCTTGGAAACTGATAGTACAACTATGGGCTGTTGGATTTCTCAAGAGAGGTAAGATGACATATTTCACCCCGCTATACAGCATTCCACCCGTTCTGTCAGTGATGACTTGCTACTCAGGCTAGCTACCACATCTCTTAGAGCTCTGTGCTCTAGTCAGTTATTCCCTCCTGACTTTATCTCTTCTGCTTCCCACTGTCTGGTCACAATCTGATAACAAATCACACTAAATGACAAGATTCCATATAATCAAGACTTGAATGGTTATATTATTGTAAAATTCACACATTTATCATGGAGCACCTTTAGTTTCAAGGTATCATTGACAATTAATTGACATTTTTACTAATAGAAAGTTGCTGTTCTGAGAGAAGTTTAGGATCAGATCAAACTTCCTCCAGCTCCTTCAGCAATAACCATGAACATGATCCAGCTTATAAAACACAAAACAAAAGGACGAAGTTCCAAAACACAATACTTGTTTAGGATTTTTATCTAGTCAGGAGTTATAAGCTTACTCATCATGATTTTAAGAATCTTGGATACTTTAAAGATTTTATATATTTATTTATTTGAGATAGAGAGAGAGCACAAGCAGGGGGAGTGGCAGAAGAAGACAGAGAAGCAGGCTCCCGCTGAGCAGAGAGCCCGATGCGGGACTCTATCCCAGGACCCTGAGATTATGACCTGAGCCAAAGGCGGACAGTCAACTAAATGAGCCACCCAGGTTCCCCAACAATTTTAGATACTTGATCAAAATTCTCGGTCTGTACATTTGGTTCTCTATTGATGCAGTCTTGTTATGTAATTACCAACTACTGCAGTCATTGCAGAAAGTTCAGAGTTTTTCCCAAATCCTTTGAGGAAGATTTTTTTCTTTAATTATTTAAATACTTCTATTGACATTGAGAAATACACTCTTTTGGATCACTCATTACACAGGTGAAGTACTGTGTAATTTACGTATTATTTTTGAATTTTCTATCTGTATGAATAAAAATTTTAAATAATAATTTTTAAGCAGTTATATATCCAAAACCAGTTCCTAAATTATAGTAAAACATAAGAGAGCAATCCTGTTTAGTAGAAAGCAATATTTATAAATTAAATTATATACTAAAAAATAATGGATAATTCTTTGCAAAGTAAGATACGTGTTCATATTTACAAATTGGTTAGCAAGTGGATTTAGTCCTTGACATTTCAAGTATTTGCTTTACGTACCAAAAATCAATTTGAAAATAAGCTTTGTGCAGTGGCAGTATCGTAGCCAATGAGGTTTATCCGAGGAGCGATTATTGCTAATTGAAAATAAAAATGTAACTATATCTGCCAATTTCATTCAAATGTTCCAAACATTCTAACTTAACTTTGGCACATATGGTCATTTCACATTTGCCCCTTACTAAAACTGACAGAGTTTTGTCTTATCTAGAAAGACAATGATCTGACCATTTTCTTCTTACTTGTCCCTCTGAATTTGCTTCCTGTCTGATATGTGTATTTCATTTTACTCAGAACTGACTCAATGATACTTGCCTTGGATTAGAACCCTAAGCAATATTTAATAAAAGGTTGGAAACATAGTTTCTATGGAATCTAACAATGTGATAAGAGCTTGAAGGGTTAGCACCTGAATAAAGGTGATTTTCTTAAAGAGTAACTAATCAACGTGTTGAATCCTCTTCAGAGCTGTGAGTGGTTGGGTCAGGAGGCAAGGAATCAATTCATCAGCATGTTGTAGAAGTAACTACCCTGAAGAATGGTTTATTTTGCCTCTGATCAGGTTCAGTTTTACCCGTGTTTTCACTTCTAGAAGCTTTGAAGCTGCATAGCTTGAATACTAGAACTTCACTTCTCCCAATAGCCACCCTGGAATCAGGTAGTTAAATATTTTCTTGGAGTAACAAACACATTTTTAAGTACAATAACAAAATATGATGTCCCAGAAGTTTAATTGAAGAATAGAAAAGATAAAGGCTAAAGTGGTCTCTCTGTCAGATAAATTCTCCTCCTCTGCAAATGAGGGATTTATTAAATGGTTTTGAGATACCACAATGCTATATACATTCAAAGTTTCATGATTTTTAAAAATTTTTTTAAGATTTTATTTATTTGTTTGACAGAGAGAGATCACAAGTAGGTGGAAAGGCAGGCAGAGAGAGATGGGGAAAAGCAGGCTCCCTGCTGAGCAGAGAACCTGGTACGGGACTCGATTTTTTTCATGACCTGGGCTGAAGGCAGAGGCTTAACCCCTGAGCCACACAGGCACTGAAGATGCCATGATTTTGAAGCACTGATGACTTGCCACATTTTTTTTTTTCTATGTGAACCTTTGGAAAGATTTTTTTTTTCAGACCATAGATGATTATCCTCATTGTAGCTAATGGATATTTTAAAAGCTTATGTAGAAATATAACACAAGTACCATAGTAAATTGCCAAGCACAAAGGGTATCTTTTATAAATGGAATTCATATTAACTATATCAATCTGTATTCTCATTCTTAAAAAAAAACCTTCCTATAAAAATTTTATTCTATTTCTTTCAGTTATTTCTGACTAGTTACATATGCTCAAAAGTCTAACTGGAGGAGTATTTTAGTTGATCTAAAAGGGTAGTATATAGTATTAGCTGAAATGTATAATGTAATCCTAAACCAAGGAAAAATGAAGACAACAAAAACATCCTCATTTTAAAATATTTTCAAGAACATTATCTGTTTTAAAATGTTTTCAGGGCGCCTGGGTGGCTCAGTGGGTTAAAACCTCTGCCTTCGGCTCAGGTCATGATCCCAGGGTCCTGGGATCGAGCCCTGTATCGGGCTCTCTGCTCAGTGGAGAGCCTGCTTCCCCCTCTCTCTCTGCCTGCCTCTCTGCCTACTTGTGATCTCTCTCTGTCAAATAAATAAATAAAATCTTAAAAAAATATATTTTCAGAGAACCAAACTTAATTTTTCATTCAAGGTTAAAATATGCTTTTGAAATAAAAACTGTTGGGTTAAGCGAAGTCTTGGTTTTTTTTTAATAAAATACTGATTTTATTAAAGGTTTGATTATTTCTAAAAATACACCTGAACTCATTATACACCAAAATTATACTTACTGTAAATTTATGCAGCTGATCCATGAACTCTGGGAAGAAAGTTTATTATGGGAGTGCTGATATTGTCTTAAATATACATAAATCTTTAATATTATGATGAGTTTTAGATCTCATATTTACCTATGGATCATTTATTTTTCATAAGAAACTAATGTATCAAATGAACAGCAGCTGTTGCAAAAAAAAAGGATGCTTAACCTTTCTGAGGGAATAAGGAATCAATGGCTGCAATTTAGAAGTTTAATAATTAAAAAATTCAAACTACTAAAGAGCAAGTTTCTAGGTTTCCAGCCCCCAGAGAATGTACATCAAACGCCTTAGGGAATCAGAATCAGAAGACTCCGTTGCAGTTCTAGTGGCCAGAACTAGATGGTGCTCCACAGTCATCAGATCTTCAAGGTTCCTTCTAGCGTTCTAGTGTAGTTGGAATTAAGGGCTTAATTAAGGATGTATTTAATGATTCAATTAAGGAAAAGTTTCAGATTTGACCCCTCTCCTTTTCTTCTTCCTTAGACCTTTTTAGGAAGTGGGAGGCATGCATCTTCCCTGTTTATTGCCTTAGTTATTCCTTGCCGCAATTAGCTCTTATTCAACACCTGTAAAATTACTACTCATATTCATGTTAAGATAAAGAAATGGAGTCCTAGAGTAGTATTTCAGGGAAATAGTCAGAGTTTTATAGCTAGACAAACCCTTGGCTAGGATTAACACTCTGATCTCTTGCCCTATCGAGATGAGTCACCTGACCCAGCAAAAAGAGAAAGTACAGGCAGGAAGACTATATTCACGTATGGGAAGGAGTTGGAAGAGCCAGGAATGAGACCCGGTAGTTGCTATCCCTTCCATCACAGTCACTTTGGCTCTCTTCCCTAAATAACCTCATTGTCCCATCCTCCACTCTGGAGACCAGCTGATAGAAGTCTAGGAGGGAAGAGGACTAGAAAAAGCTTACAGAAAATCATATTCTGTGTGCCAGACATTGCTTTACATGCTTGACATGTGTTTCTTTGTTTATTTTTGAACCAATTAAAGGAGGTTGTGAATGAATGATCTCTCTTTTACCTATGAGGAATCCGACAGCCAAGTGAATGACTCCCCAGTGTCAGGAAGTGGCAGATTAAGAACTTGGCCTGAACTCCGTCTAATTCCATTACCAATGGGTTTTGCTACAACTGTGATTAAGGCATCCAAGAAAATTGGTCATTTTCTCTTTCCTAGTGTCTGTCTACAGTGAGCATGCTGTAATTCCAAATTAATATTGTATAATTATAATTCTCTCTATTATCTCATTTAATAGCCAACTCTATAGTACTATGAATAGAAAATGAAATTTTCAACCTCAAATAGTCAGTGGCATTAACAGATAATATAAGTCTCTTGATAATAAATTTATTTTAATAAATCACTTAAAATTATAAAGAAATGGCATTGGCCTTGGGATAAGACTTTCATTTCCCATCTGGTTTATAAGAAACCCATATCTGCATACAAACCCTTCAAATTGCCCCCTCACAAGATGTAAAGCCATGTTCCTTCCCTCCTCAACATTTCACTCACTCCTGTCTGGGTTGACACAATTGTTATATATTTAGAGATGTGAAAAAAGTGTTTATTAAAAAAGTGTAATCCATTGTTGATTATGCTGCATAAATGAATGTCTTTGATTTCTCCACTGATTTCTGAGTACTATTCACTTATTCTTTTTAGAGAGAATGAGAGGAGCAGAGGGAGAGGGAGAGAGAGAATCTCACGACCCTGAGAATATGATCTGAGCCGAAATCAAGAGTCTGGTGCTTAACCGACTGAGCCACCTAGGCGCCCCTGAATATTATTCACTTTTTGATTTATGTTAATTTAGAACCTTACCAGGACCTCTATGTGACTTTGGTAATGCTCAGTAAGACCTTTTCAGATGGCTAATTATTAGGATGTTCTTGCTCCTAACTGAACTCTCTTTTCTACTTCTTGAATTTGTCTCACTAATATTAATTTTACAGTTGACATTTTGCAGTATTTCATTAGCTTTTCCCAGCATTTAATTACAGTATTATCATATAACTGGGAATGATGCTCACACCGAAAAGAAAGGTTATTGTAAATGTGCAACTTTTGTCAGAGACGTAATTTTTAATATTTTCATTCTCCATGGTAGGTGCAGCTTTGTTATCCTGATGGGTTAGGATCAATTTTACACTCACTTAGTAATAGACCAATCTGGAAAGTACTCCCAGAATCAGAGTCAGTGAGCATGGCATCTAGGTATGTTAGTATCGCATGTGCATTTGATTTCTGACATGAAAACTTCTCAACCATCCTAACCAACTTTCAGTCCTTTTGGATTATAAAGACCTACAATGCATTTTATCCCATTAAGTCTTCACATCACTGCTGTGAGATTTGTTTTTGTTTTTAATCTTAAAATTACTCCTGAGGAAATCAAGGACCGTTAAGTAAAGATTCCCCAGAGCACACAGCAAGTAAGTCCCATGGAACGAGGAGGCAAAATTAGGTCCAACTGTAAATGGACTACAATTAGCTTATACTTACGTAGCACTTCTTATGATCCGGGCATGACTCTAAGCACATTCCATATATTAACTAACTTAAATCTTACAACCCTTTGAGGCAGGTTCTATTTTTGTCCTTATTTTACAGATGAGTAAACTGAAGCACACGGAGAGTAAGTAAATTCTCAGACTCCCACAGCTACTAAGTGGCAGGACCTGGCTACCAACTGGAGTTGTAAGTCTGATCTGCTGACTCTCTGTAAGACATGATAGATTTGATAACCACTTTATATCTCACAGAGGTATAGTTTGGATTTAATAGGATAGTATGTACATGGCTCTTTGGAATCTGTAAAGAATCAAAGTCCATCAGGTTAGCTGAGGAGAAGTTTGAGGTCAGAAATAAAGTGCACGTGCATTATACTGGTGAAAAACATTCTAGCAAGTAAAGACATGAATGTAAGACTGTGGAAATCAACAGATGGAATCAGAATATGTGTGGACAGTAGCTTTGTCTTCACTTACCATTCTTCTCTTTGGAATTTCCTTTAGGTGGTTAAGGAATCAAGATCAGAAAAGTAAAGGCAGGAAATGCAAATAATTGTAGGCATGGGTCTGTTCCATATTATCACAAATCTACTGTGATTCTGCTTCTGTCTTTGTTTTTAAATCACTTTCTCTTCAGGACTGTCTTTACAAGTTTCCTACATGGAAATTGAAGAAGCTTATAGTGACATTTAAAAAAAAAAAGTTTTTTCCATTCACATTCCACAAATCCTAAAATGTCACCAAGAGATTCATTTTTCTCCTTATGTCTTATGTTAGATGTTTTTGGCATCACCTCTGCTCATGCATCCTTGCAACTTTAACACTACTTTTACATCAAATTTTTTTGATACATAGTTCTGGTCAACTCCCATTCTGAATTCCTAGGTTTCGGTCCCACAGTAGAAAACATTTGTTTTTGTAAATAGCTTATGCCCATTTATACTTCAAAGCTGTCTATTGAATTGGGTAATTATCCAGAGAATCTGATCAATATAAGCAACCAAAGTAGATTATAAAGGCTGAAATAACTTTTAAAAAATTACACTTTTATTGCTTGGTCTAGCTAGATCACTGTCTGGTTTTCAGCACCTGTTTTCTCTTTGGGTGGAGTTTCAGGCTTCTTAATGAATGGCCTCGGAGAAAAGTTCCCTTTTTCTCATTGTATCCAGGAACACCGGTAGGCTATGCTTTGTCTCTAAATAACCTGCCTACACAGATGTTAGTCGGCTGTTGTGTTTTATGAACATGATGTCTCTCAAGCAGAACCTACCAAATCTCACCAGCCTCATGAAACACCTCAATCCACATTCATAGTTAACTGCATTTTTCTTCCACTTCCTGCTGCTAGTTGCTCTGAAATACTTAGGATTGGGACTCAAACTTTTTTTCACAGGAAGTTATATTTGGATAATATGTATTAATAAGGAACATTCACTATTGAGATAGTGAACATACATCACGCTCTTTCTATCTATTTCCACTATAGAATGTATCCTCCCAGTGCCAATAGAAAGGTTAGGCAAAGCGGGTATAAAGAGTGAAAAGAAAAGACCCTTAGAAATCTCAGAACTATTAAAAGGATAAATCATAAGTAGATTTTCTTTCTAATCCCAGCAGTATACCCTAAGGGATAAAGATTTATAGTCCTTGTAATTTTATCTTAAGTATGGTAACTGCTAGTTCTATTCTTAGCTAAATCAACGTGTTATCATTTTTTCCCTCTCTCAAAACTAGCCAGGGCATTCCACTTGTGTTTTAGGATTTAAGAGGCGATAGATTTTTAAAGTTGTTTTTCCTGACTTTTAGTTTAGTTTAGTTTTTTTTTTTAAATCATGGTCCCTTAACATTTATTTTTATTTGCTTTTTTATAGATTTATTTTGCATTAAAAATTTTTTCATCACCAGAGCAAATCTTTGGTACTACAATAAACTTAGCTGAGAGCACACGACCAAAACTGAAAAATCCACATTTGAAAAATTGCCCTGTCTCCTCGGGAAGGTGATGTTATAAATACATTTGACGTAACTTTCAGACTAGTATCTATCTCCTCATTGGAACATTAGATGAGTTCTCAAGTGGCTCTCAAATCAAAATGTTCTGCCTACCCCAAGTACATTGGGTTTCATAAGATTCCTCTTCTTGAGTACTGATAGAGAGACTCCTTACAAGCTGGAGCGAAACTTTAATGCAGTGGCTTTCTATGTTAGTGAGTATCAGGATCACCAAGAGAATTTATTAAACCACTTACTGCTAGACCCACCCTGAGAGTTTCTGATTCACTAACCTGGGGTGCAGGCAAGAGAATGTGCATTTCTAACAAGCTCCCTGGGATGTTTTAGTTTTCAGTGTACCTATCTTCTGTTCCTTGGTTAAATTTATTTCCAATTGTTTTAAAAATCATTTTTGATACTAATATGAATGGGATAGTATCTTTTTTCATATATTTTATGTCTAGAAATGGAACTGATTTCTATTTGTTGATTTTATATCCTACAGTTTTACTAGATTCATTAATTATTTCTAGCAGATTTTTTTTTACTTCCCATGATGTTCATTTTTCCTTCTTTCATAATCATTCTGATAGTCATTGTCTTTCCTTTTATATAGTATACTCTTATGGAATAATTGTTATATACCATGTACATGTATTTTGAAAAAACTGGAGGCACAGAAGATTGAGTAACACACCCGTCTCAGGGCTGGAAAGTGGCAGATATGGGATGTGAACTCAAGTCAGTCTGACTCTAGAGTTTGTCCTTAAGCAATATGCTTTATTAACCTTTAGCTCTGGCACGCCTTAACAATTATTTAAATGACCTTTGTAATAGCTAGAAATGCACATTTAGCTGTTGATAGTCAATGTTGAAAAATGTTTTTGAGATTAATGGTTAAATCAGATTATATGTTGTAAAAAATTGTGTAGTTGTAGTCAGTTGCCAAAAGAAAAAAAAATAACATTCTTGTCAGGTCTGACTTGTAACAATTTTCCAGACTCATTTGCACCACTCACTATCCTTCATTTGACCTCAATCTGCTCGCTAGTCCCTGAAACAAAATGTGTACTTTGTTACTTCTCAGTCTTTTCTTAAGCACTATTTTTTAAAGGGATTTAAAACATTGTTCTTCTGCTCCCGGGAGGGAAAATTGTTTCTTTATTCAAGACTCACAGTGTGCTAGTTAACATTTATATGTCTCTACTCTGAACCAGAAAGCTCTTGTCACATTTGTCTCTTCTTTTGAATCTAAGCAGTCAGACCTCACTCTCGAAGTGTCCCCTTTCTCATTCCTCCCACTCCTGATTGTGCCTGGTTCAGAGCTGAGGAACTACAGGGGCGCCTGGGTGGCTCAGTGGGTTAAAGCCTCTGCCTTCAGCTCAGGTCTGCAGGGAGCCTGCTTCCTCCTCTCTCCCTCTGCCTGCCTCTCTGCCTACTTGGGATCTTTGTCTGTCAAATAAATAAATCTTTAAAAAAAAAAAAAAAAAAAGGACTGAGGAACTACAGCCTGAAATATATATATACTTCTGTATGACCCTAGACAGTAAATAATTTGCCTGTGGTAACTCAGTTTGGTTTTAGGCTAAGACTCTCAAGACCAGATTTTCGAAAATCCCATCAGATCTGAGATCTTTCCATGGAACAGTTTTGGTGACACTTGTGCTCTATCTAAAGCTCTTCATTGTGTTTCTACCTATTTTCCTATTTTCACTAGGATGAATTCTTTTTTTTTTTTTTTTAAGATTTTATTTCTTTCTTTGTCAGAGAGAGAGAGAGTGCATACAAGCAGGGGGAGCAGCAGACAGAGGGAGAAGCAGTCTCCCCGCTGAGCAAGGAGCCTGATACAGGACTCCATCCCAGGACCCTGGGATCATGACCTAAAACAAAGGCAGACCCTTAACTGACTGAGCCACCCAGGTGTCCCTCACTAGGATGAATTCTTTCGCATATCTCTTCTGTGTTTGTAACTAGTTCCATAAATGTAAGCAGGCTGCTGCATCCAATCTGGTGCTCATATGTGGGGTTTCTTCCACTCTCTCTCTCAACCTCTCTAGCACCAGCCAGGCTCTGGATTAATTATATTTTAATGTGTTATTTACAGAACTACCTCTTTTCCAATCTCAGTTTTTTAATATGTCTAAAGCATTACTGTGCTTCCACACCCTTGACTTTGAATTCATGTGCTTTAGACTTCTCCATATTCCTTGAAAGTTCATATTTCTCTCAGTTTTCTAGCTCATTCTTTTCTCGGTCAGTTGTTCCATTAATGGAACAACCTAGTATGTTTTTATATTGTATGGATCAATGTTTAAAGGCATTACAAAATCATTGTCTACCAATTCTTCTAAAACATTTCACTTCCATTTATTGCTTTGATACATGAAAAGGTATATGGGGAAAAATTGAGCGAAAGCAATCATTTCTAATAGAAATATTTGCTGAGATTTCTAAGGTTGGACCAAGAGAGGTTTTGTTTTCATATTCTTTCTCAGAGTCAATTTTTTCCTATAGTATCTTTTCCTCTTCCCTGTGTCTTTTATGCCTTTCAATCTTAAAAGAAAATTGCCAATGTTGTCTTAATTCTCTTGCTTGAATTTCTTCTTAGATTGGTTGTCTTTATTTCTTTACTCTTACTTTCAATCATTTTCTATATTTTCATCTGTGAGTTGCAGATGTGTGTAGGCTCAGTTATGCTAAAATGAGACTGAGATACCAAAATATAATTATTCACCCTATGCTGGTATGCTTGATTTAGGGAAATAGATGATTATTTGCAAGGCTCATGAATCAATAATTGTATGCATTTAAATTTAAAAGTGTTATATTATAAAGGAAATATGGATTCAGGATGTAGGACCCTTGTATAGCTGGAAATGACAATGTCAGTTGAAAAAAGCAAAGTGGAAAGAAGTTAAACGTTATACAATACGTAAGAAAAAGGTTAAACATCAACATTCTTTAGCCACTTAATAAACAGGTATTAAATCCATATATCTATAATCACTAAAGGAGATATTAAAGATATAGAAACCTGAATAGAATCTGCCTTCCCAGAGCTCACAGTCATATTAAATTTGTGAATTACCACCATCACATGGGTGTGGAAAAATATTTAAGAAGATATTCATGGATTTTAAACAGGATAGAAAAGATAAATTAAGTTCAGGGAGTTTATTTTCATACAGTTATGAAACATTAGCATAGGGTATATTTTTACAATTGTTTACCCCAGAGGTGTCTGTTTGGCGTAGCCCTCGGGATCCATAGAATATTAGATCTGGAAAAGCTCAGATAGGTAATATCTGAAACTTTACAGTTTAGGAAACTGAGACCCAGAAAGCTTACGTGGTTTGTCCAATATTGGTGACATAGGAGTAACAAGCCTAAGACTGTACACCTGGGCTCTTCATTTTTTGTTCACCTCTCAAAGTGCCTATCCATGCCTTTAAGAAATATTCAAATAGACATGTGAATACAAAGTATTGGGAATGCGAAATAAATACACTAGCATTTGCTCTCAAAGTGGTTTTTGTACACCATGAACTCTAAAAAGGACAGAATAATATTACAAATGAAATCAAACACAATGCCAAAAGGGTACAATGGTAAAGGGGTAATCATATTAGCATATGGTGAATTCCCAGATCCATGTTCTTTATGCATCATCAGATAGCTTCCTGTGAGTCAAGGAGGCTTGGGTTACATGAGAAAATTTTCACTAGACTAAAAAATTAAAAATAAAAATAAAGGCTCTCACCAACATTTTAGACAAGTAGATGATTTTCACTTTACACTTATGCTAAAAGTGTGGGAGAAGAAACAAGTTTCATTTGAAATGTTTTGTTTCTTTTAACATTTTGGCTTGGATAAAAAACAATAGGGTGGATATATTTTTATTTAAAGTTTCAGGATGGTGTTTAACATACACACACAGAATCCATAAAAACAAAATGCTGTCTTTTCTTATGCTTTTAAATATTTTTAAAGAAAGCTTAAAATTGGAGGTAGTACAAAATTGCCACTTCAAAGGAGTAAAATTGTAAAGTCAAAAAGTTTTGTTTATATCAATGATTCACAAAAGAAAGTTCCAACTCTGACAGTCAATTTTTATTAAAGAAACATGTGAAGTTATTGTTTATTATATATTGCCAACTAAATTACATGGAATAAGAAGAAAGCAGTGTGTTGCTTCCTTAAGGAATTTAGACATTCAATGTTTAATCTATATGTGTGTGTGTATTATTAATATTTAATAAAATATATATTCCAAATATAAATATACTTCTTGAAATAATAAAAGCCTCAGTTTCGGGGTGCCTGGGTGGCACAGTTGGGTAAGTGCCCAACTCTTGTTTTCAGCTCAGGTTGTGATCTCAGGGTCTTGAGAGTGAGCCCCAAGCTCCCAGTTGTGCTCCTTGCTCAGTGTGGAGTCTGCTTAAGATTCTCTCTCCCTCTCCTCTGTCCTTCCCCCTCCCCACCTGCATACACACACACATACACACACTCTCTCTCTCTCAAATAAGTAAATAAACATTTTTTAAAAGGCTATTTTAAACTTGGTTTATTTATTTATTTATTTATTTATTAATTTATTTGTCAGAGAGAGAAGGAGAGCAAGCGAGCACAGGCAGACAGAGTGGCAGGCAGAGGCAGAGGGAGAAGCAGGCTCCCTGCCGAGCAAGGAGCCTGATGTGGGACTCGATCCCAGGATGCTGGGATCATGACCTGAGCTGAAGGCAGCCGCTTAACCACCTGAGCCACCCAGGCGTCCCAAACTTGGTTTATTTTTATAGTGCTAGCTAGCTTCCACATATTAAAATTTTGATGATAGCATACTCAGTTTCCATTTTATTAAAACCTTGATTCCTTTTGTTATTTTTCAAAAGTATAAATAGCAATAAGGAGCTGTGAAAATTTTCTATTTTTGTTCCTAATGAGACTACTCAGAACTGTTATGAACAACTGTTATGACTTTGAAACAGGTCTAGCGTATCTAATTTGCAAAACCATGTGGATAGTTGGATCCATAATGGACATGTTACATTTACATGGTGCATGCGTTGAGCCTGTCAAAAAAATTTTAGTAATGATATAACTATATTAATACTCACCCCCCAAAATCCCAAAGGTAGAAGGCATATTTTTTTGCCTCTTTCCTCTGAAGCATAGTATATTTTTAAGCTAAGTGTAAGTATTTTTGAGACACTCCAGAACCTTAACATTTTTCTGGAAGCTGCACATGTCTTCATGGCTATATTATTGAAAATGAAAATCTTTACTTTTGCAGAATTTATAGAAACCCCAATCTAGGTAATTTTTATAATGGTTAAAGGCTGATGTTGCTGTTAAAAATTAATAAATTGGCCTGTAATCTTCTGGGAATATAAAAAATATAAATTAAATTTATATAAATATAAGTATATATTAATTATATACTATATATTATATAAAAATATATGTTAGGAATATATAGAAACACTCTAGAATAAAATTTTTAGATAATTTGTAAGCAAATACTATTAAAGGCTTTCAAGTCTTCGATTAGCCTACCATCATATATTTTAAATGTAATTTACATTTTCCTATCATATTTAAAATATTATAAGGGACTATGCCTACTAATGTTGGAATTTCTATTCTTAGACATGCACTTATATTTGAAGTAGCAAAAAATTATTGCCTTTTGGCACTTGAAATGAGATGGCTGGCAGAAGTTAATATGCAATTTCCGGTCAAGTTGTTCCTGCTTGCTCTCTTTGGTTTGTTTGTTTTTTTAATTGTTATATATGCGCAATCTGCAGGGCACTTTTCTTTACTCAATTACAATAATATTTCTTGAGAGATAATAAAAACAAACTTTATTTTTCTTACATGCATCAATGGCATATAAAATATTTCTGAATAAATCTAACTTTAATCCTCTGGAAGGAATTTAAATAAAGTGTAAAGAGACAGATAATTCTTGGCAATGGTGTGATATAACGTAGAAACATAACCGTCTATATCATCCAGCAGTCTGTTTGTTTACAAGTAACAAAAATTCTAATTCACATTAACAAAAACGAAAAGGGAATTCATTGACTAACATCATGGAAAACTCGAGGGTTAGGTCCTTCTCCAGGAATTGCTTAATTCAGATGCTCAAGAGATTTCTCTTTCATTTCCCAGCTATAATTTGCTTTGTGTTGATTGTACTCATCAAGTTAACTATCTGTCTACCTGAGGTGACCTCCAGCAACTGTAGGTACTGCTAACTATTCCAGTCAAAAGAGGATTCTCTTATCAATTGTTCCAATAAAATCTCAACACTAATAAATATCATTGGATGACATGGATCATGTACATGTTCTTGGGGCAAAGGAGATGGAATATGTTCATTGTGCAAGGTTAGGTCACATGCCCACTCCTGGATCAGAGAGCTACTATTCCCTCCCACCAACCTACATAAACTGAGAGCAGAGAAGTGCTGGTTCCTTAAAGGAAAATCATATGATATTACCAGAAGAAAGAAGCTGAATAGGAAAAAGCAATAAATGCCTATCTTACCCTCAATTTCAGGTCCTTTTAGTCTACTCACTGCTGAATGACTTCTATTAGTTCAGTATCTTTTCCACATATGATACTTGATTTGAGTTATAAATGACTAGCATTGAGAAGGTAAGTTCATCTTGATTTTTATTGTATCAGAATGAAGGACAGATAGAGACTTTGGTAACAAATTTACAAGGAATTATCTCTTACCACAACTGACATGAAGGAAACAAAGATTTTAAGAACTTTAATTCATTATTTTAAGGCATACTTAAGGTTCAATTATTCTACTCTTTCTATGACACCCCTTTTCTTATTTTGTCATTGCATGTGATATAAGTATACTATATTTTAAAATGAATTCCTGATTTCCCCCCTTATTGGTAAGCCATTTTTCTCTCCCAATATGAAGTTAACCATTATAGTTTCAGACAAAGAGACAGAGGAGGGGGATGACTTCTCTGGTAGGAAGAGGTTATGCTATAGTGAAAAGCGTGACCCTTTTGTTCAGGCATTTGTGCAGAGAACTGCAGAGTCAAAGGCGGGACAGGGATTTTCAGTACAAGATTAGAGAAACCTGGTCAGCTGGAAGAAGCCAATGGATCCTAACTAAGCCAAGATGGGATAGACAAGGGATTTATTAGCATCAGACATTAGCAGCAGGTGCAGAACTGAGATTCATCCAACATGCATAGTATGACTGTACTGGTTGTTTATAGCCAGTGTCTGTATTCTTAGGTGCCCAAGTTGAACTGGCTTTAAAAAAGTCTTTGCTATCACAATCGATAAATGACAAACCAACTTTAGTGTTTGGTCAGTCAGTGGACATCCAACGCCCAGTATAAGGCCAGTCTTCCTCTCTTCCCTAATGCCATGAGGTGGTTTACACTTCTCTCCTTCACATCCAAATGCCATCTGGAGGAGAAATAGAGGAAAGAAAATGAGAAATTTTTGCAGGGTTACTTTAGGATTATGCTCAAAGTTTGTTCAGATAGTTGGATTGACTAATGTTTGAGTCAGATTGGGCTAAATTTAGTATTTTAAACATACTTCCTGGTAAGTTTAAGTGTGGTCATAAAAATTAGATCTGTTATTGAGAAATGAAGAAATTGCATTATATGCACATCCAAATTGTGGTATGTATAAATTTGCAACTCTAAAGCACTCATAAATGAATTAGTTTGACTGTAAATTCATGCTATTCATACTGACGAAGGTCTAGTTAATTTGCTCATAGATATTTGCCTGGGACTTCTGTGTGATGTTGAAACTTTATAATGGTGAACTTGAACCTCATAAACTCTACTATGACACAACTGAAGAATGATATCTTCATAATGAAAAGGAAGACTCAAAAGCATTTTCAGATCATTGTCTAAAATGGGAAAAAGGAAAATCTACTAGTCATAATAGTTATTACTTGCCTCATGCTCTAGGTAACCTTAGTAAAGACTAATTTTTTTAAATTTCTTTTCAGCGTAACAGAATTCATTGTTTATGCACCACACCCAGTGCTCCATGCAATACGTGCCCTCCATAATACCCACCACCTGGCTCCCCCAACCTCCCACCCCCCGCCCCTTCAAAACCCTCAGATTGTTTTTCAGAGTCCATAGTCTCTCATGGTTCACCTCCTCTTCCAATTTCCCTCAACTCCCTTCTCCTCTCCATCTCCCTATGTCCTCCATGTTATTTGTTATGCTCCACAAATAAGTGAAACCATATGATAATTGACTCTCTCTGCTTGACTTATTTCACTCAGCATAATCTCTTCCAGTCCCGTCCATGTTGATACAAAAGTTGGGTATTCATCCTTTCTAATGGAGGCATAATACTCCATAGTGTATATGTCCATATACAGTCCATATACAAAGACTAATTTTTTATAACTAGTTTATTTTGTGCTAGACATAGTAGTAAAGACTAAAGCAGAAAGTAGAAAAAAATTCAGCAAATATAGCAGATGCAGAAATTATATCCTGTTTATAGAAAATAGATCAGTTGATCAATCAATCAATAGATAAAAAGAACACATAGGGCAAAAAACCCACTAAAATATATGCCTAGAAAAAGGATCTGAACAGAAAATTTACAAAAGAGGAAAAACAAGAATAAACATAGAAAATATATGCTTTATTTTCAGTAAAGACAAACCACATTAAGTCTTTTTGTAAATAAAAATACCATATGAATTCACACATACATGGAATTTAGGAAATAAAACAAAGGCGAAAAAAGACAGAGAGAGACCAACCAAAAACCAGACTCTTTATTATAGAGAACAAACAGATGGTTACCAGAGGGGAGGTGAGTGGGGATGGGTGAAATAGGTGATGGAGATTAAAAGTATACTTACCTTCATGAGCACTGAGTAATGTATAGATTTGTTGAATCACTATATTGTACACCCGAAACTAATATCACACTATATGTTAACTTTACTGAAATTAAAATTTTTTAAAAGGACCCTTTCTCATTATTGAAATAATGTTTTATATTGCTGATGATATTATAAACTTTTGGGTAGTTTGGCAGTATACATCAAGGGTCATAAGAAGATGGAAATTTGGGGGACCATAACTTATGCAAAAAATCTCAATTGTGGAAAACTCCAGTTTCACAAATATGTTCATTGTGTTTCTAGTAGATGAGAAGAGGAAACAACTAAGCATTCTAAAGTAGGAGAATGATTAACTACACCTAATTTTTGGAATATTATGCAGACAGTACAAATATAGCTTATTAGAGCCAGGACAGGGGTGCCTGGATGGCTCAGTCATTAAGCATCTGCCTTCAGCTGGGGTCACGATGCGGAGGTCCTGGGTTCGAGCCCCGTATCGGGCTCCCTGCTCAGTGGGTGTCTGCTTCTTCCCTCTCTCACTCCCCTTGCATGTGTTCCCTCTTGCTGTATCTTTCTCTGTCAAATAAATAAATAAAATCTTAAAAAAAAAAAAAGAACCAGGACAAAATGTCTGTTTCTAAGCTTAAAGGAAAAAAATGTCATTTTAACATTATATATATTATTATTGTATTAAATAGCAAGTTTATATTAAAATAGGATTATGTCAGAATGAGGGGAAGTGTCAGGCTTGTTTTGTTTTGTTTTGTTTTCCAAATATCTACAATGTGGATATGAATTTTTATTCATGGTTGAAATGTGTAAAGAAAGGAAGCACTATTCTGGGTATTAAAAAAACTGTGCCTTCTCTCTTGGCCATAACATTACCATGCTTGTGACTGTGGGGACAGAACTAAATGTCTCTAGACCTTAGTTTTCCTCACTGCTGATATCATCCGGTGCAATCTGTTCAAGCCTTTCAAACTCTAAAATTCTGTGATCTGTGGTTTATAAATAATTAGCATAAAGAGAGAATTAGTTTTAGATTTCCTTCAAATTATTGTTGCAAAGATTATATGGAAATAAAACATCACTGGCTGGTGAACTTATAAACAAGACTATAAATAATGCATTTTAAAAGTTTGTTACATGCTTAAAATATTTTGTGAATTTTGGAAAACTTATAGAAAAAAGAAAGGGCCAATGAACAACAACAAAAGATAAAATAGCCAACACTCAACACATTTTTAGGATCATGACCTGAGCTGAAGGCAAATGTTTAAACAACTGAGCCACCCAGGCAGCCCCCAAGAGAAAATTTTTAATGAAAAGTTACATTAAATATAAAGCAAAGGTCACTCATTTTTTTGTTTAGTATATTATTGTGTGCATTCATCTATAAAATATATACATTTAATTATACATATATTGAACGAAAAAATACATTACATTTGGTTTTGTCAGTCAAAATCTATTCAGCTCTATCCACTTGTTTATCTTTTCCATTATATATGCAGACACACACAAGAGGGAGGGAAGTAAATTGTCCAGAGTTTATTGAATGTGAAGGTAGTAAAAAGACAAAACTTCATGAGACTCTAATAAGTATTTATGTTGTAATCTCCAGGATATCTAATAGAAGAACAACAAAAGAATACATAACAAATGGAATAACAAAGGGGAAATTGGATTTTGGAATACTTGATTAAAGAAGGAAAGAAAGAAATAAAGCATATAAGGAGTAGAGAGAAATAAATAGAACTCTCCTTTTTCATAGATAACATAATTGAATGATAGAAAATTCAAAATAATTTTCATATACTGCTAGAATTAAGCAAATTTAGCAATGTCACTGATCAGTGTATAAACATTATTTGTATTTCTATACCGGCAGCATGTAATATATCAAATGAAATTTTCTTTTAAAAATCACTTATAAATAGAAATAGAAACATAAAATACAAAAGAATGATTTTAATAAGTTGTATGACTTCTATACCAAAAATTATAGAACATTATAGAGGTACTTTTAAAATACTTAAATAAATGGAGGTATACACCATGTTTGTGACTTTGTAAATTTGCTAATGCAAAGATACCAGTTTCCCACAAATTAAACCCTTTCAATGTTATTTCAATCAAAATCTCAGCAGTTATTTTTTAAACATGTATCAATCAACAAGCAGATTCCAAAATGTATAGAGAAATGAAAAGAACCAAAGAAATCTTACAGAAGATGATAAAAATTGGACTTACTTCCAAATATCAAGATTTATTATAAACCTACAGTAATTAAGACCTATTAATTAAGACTGTGAGGTATGCATGTAAAGATAGACAAATAGGGGGCTCCTGTATGACTCAATCAGTAAAGTGCTTCAGCTCAGGTCATGATCCTGGAGTCCCCAGCCCCAACCCCAGGTTGGGCTCCCTGCTTAGGAGGGCCTCTGCTTCAACCTCCCTTCTGCCCATTGCCTGCTCATATTCTCTTGCTCACTCTCTCTTTCTAAAATAAATAAATAAAAATCTTAAAAAAAAGAAAAGATAGACAAATAAAGCAGAATAGAGGACCTAGAGACAAGCCTGTGTACGTATGATTTATGTCAAAGGTGGCATGCAGGGCAGTGGAGAAGAGAATATCAAAACATGGGGTTTCAATACATGATGAGGAGGTAGCTCCTACATGACACCACTTTTTTTTTGTTTTTATTTATTTTTTATTTTTTTATTAACATATAATGTATTATTAGCCCCAGGGGCACAGGTCTGTGAATCGCCAGGTTTACACACTTCATAGCACATACCTTCCCCAATGTCCATAACCACACCACCCTCTCCCTCCCCCCTCCCCCTGGCAACCCTCAGTTTGTTTTGTGAGATTAAGAGTCTCTTATGGTTTGTCTCCTTCCCGATCCCATCTTGTTTCATTTATTCTTTTCCTATCCCCCCAAACCCTCCACGGTGCCTCTCAACTTCCTCATATCAGGGAGATCATATGATAATTGTCTTCCTCTGAATTATTTATTTCAATAAGCATAATACCCTCTAGTTCCATCCACATCATCACAGATGGCAAGATTCCATTTCTTTTGATGGCTGCATAGTATTCCATGTATATATATACCACATCTTCTTTATCCATTCATCTGTTGATGGACATCTAGGTTCTTTCCATAGTTTGGCTATTGTGGACATTGCTGCTATACACATTCAGGTGTACGTGCCCCTTCGGATCACTACGTTTGTATCTTTAGGGTAAATACCCAGTAGTACAATTGCTGGGTCATAGGGTAGTTCTATTTTCAACTTTTTGAGGAACCTCCATGCTGTTTTCCAGAGTAGTTGCACCAGCGTGAATTCCCACCAACAGTGTAGGAGGGTTCCCCTTTCTCCACATCCTCGCCAGCATCTGTTGTTTCCTGAGTTGTTAATTTTAGCCATTCTGACTGGTGTGAGATGGTATCTCATTGTGGTTTTGATTTGTATTTCCCTGATGCTGACACCACACTTTTTTAAATTCAATTCTGATTTGATTATAGACCTAAATGTAAAAATAAAAATAAAAATTTTAGAAGATAATGTAGTAAAATATACTAATTACCAGATGATAAACAAACATTTCTAAAAAGAGTGCACAAAAAATATACTGATTAAAAAATGGGTGAACTTTGCTTCCTATTTAATGTATCTTTTTATTTTAAGATGTTCTCTCTCTAATTATAAATTCTCTACTTTTTAACTACACAGTGCTTTGCACAAAATATATATTATTAAAAACTTGTTGAGAGTTGGTTATTCAATCTGCAGCTTTAGTATGGTGTTCATAGGTGTAGTTTTCTTTTTTTTCTTTTCTTTGCATTTATCCTTTAGGTGTTTATAACCCTTTTTGAACCCGTAAGCTTTGTAGCACTACCTGAACCTGTAGTTTTGTATCTTTTAGCCATCTTGGAAAAATACTGGTCATTATCTCTTCAAATACACTATTGACATATTCTCCATACCCTTTTCTTCAGAGACTGTAATTACATATATGTTAGCTATTACATTTTGTCCAGATGACTTTCTGCCCATTTTCTATTTATTAGTCTTCATTCTTCCATCTGGTTATTTCTACCGACTTCTTCCAGTTTCACCAATCTTCTCTTCCACTGTGTCTAATTAAGCCAATTTATTGAACTAACTTCAATTATTGTGGGTTTTTTCTCCCCTCTAGAATTTCCACTCAATTACTTTTCATTTAATTAATTTTCCGTTTAAAATTCTCCATCTTTTCATCTAATTTCTTGGACATGTATTTGTAATAACATGTCTGCTAACTACAATATCTTCCAATTCCTCCCACCTTTAAGTCTAACAACTTTTCTAACACTGAACAATATGAAGTCTTATGTCAGTGTTGCTCGTCCATCAAATAAAGGATCTCTTATTGTGAAAAATAAAACTACCTTGTTAATACTACTCGAAGCATCACCTTACAATATTGAGCTATGCTTAGCCACAAACTTTTATTTAAAAGTAAGGGGTTTATATAGGATTATCTCTAGGTTCTTTCCTAATTCTACAAGACTAAATCTATGGTTATTTTGGAAGATCCTCAATGTTTGGCCCTGTGCTAGATACTGAGGGGAACTCTTAACTAAATTTAGTATTCAAGGCAGACTATTTAGATAGAAAGCTTAAAGGCAATTTTCCATCTTTTTCACTGCTCTCTTTTTCTCCTAGCATAGTCCCTGATGCAGAGCATGTGCTCTATACTTATTGAGTGAGTGAATAAAAGGGTGATTCAGTTCATTGTATTAGAGACACAGATAAAAGGCAGAACTCATGTTCTTGCTGTTAAAGGGTTAATATAAAATGGTGAATGGCTAAACACAGGAACAGAGAGAATAGGGAGGAGTTAAGAAATGATATTAACTATGCTCCTTCAAGCATTTACTACATATTAGATACTGTTCTGAATGTTCCATATATATTACATTAGATAATAGTTAATTTCTCTGCAAGGTAGGCATTTAGTTAGTTTCTCTGTGAGGTTATCTACTTATGAAACCAATATTACACTATATATTAACTAACTAGAGTTTAAATAATTAAAAAAAATAGAGTGAGGTTAGTCTCCCTACCCAAAAATGGCAAAAGTGGAATTCAAATTCAGGTCTGTCTGTCCCCAAAGCTTTTAACCATTACTCTATGATGCCTAAGGTTTTAAGCTTAAGAACAGAAAAAAAAAATTGTTTCACGGACAATTGAAAATCCATAAGCTCAATTATACAACTATATAGAAATAGATCTGGATATACATACATACATATCATTTATGAGTGAGAAATATTTTTTAGTTCTGGAGGTTTTATTTTTCCCTCCTCTTTGACACTTTTCTTTTTTTTTTTTAAAGATTTTATTTATTTATTTGACAGACAGAGATCACAGGTAGGCAGAGAGACAGGCAGAGAGAGAGGAGGAAGCAGGCTCCCTGCTGAGCAGATGAGCCCGATGTGGGGCTTGATCCCAGGACCCTGGGATCATGACCTGAGCTGAAGGCAGAGGCTTTAACCCACTGAGCCACCCAGGTGACCTACTTTGGCACTTTTCTTAACCCTATAGGAAAATATCCAGTATCTTCCCCATCAATATATAGCTCACCTGCCGAAAAGTAGAGAATTTTTAAAGATTCTATACAGTTTGAGACAGGGTTAGATTGTTCATGAGCTAAGAATATATTTTTTAAAAATACAGATATACATATTACATATTCACAGTCACACACAAATACAGGAGAGAAAGAAAGAATGTTTTTCCTTTACATAGCAGATTGGCCAGAAAATCTTTCTCTTGTCTAGCAGCTAAACATATCATGATTTCCAGAAATGGAATAAACGTCCTTGCTTCCCCCCCCCCCCGAAAGACACTTCAGCGAGGGGATGCTGTATCATTTGCCAAAAAGTAAATTTAAAAAAAAATCTCAGCAAAGTGAAGTTATTTCAGAAATCTTATTTTACACACATAGCCTGAAGATGACATATTTTTATCACCAGCATGAGAAATAAAGAGTCTAGAAAGAATTTAATAGGATAAATAGACCAAAATAGAGTAGAGCAGTTTCTTTTAAAATGTCCAATATTCTTCAAATGAACACCTCTTTCTACTGCCAGCATATCTTCCACAGTAGACTACTCTGCAGCCGTTACCCGAGGCAACCCAGTCTCTCAGATGTCACCGCCTACTTCTCTCCCTGCCGTTGCTCCGTTTCAGCATAACTGGCATTTTTGGTGTGCGTTGAATATGTAAAGCCTATTTCCAAGTCGGGACTTTTGCACTAACTTTTTCTTTTGTCTGAAAACTTCTCCCCTCCTTCACCCCAGGTGTCTCCATAATTCATTCCCTTACTTCTTTCAGGTTTCTACTCAAAGGTTACTTTTCCAGAGGGGTCTCTGGCACTCTTTATAATAGAGTAACCTGTGCTCTGCCTTATCCTCACCATCCACATGGGTACTATCTCCTTCCTTGCTTCATTTTCACCATCTGACGTAATATATACTATTCACTTACTCTCTAGTTGCTAACCATCTCTTTCCTTGGGATACAAGCATAAAGAGGGAAGACCATTCATTTTGTTCACTTTTGTATCCATTAAATGACCACAACAGTGCCTCACCTGGTGTCACTCTAAGTATTTGTTGAATGAAAGAATGTTGAATGTATAATAAGAAAGCATTTTGAGGGGGTTTTAAACTTTTCTGAGCCTTTAGGGGATAATATTTGCAGAATCTTATTCACAAATACTCTCTCACCTAGAGGAAACCTTATACATAGTTGCAATGGGTTAAACCAGAAGTATTGGTGGATCTGTAGCTATCTTCATCTCAATTAACTTTTCCATCACAATTCATGTAAAGAACATGAAATCTTTTCTGCCCTGTTAATGTTTTCCAAGAATTAAAAACAGCTTAAGGAACTCAATATATATATGTCGTATAGAATATATAGCTTGTGTGTTTATATACATATATTTTTTGTATACATCTTACCGTGTACAAAGTTCTATGTCATTAGAACCTCTTGATTATTTGATGAATAAAGATTCTATTTCTTTTCTTGCATCTCTAAATAAAACACAAAACCAAATGCTCCAACCTTGTAAATTACCAAGGTATTAACCAAAGCCAGCTGCAACTTATAAATGCCCCATTTTTATAAGAAGACAATTTGGGCATGTGTTCTCCTTAGTATTATATAGCATTTGGTCTCTCTTGTTCATGTTATCTACTTTTTTTATAGTACACAATCTATCTTTATGAGAATTCCTTAAGCCCAATCACACGTTCAGCATTCTCTGAAGAATACAAGTGCATATGCACGTGCGCGCACACACACACACACACACACACTCATTTTAAAAGTCCATTATATTTACACAGCATGGGTTGACAATATATAGGATTGAAGTTTTAATTTTATTTATAAAAAAGTACCTGTTATACTCATTAAGTTATTTATATGGGTGTCAATATGAAACCATGAAGAAATTGGACAGCAGCACTAGGACTAGCAACACTAGGAACTGTAACCTTACCTTACATCCACAACAAACAGATGTTAGAAGGACATAAGGACATTGAATTTTCCTTGAAACACAAGTCATGCTCTGGTAAAAGGTGGTTAGAGAAGCACAGTAATATTTGTGAGCATCGGGAGAGTTTCTGTAGAACTATAAGATCCATTACATAGTAACACTGACCCTGAGCCCTGCAGATAAGGTGACAAAGTAACAATCCTTGCATAGAAGCTTCCCAACCTGGAGCAAGTGATTGGGGGCTTGCATGGACCCATAGTTACTTAGGTCCCAATCTGATTTGTGAAAATAAATTCTAAATACAAAGGTAACTACACTAGGCCCTTCCGCTCTGTAGACATTCCATTGGTTTATTGTGTACTCTAAATCTAGGGCTATCGCATGGGCACTTAAACCCGTTGTCCTGTAATACTAGTCATAGAGCCTCCTTTCACTCTTGAAAGGGTGCCCATTTGGAAAGAAGGGTATGGTCACTGTACTTAAACCCATCTGTGTAACATCAAGTGAAAAGTTTCTTAGTTTCAGAGGCAGGAGCTATCCAAATCTTTCCGGGCCCAAGGACCACACCCTTGGAGAGATTCATTAAGAGGAAAGGCACAGAAAGGCTTTGGAATTCATTTTCTTTTGATCATTTATTTTTTTAATTTTTATTTTTTTAAAGATTTTATTTATTTGTTTATTTATTTATTTATTTGAGAGAGAGAAAGAGATCACGCATGAGTGGGGTGAGGGGCAGAGGGAGAAGCAGACTCCCCACTGAACAGGGAGCATGGTGTAGGGCTCACATCGATCCAGGGACTCTGGGACTCCTGGATCATGACCTGAGCTGAAGACAGATATTTAACTGACTGAGCCACCCAGGTGCCCCACTTTTTTTTAAAAGATTTTATTTATTTATTTGACAGACAGAGATCACAAGTAGGCAGAGAGGCAGGCAGAGAGAGAGGAAGGGAAGCAGGCTCCCTGCTGAGCAGAGAGCCCGATGCGGGGGCTCGATCCCAGGACCCTGGGATCATGACCTAAGCCGAAGGCAGAGGCTTTAACCCATTGAGCCACCCAGGTGCCCCAGGCGCCCCACTTTTGATCATTTAAAGAATACATCTTGCTGTTTGTACATCATTTTGAAATTATGTTTTCATGTGCTTATATAAATTATTTTAAAAATGAATCATTTTTACTTCAAATTCACTTTTGTTCATATGAACCTATTACATAAAAGTCAGTTTTTCATAATGAGGTTATTATTTCCTCCTCTTTTCCCAAAACAAACTCACAGTCTCCAAAATATGGACAGGTCCTTATCTTTTTCATGGAGCTAAGCTTCCTTATGAGGACTGAGGGTGCTGCCTTGACAAGTGTGGCACAGACCTCAGCAACTCACCGAATTCACTTCCTTGCTCTCTCGGGAGGTATATGGTGTGGATGTACGTGGTCATTTATATTACCTCAAAACAAAACAAAACAAAACAAAACAAAAAAACAGGTCCAAGATTTAAATCACTGGATTATTAAAGTAGTATTTTGCCAAGTCTTAGGCAAGGAGCTTAAGTCTAAGAGAAACCTAAACCCTAAATCAACGCAGATTTTCGGAGTTTGATTTATTTCACCAAGTCTAAAAACTACTCTCTAATATAGTGTTTAATTTTCCCTTTCACTTCTGTACATCTGTAGATATCTCTGTGTTCAGAAATATAAGTATGATTCATGAAAAGCAAAGAAGACTGTTACTTAAGTTTTCTCTCTGGAATCCCTTTCTCCTTTCCCCACTGTCTTCTTTTCTCGGTTTATCCAAGGTGGTTGGACAGCAGACATCCAGGGCTCTAGCAACTCCAGTTCAGTTTTAAGAACCAAAAAAAGAGCTATTAATTATTATACCTTCTGCTGAAAAAAAAAAAATCTGGCTTCATTTGCAGCCGCCCTTGCCACTTTAGTCTTCTTGGAGAAGCTCGTGTGATTCTAGGTCACCTCTTCTCTCCCCTGTCTCTCTTGTGCCCATAATGTGATAGTCAGTCACTTGAGGGGGCTAATGGCCTTCCTTAGCACACTCTAATACAAACTGCAACACATGAGCTTCTCCCCTTTCCCTAAAGGATAAACATTTGAAAATCAAGAACTTCTATTTCATTTTTATTGATTAAAATTAGCATAGAACCATGATTGATCCTAGTATTTTTAAGGCCCCTTCTGTTCCTGAAATACAGGCTTGCTTTGTTCTTCTCTGTTTTTCTGGGCCCTTTAGCAAGTCTTATCCAGTTCACTTCTAAAATATGTCTTGAATTTGTTTACTTCTTTCCTTCTACAACTACCACACTTGATGTCACTGAAAACAGCCTCGGGACTGGTCTCATTTTTCTACTCTTGTCCTGCTACCATCCTATTCTCCACAGGGAAGCCACAGTGGTTCTTAAAAAACAAAAAAATTAGTTCATTTCATTCCCTGCTTAAACCCTCCAATACTTACCTATTTTTTACAATGTGAAATATTAACTTTTTATGAGGGCTTAAAAGGCCCTGTAGTATCTGGCCCCAGACAGCATCATCCCCTACATGCCCTCTGTTGTTCAGCACCTTCCTGGCATGAAGGCCTTTTCTACGGTCATAGAACAGGCCCTGCTCTGCCTACCCAGAGCCTCTACACCAGCTGATTCCTTCCTCTGGTCTTTGCAGAGCTGGCTCCTTCTGGGCATTATGATTTCAGCTTTAATATCACCAACTTAGAGAGGTTTACTATGGCCATCCCATCTAAAGTTCTCTTGCTCCCTTCCCAAGTAACTTCTTAATCACATCACCCATCCATTACAACAGAGACAGCAAACAGGGAGAAAAAAAGATGTTAAATTTCCAAAGGCCAGGTGCAAAAGAAGATAGATTCTGGTAAGTTAGTTTCCCAAGCCTCTCATGGTTTTACAAGTGTTCAACTGGCTTTGTTGTCTTTTTTACCAGCAAAATAGTAGGAGATACAAAAGAAAGAGTCCTTCTAGAAGAAAGAGAATGAAGGGCTGCTGAAGAGTCTCTTGTCAGTTACCCCCAATCTATCTCCCCTGAGGTGTGGTGAGACTTTCTAAAAAGACTGAAGACAAGTTTCTTCCTTTGAGATTTCTGAAGCTAGGAAGCTTGCCGGATTCCCTTGCACCAACAGGACACATGGAAAACTACTTTCTAGGCTTTCTGAGAAGGAGAAGGTAGGCATGCACACATCCCAGTTCTCTATACCTCTGGGGGAGAGTGAAGGGAAGACTCTCTTCGGTTTCCATGATCCAAGTGAGAGGGGCTGGAATTAGCTGAGGGATAAGATCTACCAAGCTATACTAGATGTTGCTTCTTGGCAGTTCTAGAGGCAACAAGCATCTAGAGGAAGTAGGCACTGGTGGGTTGATTGAAGACACCCTTTGTGTATTCTCCTAAACATAGAAAATCACCATTGGCTCCACTTCTTCACTCTCTTATATCTGAGCTCATGGCAATGGGATTTTGAAGCTTTTCCCTTCAAGGGATGGCAGTTTTAACTCTGACCTGGCATTGGGACTTGCTTTGGCCAATAGGATGTGGTAGAAGTGACCATGTGCCAGTTCTGAGCCCAAGCCCAAGAGACCTTGTGGGCTTCCACTCTGTCTCGAATCCCTATGGTCTCCTGGATTAGGCTAGCCTTTTGGAGGATGAGAGATCATGTAGAGGCTGGAATGACTTGTCCCAGTTGAGCCACCTGACTACCAGCCAATCTTCTTCTGACCTGCCAGCTGATGGCAGACACAAGAGAACCCAACTGATCTCAGCCAAACCCAGACTAGACCAGAAGAACTTCAATCAGTAGACTCATGAACAATAATACATGATTATTTTTTTCTGCTACTGTTTTTGGGGTATGAGATTATACAGCAATAAGCTGATGATACATGGAGTAAAGAAGCCAAACACTGCCCGAAAATACCACTTGTGTCACCTACTGTGATACTGTTATTCTAACAGAATCCACTGATGTGAGACAGACCTTGATGGGGAAAACAGACCCTTCCTCTGCTTCAGATGGCACCTGGCTCCTGATATGGCCAGCATCCCCAGGCCCGGGGTCAAAACTGAGCAATGGCACCACAGCAGAACCAGCTGAGCAGTGACCACTGTTAAGGCACAGGATTAGCAAGAGACTATCTCCGTCTGGCAGTCAGTGCAACCAAGTCTTTAGATAAAAGACAGTGGACTTTAATGTGGCTATCCAAACGCTAATGGTTATTATGAAGTTTTTATAAAAAAATAAAGAGCTGCTCTATATAAGAAAAGAAAAAAAATATTCTGTAGTTTTTGGTCAATACCAAAAGTGCTTAAAAATAAGCGTAGATTTATGAACTATCATTGGTTCCTTCACTAGCTATGTTTTATGACTTCTCATAATTACTTGAAAGGGATTTTATAAACATAAAAGTTTACATTTAAAATGGATAAAAATGGGATTATGGCAAAATAATTTGACAGCAAGAATGTCGTTGAGTATTAGAAAACCAGGTAAATCTGTCACCTTTGAGAGAGAACAGAGTCTGGTCAAATTTATCTTGCCTTGCCTTAGTTGAGTAGTCAACTAAGCAAAGTGCTTTGTCTAGTTTTCTATCTTGGATTTTTTTTTTCTTCTAATTTAGCACAGACTAAAGCATATTGCCACATGTTGCTTGAATAAATAAAATAATTTTAAGTCCAACTAATTTAATTCATGGTTTTCTCTTACTTAAAATTGGTTCCTTTCTTAAAACAGAGACTTATAGGCTTATTTTATTTTGTCTTTCTTTTATTATCTTATAAGAGAAATTGTTGCCACATAACTTTGAGGCCTCTGCTTTGCCTTGAGCAACCATTTAGTCAGGTCAGTCTGTAGGATGATATAGGGTTGCAAAATGTTTGTGTTGAAAAGTGATTAAAGTCAATGTGCCAGAGCGTGGTGGATAAGAGCCTGGACATTGGAATGAGACAGACTTGGGTGCAAATCCTGGCTATCAGGTTGATTCAGGGCCTTAGTCCTGAGCTGTGAAAATAGGACAACACAGTTGTTGAAGGATTTCAAAAAGTTGAACTATGTAAAGCACTTAGCACCATGCCTAGCAAATGATTTTTTAAAAATGATTTCATGAGAATCATGGAAGCTAAATAAGTTTTAAGTTGAAAATAAATGTTCCAGACGAGGTTATAGTGAAAAGAATCACAATTTTGTAGCCATAAACTTGATTCATGTACTAGCTAACCATTTAACTGTGCCAATGCTGAAATATTTTTTTAAAATGTCATATAAAGGGTTCCTTACTTAAAAACACTCAGGAGTTAGAACAAAGTTTAACTGGAGGTCCTTTTTCATGTTCTAAGAGTAACAAGAGATTAAATAGTATTGTGTTCTCTTTGTCAATGATGAAAATTAACCTTTAGTGTGGAAAAGGAGTGAAAGGGACAGATGATGGGGACATTTTCAACTAATAATGGTCTTGTTGTCTTGATACTTTGCTATCCGCGCGCGTGCGCACGCGCGCGCACACACACACACACACACAGAAAATAAATAAATAAATAAATATCCTTGTTCTGAGAATCTGTTATATGTAAGAACAAATTATCCTGTGATTACTTTAACAGCATAATAATTTAATTCCCTAGATAGCATACAAAAAATCAACCTACCTTTTTTCCATATAAACTCTGAAATTCAGTGTAAGCTTTGTAATTAGAATACTGTATGTTCTCAGTTACTTAACCTCTACGGGCCTCATTTCAACAAATATTTGAAAATTATACTAAGAAAAAACAATTTATTGGGTATTGTTGAAAAAGAAGAAGACTTCACTCTTGTTCTCCAGGAGTTTACAATCATGTTAGAGGGCCAAATATAGAAATGTGTGTGAAACAAGGCAGCAGAAAGTAGATTGTCATTAAAAAGTGACTGCTCTGCTGTCTAGAGGTGGGAGAAAGCTTGGTGACAGGAAGAAACCCTGTTACAGAGAACACTTGATACAAGCTTCAGAAGGTGGGCCGAATTTCAATGGCTACCTTGAGGTTCAGCTGGAGGCAGGTGAGGAAGAGCAGGGAGAAAGCGCAGGGTGTGTTCATTCTGTGGTTACCAGCAGTTATTCTGGTTGTGGCCTCCTGTGCATCTAAGGGGTGTGAGAGTAGGGGTCTGAGGTTACACTGTTTCAGGCCTGGAATTCCCAGGAAAGGATTTAACTCAGTATAGAAAGGAACTTCATTTTCCTCGTCAGAATAGGTAGAGAGGTGAGTTTGTTCTCTGCTGAGTTTTAGTTTTTCTTCTCCCCTCTCTTGATTCTTTCAACAAATATTTATTATAGAACCAGTAAACTCATCATTTCACAAATAATTATTCAGTTACAGTGCCCCTTCTAGTACTATGATTCTATGATGATTTTATGTAGATTTATTTAGGCTGACAGAGCAACAGATATATTCCTGCTCACCAGAAGTTTTTGACCCTCATGCTTCTACATATTAATAGCTTCCCCCCTCCTCTGAACATTCCCAATATTTGTAGCTACTTTTTCGCACTTGTATTTTCATTTCATATTATCATTGTGTATGCGTATACATGCCTTCCCTTTCTTACAAAATGTTAAAGTCCTGGAGGTGGGGCCCACGTGCAACCTATCTTTGTATACTGCACAGTGCTCAGCTTAAGAGCCATTTAAAACGTGTTGAATGAATGGTTTAATTAATATCTGCTACCTAGAGAAATCACTAGAATAAGTTTAAATATTTTAAGTTACATACTAATTTTTACGTGGAAGATTCCTGCTGGAGATGACTGAAAAGAGTACTTGAGAGGCAATTTTCTCGGCTCCCTTAACACCACTGCTTTATTAATTTGTTGGCGATGGAAAAAATACCACACTAGTTTGTTTGTTGTATTTTTATTACAACAGTAATACATATTCACTGTAGAAACTTTATATTATCATAAATAATCAAAAGGAAGAAATGAAAATCTCCCGTAATCATAACTCAGAAATAACCACAGTTAATGGTTTTAGAGGAGTTTTTAGAGCGTTAAGTAAATACGGCAAATCTGCCCTTCAGAAAGACAACTATTCTGTGCTCCTCTGTGAGTGTGAGGATACTCCTCATTTATGCCAACACTGTATATAATCACTAATTCTAATCCTGGAAAAATGGGTAGGGGACAAATTCATTCCTTTAGAAATTAATTGCTTTGAATACTAATTTAATTGAACATTTTTTCATGCGTTTATTGACCATTTGTCTTTCCTCTGTAAATGTCCTTTTCACACTTTTGCCTATTTTTCTATTGGGATATTTATCTGTCTCCATTTAAAAAAGTATTTTTGAGAGCTGGATGTGTATTAATAAACATTTTCCCCAGCCAGGCGTTTGTCTTTTACCATATTTCCTTTCAGGGTCACTGATCCCTAGGAAGTAAGTCTAATAAACCAGGTGAATGTCAGATCTATGATCACCTCTTCCTCTCATTTCTAAGCTGAGTCAATGTGAGGAGCTAGAATGTCTTCCAGGAATGGAAGCAAACATAACAACCACCAGTGGAATATTATTTTCTCTGTGAGGAGAATTATTTTCAGAAACGATGGTAAAAATAGCCTTTAAAAAATGTAAATGCCCTTACTTTTGATGATTACTAAAAATTAGAATGGATATGCCAACTTTCTGTTTACCCTTAAGAATATTATATGTAGTACTGGTGTAAAAAGGAAAGAATGGGGAATGCATGCGAGCAATGACAAGTTCATATTTGGTAATTATAGTTAACAGTACTGTCTGTTCAGCCACTATTGATGCATTGAAGTACTTCCATGGGATATGTATGGGAGTCATGTATGGCTGTGCCCTGCCAATTCAATAGAGAATGAACACTCTTATAGTTTGGTAACTAAGAAGTTAGCTGGGGGCAATGCTGAAATTCTTTCTTCTTGGAAAATGGAAACTATGAAGGAGAAGAAAAGTGAAAGAAACTACAAAATGAAAAGGCAAAGTAACATGGCTGGGAGTACAGAGGTACAGAAGAAAGAAAAAGGAAAATAAATAGCTGTGTTAACCCAGGAGATTGAGAAGTGAGGCTCAGAAAAAAAAAATACATTCTTTAAATTTATTATGGGACAGTTATCAAAATAGGGTGCAATATTCCTTTTATATCATATAAATTTACAAATATGGAACAGGTTTTTTAATGTACAAAAAGGAATTTATTCCTCTTATGGTATAAAAATAGTTAAATGTATCTTCCATGGCGGGTAAATGTTGAAAGCAGTTTGCTTTTGAAATCTTTTTAATTTTTTAAAGTCACACATGCACATGCTAAACTGGGCGCTAGAAGCCCTGCAAGCTGTTTGCCAGAATTCAAAGTCCTGTCAGATCTGCTCTTATTTTCAGATGTGCATTCACCAGCAGTAGCTTCAGAAGCATGTGGAAAAACTGATCATGTATAATTGTATTTGCGTTGAATAAATAAAAGGTGCTCAATTGGGGCTGTTTCTATTTGAAGTCACTTCAAAATTCAATGAAAAGAACTGACTCAAAGGGCCAAACCCTAGGGCTATCATAGTTTCTAATTATGAAATCAGCCCAAATTTGAAACTTTTCCTGGAAGAAAAACCAGGAATATTTATTGACCTAGGATTGCTGGTACAGAGTGAGCCACAAATAATAAAATTTTTATTTTGAATCATTTCTCACTTTCTTCCAAACTCTTGTTTAGTTCAATGCTGTAAGGAAAGGAGCAATTTGAGATTGAAGCAAAACTATAACAGTGGTTATTTCAAAAAATCGTAAGGATTATGAAACTATTAAAAAGTTTGCAAAAATAACACTAAAATACAGTTGATTTACTTGTATTAAAACACAAATTAGAGGCAAATTTTCATGCTTTCTCTTTAGTTTTAAAGCCTTACTTTAAATAGTACCAATTAAATGTAAATAAGGTGAATACAATAATCTATAAGAGAAATAAAGCCTGGATGCTCTTATTTCAATTCACTAGCAAATGAAAGGTAAAGTACAATTGCTTAGAAGAAAAAGAAAAAGGTTCAAATAGGGATAGCACTTTTCTAAACATTAGAGAATGATCACCAAAAGTCTGATGAAGTTTTGTGAATCACGGTTTTCCAAATGGCCATTCAAGCAGCATGACTCATGTGATATCCTCCCTCCTTGGCCTCTTTCCACAGTCAACAAAAAATTAGTGATGAAAATCACATGAGGAAACAGATCAAGAAGTTTTAAATTCTGACGCATAAATATGGTTCGCATCACTATGGATGCAAGACTAAAACTGCAGGTATTTTGATTACAATGAAAGGCAGGTTTAAAAACCACTCGTTGATGCTTCAATAGCTTCACTTAAATGAAGTGGAAATGAGCTATCTCCTAAACTTTTTCTTAACATTTTTAATTTTTGCCAGCCTAATTTTATTTATTACCTGATCTGTGAGCCCTGACACGTAAAGCATATTTTTCTGGTTTAAGGTAATTTTTAAGCTTACTGATTTTCACCATTATGGATCAATAACATAACTTATAATATTTCCCCAACTACGGCAATACTGAACTAAAGAACATTAAACCAATTTATCCATTTTCTAACGACTGATTATTTTTCTGAATTCTATAATGGTTTTGTTTTTCTTTCAAACATATGTATATGTATATATATATGTATATATACATATGTACATATATATATGGATATATGTCCAAATATATACCCACACACAATATGTATACAGGCCTACAAACATACATATATACCCCACTATATGTGTGTGTGCGTATGTGTATACTCGCACGCACACACACCCGCACGCACACACACATTTATCTGCAGAAAATGTTACCTTTACACGTTCAAAGGGATCCCAAAGAGTTCAAAACCCAGGATTCATGGCACCAATCCATGAAAAGACGTAATACTTAACATCACAAAATAGTTTTATGTACTCTGAGACAAAAGATGCCACACAAACCTGTGCACATGAACATGAGAAGGCGGGAAGGATCTCTTGATTAACTTTATATAAACTCCTGACATAAAAGTGAAAAATGAAACACAAATGAGATCTTTTTTTTAGCTCAACTGTTAAAAAGCCAATTATATACCTGTGAACGTATGCCACATACAATACTTTGAAGACACTTCATAATCTAAGTGAGACGCACTCCAGCACCTGCATCCAACAGTCATTCTATCTGTGAAACTGCTAATAAAACATAAACCTGAAAGGCATTATTCCTAGCTCGGAGGCAACATTGTTGTAATTAAGGAAAAACCTGTGCACGAGTTGGCGGAGTCCTATCTTGCCGAGTCCTCCGTCCTCGTCGAGTGGGAGGGTCACACTGGGAGAGACTAATAAGGGCAGAGATGCGTCCCCCTTCCCCACTCGCAGGGAGCTCGCTCGGGCCACTCCTCGGCGGTGCGGCAGCCCGGGCCGGACTCCACTGCGCCTCTGAGGGGCTCAAACGCGCTTTCAAGGTAAGCTGCGCGGCTTTGCCACCGGCCGTTTCACTTGATCTCTCGCCCACATGCCGGGTCTATGTCATCTGCTTGTGTTTCTGGGCATTTGCGTGCATCTGCTTTAACAGAAAATGTAAAAACTGTGCTGCACGTGTACATGTGTTTTGGTATAGCTGAATAATGCACACCTGCAATTACGCATTCCCATAGGTAGCTCCATGAGGGGACCAAGAACGTTTGGCACGATGTGGCCACTTGAAAATGCTACACAGAATGTAGCTCGTGTTCAGATGCTCACGTAATGCAGGCTTTATGCCTTACACTTTAGTTCTAGGTGGTTTTTCTGGCTGCGTGTATTCGTAAAGGACAGCTATGAGCACGGCTGATGCGGGTGGGAACAGACTCAAATACAGAAGGAAAAAAATATCCATGGGTTAAATGCACAGAGCAGATAAACTCGGTATAAATGCATGCCGTTAGGTCATATTTGGGGGGCTACGTCTAGAGACGTTACCGACTGGAAGCGAGGAGACAGTTAAGGGGTATAAACGGGAAGACCGAGGTTCCGGCGCCTCGCTCTCGGGTCGGGGGTTCCTTATTCCGACCCGCCGGCATTTCTCCCAAGTGCGGCTTCGCAGGACTGCGCCGGCGGGGATCCCCGCACTCCGGCGTCCCCCAGCCCCCGCCAGGGTCGCGGCGTCCGCCGTTGCTCCTTGATGACCCTGCAGCACGCGCAGCGCGGCCCCACCGAGCGCCGCCGCCGTCCACGCCGTCCCTGCAGCCGTCGTCGTCGCCGCGGCCGCCGCGGGAACGTCCCGGTCCGGCGCTCGGAGAACGCGGCCCCCCGCCTCCACCGCCTTGGCTGCGAGATCCAGCCGCCACCGCCGTCAGCGCGCCGGCGCCGACGCCACCGCGGCCGGGAGAAGGGAGGCGGCGCGCGCAGCCAGCGAGGGCACTGCGGGGTCCCGAAGAAGTTTGCTGGCGCGGAACCAAGCGCGCCGCGGTCGCCGGGCACGCTGGCTCCTTCTGAGCAGGCGGGCGTGTAAGCGAAACCTGCCCCGCGGAGGGCGAGGGAGGGAGGCAGCAGGCGAGTCGGTGGTGGGCCGGCCAGGTTGCAGGAGGCTCCAGAGGCACAGAGAGGCTGGGAGACGGACAGGGTACCGGAACTCTTTGCCGGCCCCAGGGCACCGTGGGCTGGAGATCCAAGAGAGGGGAACCCAGAACCCTGAAAACGCGGAGAGTTTTAACTGAACCATCCAAGAATTGCAACAATGAGCGATCATGAGCCCTAGCTTGAGGTTGGGGAGTGCAAGGGGAAAGGAAACATTTGTGCTGCCTCCTTCTACTCACAATTCCAAGAAGGTTTGGTCCCATCTTCTGTTCTGCTCGGAGAAGTCTGAGGAGAAACAAGGTGGGCGGGGGGGGGGGGTGTTGGTTGGGACCTTCAGAAGGAATTCCAACATCTCTCCTTACCCCCACCAACAAAAAGCGAAAGAGCAATGGCACTTACTACTTTCAGTCCAAACCAAGCGGTAATGTCATTTTTAACGAGTTTTTTTTAAAGAAACAACAACAACAACAACAACAACAACAACCCCAAAACCACAAACAGCTTACCAAATGTGTGCTTTCCAGCATCTCTTTGCTGATGCGTGAGGGAGAGAGCTATAGGACTCTGAGATTTTTGATATGCACCTGCAAAGGAGGAATTGGGATGTTTAAATGTTCAGACGGTGCAAAATGTGCCTAAAATTTCTTCCTGAGGAAGGTTGACAGGATTCTTTGAGTGAAGAAGGGGGTTTCCAGGAGTAGAACAATTCATTCTCTCCCTAGGGGAAGAAAATGGAGGAACTATCTGGCACGTGCTTCCATGAGGTTCTGTTCAGTCTGATCTCTTAAACTTGCTGGCCAGACATCTAAGTGGGGGTTTCCTGGGAAAGAGGGAGAAGATGTAGTGATAGAGCAGGGGAATGAGCCTGAATATGATATGAAAAGGTCAGGGAAAAACCAAAAAAGGTGAAAGAAAACCAAATGTGATCATTATCACAGTTAGGACATTATCTCTGTATCAGAATCATTAGAAACCATCTAAAACAGGCAGAAGCCCATCGTATTCTCCAGAAATAGAAAATTTCCATCTACTTTATGATCCTTCTGTTTAATCTCTCCTGCTGAAATTATAGTTCATTTTCCCCCAGCAGGCAGTAAAGCCTAGTGGATATACAGAGTGGATTGTTTTAGGTGCAAGAGAATATATAGAACTAGAAACCATAGTTGTACACGGAGGTGGATGGGGGGAGGGGGTGGGGTGATGGTGTAACTGGGTGATGGGCATTAAGGAGAGCACATGATGTGATGATCACTGGGTGTTATATGCAACTGATGAATTATTGAACTCTACATCTGAAACTAATACTATATGTTGGCTAATTGAATTTAAAAAAAACAACAAAAACCCAAAAAGATACCATATTCATATGGCTAATTGACATCATAAATATGAATTCAAGTGAAAAATGAAAAATTAGCAGAAATACAAACTAGCAGGGCTAGAGAGATGCTAATATATAACCAGAAAAGGATGCTGGAAAAAATTGAATGAATGGGCCTGGAGTTGGGTTATTCAAGGCAAGCTGCATTAAGGTCATATATTTTAAAGAGGCAGAGAATAAAGAGGCTTAGCAGAAGAGCAAGAGAGAGGGCATTCCAGCCAGAAGGAATGGCATGTGTGCAGGCTTAGAGGTGGGAGTGAGCAGTCATGTGCCTGGTAAGACAGAGAATCCAAGCTGGATGAAACCGGAGCTGAGGAGAGCAGATAGCACTTGCCAAGGAGAGATCGGAAAGGAGAAACTGAGAGGCAAGGGGCTCTTTGGGATGTTATTTTGTAGGCCTTTCGTGAGACAATCAGGTGAGGAAGTCTGGAAATTGTTAGATGGCGGGTGCGAAAATGGGAATAATGGACCTTACCCATGATATCCCATGATATCTGTGAAGCCCACGGGGTCTTGACACCTCTCTTTGAGAGAAATAAAAAATAATCATGAGATTGTAAGATTATTAGATCATGAAGTTAGTAGGGCCCTTCAAATGGGAAAATTAGAAAAACTTGATATGTAAGGAAAATATATACGTCTATGTTAATTTAAAATTTTAAGTGGCATTGGATCACTGATATAGATAATCTGTGGAAATGGAGCTAGAGAATTGAAATCCGAAAAAAGTGTAGGGCACTCATAATGATGGAAGTTGAGAATGGTACCAAGAAAAGTTGACGGAGACGATAGGTCAGAGAAGTGAATCAATAAAACAAGTGGTTGAGGGTGAAGAGAATCAGTTAAGCACATTCAAAGGGAACTTGAGGTTGGACACCCTCTGGGAAATAGGCACTCTTTTTGACATGGCAGGAGAAATAACATAGAAGTTTGGGAAAGTGTGATAGAGTTGATCACTTTTAGGGAATTATAAACATTAAGAACCAGGGAATATATTTTCTGTGATGGAAGAAAAATTCAGTAGTACTATCTTTTGTGCATTCATTAAATAACTGAAATTATGCTTACTGAGCCTTCTTTTAGTAATAATTCTCCACCTATATCTTCTATAAATGTTAAATACATAGTGGATATATTACTTAACAGTTTGAACCTCCATTTGTTTAATTTTGAAAATGTGTTACCTTAGACTATATTCATTCTACAAACTGATCAAGCAGGCACCTACTAAATGCCAGCGCTTAAACATTATTTAATGTTTGAGCAGAACACAAATGATAAGATACTTTTTTTTCCTACAAGATGTTCCGTATAGAGAAGAGACAGAACGCACACAGGTTATTAAAATGCAGTATAGACTGCGCTGAAGCAGAGGTGGGTTCTGAGCTCCATTGGATTGCAAGGCAGTGAGTAAATGAGCTCTGTGATGGATCTTGCGGACTTCCTTGAGGACATGGCATTTAAACTGCACGTGGAAGGCAGAGTAGATGATCACCAATTGGAAAGAGAAGTGGAAGGACATCCCAGCAGCCAAAACCGCATGTGCCGAAGCCTGGCACATTTGGGGAATTATGAAGAGTTTGATGGTATAAAGTTTGTTTGGAGGGAGTTAGCAGGCCATGAGACTGGTCAGATGAGTTGAGGACCCTGCTATGAGAGAGCCTTGAGAGCTTCCCTTAGAAATGGCCAATGAAAAGCCACCAGGAGACGTTAATAAAGCAGAGCACTAAAGTAATTTGCTGTTACAGAATTCTTGAGCAGTAGGGAGATAGAATCAAGCAGAACCAGACTGAAGGAAAGGAACATAGTTAGGAGTCCTATACTTTGACAGATCAGAAATGGTAAGGAGGCAAGGTAAATTATTTTTTGTAAGGATGAAGAAGTTCGTATGGATTCAAAGAAAAATTTTAAAAGTAGATTTGATAGACTTGAAAGAAGCTTGATTTGGGAGGGATAAAGAATGAATTGAAAAAGTTTTAAAAATTTCTAACTTGAGTTCTTAGGTTAAATATGATGCCTATAATTAAAATATAAAGTCAAGAGCTTTCTCTAGATTATAATGGAGGCAGACACCTTGCCTAAGCTTCAACAGACTTCTGCAAACTAACTTCAATTTCAATGATAAAATTATGAAATAATGCTAGATCTGGCTCTGAGCTCTTGGGAATTTTTGTCCTATTATTGGCTTAGAATTTAGCTCTATAGGCATGGCCTTTCAGCTGGTTTTCTCCAATAGTTTATAGACTCTGCTGTAGCTTCACTAAAGATAGATTCTAAAGATTGGTAAAAGAACAGATGTGTAACACCTGTTGTTTTTGCTTATTTACAAGATCTGTGACTTCATAACAGTATGGCCAGATTTTTTTGGAGTTATGTACAGGCATATTGAAGGGTAGTCAAGAGGTTTGATTTAAGATTTGACCCCCTACCCAGCCACACAGCATTTCTCTTTATAATGAATACTCTGAAAACATGGATTCTTTTAGTCATTTGACAAATCAAATTCACTTTCTCAAAGTTGAAATGTGGTGTTGCTCATTTAATGGTCTATGCAAAGCAAAATTAGGACTCTTCCTATTTTCTTCTTTTGCCTCTTTCATTTTCTTTCCCATGTTATTTTCTATTTCTATCTTAACTCTAATGTTCTGACCCTTACCTAATACCAAATTTCAAAGATGCAGAGTGAGCATTATAAAATGTTAGCGGGCAAAACAGTAAAACGATTCACGTTCTGGAGGCAGATTTGGTTTGGGTTGGTTTACTCAAAGGCTTGTGCTAAGGAGTCCCTGACCATCCTATCTAGCAAGCCTGGTGTTTCATCATTCTACTTACTCTGCCTTCCTTTACTTCCTAGTGTCTATCTTGCAAAGATAACATACGTGTTTGTTAGTTTTTGGTCTCCCGGACCAGAGTGACACCAGGGACCTCCTCTATTTGGCTCCCTGCTATATCCCCAATGACTGTTGTCTCCTCCCATAGCCCATAGTGGGAAGCTCATTGTACAGATGGAATGGAAGATTAAGGTTTTCCACTGTTCCTTCCTTCCTTTCTTTTTTTTTTTTTTAAAGATTTGTTTATTGAGAGAGAGAGAGAGCATGAGAGGGGAGAAGGTCAGAGGGAGAAGCAATCTCCCCGTGGAGCTGGGAGCCCGACGCAGGACTCGATTCCTGGACTCCGGGATCATGACCTGAGCCAAAGGCAGTTGCCTGACCAACTGAGCCACCCAGGCGCCCAGTTTTCCACTGTTCCTTTCTGTCCATTTTGTGTTCTCTGTACATAAATCTAGATTACTAAGGCATTTTTTAAAGATCCATGTCTTAATTAAAATATTTTGGTAGTTGCCTCATAGGTTTTCAAGAGCTGAATAAGGGAAACTTAAGGGATAGTGACTTTCCTTTTTAAATTACCTTACCCCAACCAGTATCCAATACTATTCCAGTTGGCCAGGATGGTGAGAATAATGGGTTAGAGGTACAGTCATAGACAGACCTTCAGGCAACCTTTATCTCTTTGTTGTCATGGCAATGAGAAATCAGTTCCAGACAGGGCTACCTGCAGGATTTTAGAGCGTTCATAGGCTCCAGCACCGTTGTCTGCTTGAGACTGTCAGTACTGGGCACATTCACAGTTATGACTTTGGTCCTTTGTAGTGCTGGGAAGGAACTGCCTGGGTCTGGCTAGCATCTTGATAGAGAAAGCTGAAAATTTAAAGAACTATAACAGGATATTATAGTATATCCCACATCCTGATGGTGTAACACCACTTCTTAGTAAAGAAGAACTGGACTTAGATCTCAGTCTCTAGGATCTTCTCTATGAGCCTTGATATTTTGTATCTGCAGAATGGGGACCTGATACTTGTCTTCTGTACCACCCTTAGGCCCAGGCAAAAGGTCCCTGCTCTGGGCCTTACATTTTGGAAGGTCTTTATATGGCCTCGCTCTGGATGTGCGCCTTCTCTTAGGGTTAGGAATCCACAGAGTTAGGGGGACCTGTCCACCCAAAGTCCACACTGGTAGATGAGGCTCTGGGCAGATCCTGAAATTCCCTGGCCAAATGACCCTTAGTCCTCTTACAGGACCTGGCAGACCTCTTCCTTGAGTTCATCTTCCCAGAACAGACTAAGTTACTGGTAGGAACACCCCTAGGCCCCAGTGGATATCAAGGAGTGACTGCTTGCAGCTGTTGTGGACAGAGCTTAGATTTACTGGTATGTTCCCATGCGTGTGGGTGAGGCTCCTCATGGTGCAGACCAAGCCAGGAATGGGAAAAAATGAGAAAAGAGCTTTGGTCCAGCCGAGAGACTGGTTCATCCTTTGCAGCCTGCTCTGTTCAGTTCTCAACTTGACTTAGGCTTCCGGGTCTTTGTGAAGGTATACTTGCCAAGATAAAAGGGAAAAACACGTTTTTCTTAGTTTTATTATCTTTATTTTTAACTTTCATATATTTAAACATATGGTATATGGATCTCATGCTCTATACCCTGCTCGTGTTATGGGTGGACATGCTTGTCTCTCAATAAATACCACATATAAAAGAAATTCTGTTAAGAAAATGAGAACATGTATAAAGTACTCCCCATGTCCTTCTTAAAATGTACCATGAGCCATCTTTGTCCAAAAAAAAAAAAAAAAATGACTTGAGGCCTTCAGTAACCTCAACATCCACATGTATTATTTTGAGGTTCTTCATTGGTCAGTCCACTGGGAAAGCATTGAAGGTCTGTGTTAATATTTAAATCTTACCTGGGAAGAACAACACATTAAATTGTGACAGTGTTGGCTTGAATTTCTCAAAGTATCTTGCTGGTCACCTAGCTGCGATCAGAGGGGACAAAATAGAAAATTGACAAGTTTTGATGATGAAGGAGGTTGTGGACAAAGCCCAGAATTGAGAATTCCTGGAGGGCATTGGAGGTGGGTCCAGAGCAGCAAGCAGCAGCCTGAAAACAGTGGATTCTAAAGATAGTGAAAAGGATCTGGAGGAGAGGTCCAGAAAGACCTCAACAAAGTTTTTCACAGCCCTGCAACTTCTTGAAGCAGGGGTTAAAGATCTGGAAAACGTATTAAAACAAAACAAAACAAACAAACAAACAAAAAAAGTGTACAAGGATTTATTTTAAAAACTTTACCAAGTTTACCTGTCCCTTTACCAAACCTTTACCAGATGTTCATAGTGGGAAAAAAAAATGTTCTGAGTAGAGTACATCTGTACTTAATCAGGATCAAAACAACAGAAATCTCAAGTAGTAAACACCTGAGGTAATAGCACGCACAAAAGCCCTGAGTTTGGAAAGAGCATGGGAATTGAGGAATAGGTAATCAGTGAAGAGAACAGTAAAATGGGGCTGGAGACGGGGGAGGGGTTAGTTTAGTCAGGGCCTCTAGGTCTCAGAAAGGCTTTTGGATTATATCTGAATTACAATGGGAAACTATTAAAGGGTAAAAGCAGGGGAGTGCCTTGATTCACCTTTTATTTTAAGAAAAGCTCTCTAGGGCACCTGGGTGGGTCAGTCGGTTAAGCATCTCCTTTCTGCTCAGGTCATGATCCCAAGATCCTGGGATGGAGCCCCACATTGGGCTCCTTGCTCAATGGGGAGTCTGCTTTACCCTCTGCCCCTCCACCACCACTCGTGCACTTGCATGCACCTGCTCTCTCTCTCTCAAAAATAAATAAATAAAACTTTTTTGGTTTTGTTTTGTTTTGGTAAAGAAAAAAAAAAAGAAAAGCTCTCTAGTGCGATATAGTGAGTGAATTTGGTCAGGAACCCAGGAGCCCAGTCAGGAAGCTGTTGAGTCTAGACCAGGGTAACCTGAACTAGGATTACAGCAGAGGAATGGAGGGCGGTGGATGGATTTGAGATGGGTTTGGGGTAGCACTGATATGATTTGCTGACTGGATGTGGGAGATGGTGTTGAGGAAGACAGAAACATCAATGTGATGCTTGAGTTCCTGGTTTGAGCATTTCGATGGGTGCTAATTGAGACTGGGAAGAGCATGACAGGAGTAAGTTGTGTGGTTGGGAATCAGGCATTTAATTTGGACATAATAAGTTACAGGTGTCTGTGCAGCATCTGAGAGGGACTTTGGAATAGGCAGCTGGCTACACAGTCTAATGTTCAGAGAAGATAGGTCCCAAGGTCCTGGGATCAAGCCCTGCATTGGGCTCTCTGCTCAGCGGGGAGCCTGCTTCCCTTCATCTCTCACTGCCTGCCTCTCTGCCTACTTGTGATCTCTGTCTGTCAAATAAATAAATAAATAAATAAATAAATAAATAAATAAATGGAAATCTCAGAGAGTGTGAGCACAGGAAGGCCAATGAGAGTGAGGATTTAAAGAAGGAAGGAGTGGTCAGCTATTGGAAATACCACCAAAAGTTGAATTAGATGGGGAGAGAAAAGGATTCCTCTTTCAAGTTCTTGCTGAACTTGGTGAGATTCTTTTCAATGGAGGGTAGAATGACTAGGACATTTAGTCAACTCTCCATAACATCTTCTTCAAACATTTTGTGTAAATGAGATTGAAGCTAAGTGCTATCAATCTCTAAGTGGCTCAAGGTACCAGTTGGGAGACCTCAAGATTGAGTTGATATGCTTATGGTTGTATAGCTCTCTGGTGCTTTGTTGTTATAACAGGGACCAAAGCTTCAATGAACATAAAGTTCTAGGATGCTTTGGCACTTCCTCATTGTCCAAATATCAGTGTCAACCTCAGCTGAGGAGATGACTATAACTAAATTTTTACGTATTATTATTTGTGAATACATAGAGCAGACAATTATAATAGGTAATTTTTATGAATACTTAATATGTTCAAGGAAATTTACTATACTTCTCCCAGGTGTTAAATAATTTTTGCTAGTGTTATTATCAGTTTTCAGGTAAGTAAATGAAGGCTTAGTGAAATTATGTAACTTGTTCATAAGTGACAAAGTCCAGACATGAAACTGTGATTTCAACCACTATACCACACTGCTGACTCATCAATTCTTAATAAGAGTTGCTTTGGAGAAATGTCTCTTCAGGTCCTCTGCCCATTTTTTAACTCCATTTTTTGTTTTCTTGGTGTTGAGCTCTTTGTGTTCTTTATATATTTTGGATATTAACTCCTTATCAGATATATCATTTCAAATTTTCTCCCATACTGTAGGTTGCCTTTTTGTTTTGTTGATGGTTTCCTTTACTGTGTGAAAATTTTGTTGACAGTTTTCATCTGTGTTCAAGAGAGACTTGCCTGTAAATTTCCTTTGCTATAATACCATTGTCAAAAAAATACCATTGTCGAGTATAGTATAATAATTTTGCTGACTTAATGATTTACCCTCTTTGCCAATTCTCTGAAAATTTTTTTTTGAAAGTTCAGTGATAATTACTGCTTAAATATCTGGTAAATTTTCTGATTTAATCCATCTGTACCTTAAGATTATTTGTATGATAATTTTTTATTGAATATTAATGTTATAGTAGTGTAAAACTTACTCTTTTGTTCTTGTCTAGGTTTTAGTAATTGAAATCCTGTTAAGTAATAAAAATTTCTAAAAGATTAAAAATTGCTGCTTAAAACTATGAACAAAGTATCTCTTCAATAATTAGATTAATATTTGTGAGTTCATTTATTTGAAATAAAATTAATTACCTTAATAGTTACTAACTGATTTGAAATAATAGGATAAGTTTACAAGTCATATGAGGATTAGGACTATATCTAGATGAAAGAGTTCAAAAGAAATAAGACATAAAACCGGATGTTTGATATTTAGAACCACACATACGATTTTAGTATTGCAGTTGCTACTTCCAGCTATTCATCCAGAAATATCTAAAATCTTGAATTAATTTTAAAATGCTGATTCTATGCAGAATACCAAAGATGATGGCTTTAGTTTTTTTTCTAGAGTGTGTACTGACAACATTTAGACATTGGTGTGATGGATTCTTTTATATTTGACTCTTGAGTAAACTTTGAATGATGGCAAATAAATGATTTAATATTATTTGCATATTTAGAAGTCTTAGAATAGCTATTTTAATAATACTGCAATTGTTAAATACACTGTAGGAGCCATTATATTTTTACTTGCAATTTATTTCCATATTAGTTATTTCACTATAAAAATTAATTTAAATAATATTTAAGTTTTCCATTATAGGGATTCCATTTACTAAATCTTTTATTGTAATACCTATAAAGTAGTAGTCTATATTTAGAAAGGCAAATGATTATGGAGGGTAACACATTTATGTTAAATATGATGCCAGTGGTGGGCTCCATTGAGATAGGCATGGCATTTATCCATTTTCTCTTTGAACAGAAGGAAGGATTGCTTTTCACAGGTCTAGTAATCCCTCCAGTAACAGTGATTATTCAACCCAGTAACAACATAGTTAAGTTTATAGGAAATATAGTATCAGTTAAGACAAAATATGCAACACTAATATTCAGAAGAGAAAATAGAATTGTGAGTAATAAGATAGTATTTTAAAAATATAAATCATTGCATATGACACCAAAAGAACAGGTGAGAAGATAAATAGGTAAATTGGATGACATAAAAATTAAAAAAAAACTGCTTTGCAGCAAAGGATACAATCAAGAGAGTGAAGAGGTAACCCACAACATGGAAGAAAATATTTGCAAATCATGTCTGAAAAGGGGCAAATGTCCAGAATATGTAAAGAACTCCTACAGGTCAACAGAAAACCAGATTTTAAAAAGGGGAAAGGATTCAAATAGATATTTCTCCCAATAAGATATGCAAATGGTGGGGCACCTGGGTGGCTCAGTCATTAGGCGTCTGCCTTTGGCTCAGGTCATGATCCCAGGGGCCTGAGATTGAGCCCTGTATTGGGCTCCCCGCTCGGTGGGGAGCCGAGCCTGGTTCTCCTGCTCCCACTCCCCCTGCTTGTGTTCCTTCTCTCGCTGTGTCTCTCTCTGTCAAATAAATAAAATCTTTAAAAAAAAGATATGCAAATGGTAATACACATAAATATGAAAAGATGTTCCACTTCACTAATCCTTAGGGAAATAAAAATCAAAAACACAATGAGATACCATCTTACACCCACTAAGATGGTTGTTACTAAAAATACTACTACTGGTAGTATTAATGTTAATGAGGATGTGGAGAATTTGGAACTGTCAAGCATTGTTGGTGGGAATATAAAATGGTGCAGCTGCTATGGCAAACAGTATGTTGCTTCCTCAAAAAATTCAAAATAGAGTTTTCATTTGATCCAGCAATTCCATTTTTGGGTATGTACCCCAAAGAATTAAAGACACGGACTTGAACAGGTATTTGTTCATTCAAGTTTATAGCAGCATTATTCACAATAATGTCCAAAATGTCGAAAGCAACCGGAGTGTCCATCAACAGATGAATGGATAAACAAAACATAGTATATACATACACTGCAATATTATTCAGCTTTAAAAAGGAAGGGAATTCTGACACATGCTACCACCTGGATGAACCTTAGGGACAGTATGCTCAGTGAAAGAAAGTAACAAAAGGATAAAAATGGTATGATTCCACTCTTATGAGGTACCTAGAGTAACCAAATTCATAGAGACAGGAAGTAAAGTGGTGGTTGCCAGGGGCGGGAGGAGGGAGAAATGGGAAATTAGTGTTTCATAGTTATAGAGTCTCAGTTTTGCAAGGTGAGAAGTTATGGATGGTGGTGATGATCACACAGTAATATGAAGGAACTTAATGCCACTTAAAAAGATCATAGATTTTATGTTAGGTATGTTTTATCAGGATTTAGAAATATATATACACACACTCAAGTCATTTTAAGTGGTATAGCTTTAAAAAACACTCTTAAAGAACAGAGAAGAGAAAATTTAAGGTAGAAGAGGCTTTGTGGACATTGATAATTAAGACCTAATCAGAAAATATTTTTTGGAGCTTTTTCATACATATTAAGGCCTATATTGTATTATTATGTATCATTACATATATAACCATATATCTAATTATATAATTACATATATTGCAAAAATCTATTGTGTGCTTTTTGGTGATGAGGGTTTTCTAGAGATCATGATGAGAGGAACTATATACAAGAAGTTCAGTTCCAATATTTTGTTTTGTTGCAGATCTGTGGCCACTTGTTCACATGGTTTCGAGGCACAATGAAGCATGCTGGCTCTTGGAAAATTTGGCTCTGGGTGGTAATGCTTCTGCTTCCTGCTTCCATTTCCGTGACGGTCAGGGACAAGTCAGGTATCCAGGCCACTTCTTTTGTCCAGTCACCAAATGTTATTTATAGCCTGTCAGTTATTTTTAAAATCATTAAAATACATTGTTGGGGTGAGGAGGCCATAGATTAAATCTACTAGTACAAAATAAAGAATTCATTGTTTTTCCCCATTGACCTTCTATGTTGCACATTGAGAATTTCTAAAACTACTTCATTTTCCCATATGCATATTAGGCTAAATAGACTTTCTTTTCTCTCATTGATGTTTACAAATATAAATGTATGTGCATGCTTCTCTGTGTGTATTTTTCTCCTTTTCCCCTTTGTTATAAGTTATTCAATTTAGAAATACATAAGTCTATCACTAATTAGGTTTAACCAGGAACATCCCTAATCTTAATTAGGGAAAAGAGAAAAACAGAATAGGAGATATAAAAAGAAACGTAGTTTAATTATATCTAAGTTTTATAATATCTCAGATGAGATGAACAAAAAATTTAACAGTCGTTAGAGCACTTTTTGAACTAAATAGATATTTATTTGCAGTTGTTAAATTATAAACTTCACAAATATTTCTAAATGGCTTGAAGGCAGTTTGAAACATTTACTCTCACCTCTGATTTTTAAAAATGACTATGTGGCTAATTTGGAAAAGCTTTCTTGAACTCTGAGTTGTAAATTACTGATCTAGATGTACTTGTAAGTCAAACTAGACACATTGGAGAAGGCATTTGCTAAGCGAAGAGAGACTTCAACTCTCCTATGCAAAGGATCACATAAGATGAATTCTGACGATGGTCACATATGATGATGTATTCTGAAACTGAGTCTTACTGTGTTTATTCTTTTGAATGTATCTTTAATACATTTTGCTAAACAGGTATAAACACAGCCTGGTAGAGACTTTTAAGTTTGAAGCACATATAGAATCAAAACAGTCTCTTATAAAGATATAACAAGTCTTAGTCTCTCCACGTTATATAAGTCTTTATGACTTTTATATTAATTTGGCAGGAGGTGCTTTTCCTAATAATCCACATGAAAGTTTGAATATTCTACCAGTGTATCAATGATATCCTGAGGCTGTCATATATTTTGGGGGGAAAACACTTTCCTTCTTCAGTGAGAAATAAATCAGAAGTGACTCAGACAAAAGGAAGTCCATAGGACAAGGAGGGCTCATTCTGATAATATTGCTACTTTTAATTTCTTTGTGTCTCTTCCTTTAAGAACACTAGTAGGTAATGCGATTTGCAACTTAAATGGAGGGGATAGGACTTCTTTGGTTAGAAAGGAAAATGAATCTCTGGTTGAGCAGGACATAGTTTTTAGGGACATGCTAGTGCATAATAAATGTTCTTCATAATGATTTGAAGGATCTACAATAAATGTATTTATAATTTTAGTTTGAGCAAAAATCATCTGGGGTATTGATTTCTCAGTCCCACTCTGAGGCTGCCATTATGCGGGACTGGCTGGGTTGGGATTCAGCAATTTACATTTTTAACAAGCTCCCCAGGTGAATCTAATGCAATGTGTCTGACTTGGAATATTAATTGGCTTTTTTTCTTCTTTTTTTCCTTTTCTTTGTCTTGCATCTTATGCTACCATATTCCCTTTATTTCATTTTCTTTTATTTTTTGTTATTTTTGGCTCTAGTAACTCTTTCTTTAAAAGTTGTGGTAGGAACACTTAACACTTAAGAAATATCTAAGTGTGTAACTCAGTATTGTTGACTATAGGCATAATGTTGCACAGCAGATATCCAGAACTTAATCATCTTGTATGACCGAAACTTCCCCATTTTGGGATTCCCCAGAATGTTCTGCTTTTTCAGCTTTGGTATCTCAACTCTTTAATCAGGTTATACTGTATGTAGGACTCCTGAAATACATATATTCTGGTCCAATTAACTGTACCAAATTGATCTTTCTGAAAGATTTTCCTAAAAAGTATGAATTCAAAGTTAATCTGAACTCTAACAAGATTCACATAACATGAAGCACTGAGGGAAATTAATACAGACAAAAATGAAGCATTGATTTTTATCAGGCCGTTTGAGAGAACGTGTTCCCGAAGCAACACATACTGAACGTGCCATGGAAATTGCTTAACTTCAGGTATCGTTTGCATTAATTGAAAATGTCAGCACAGCACTGTCACGGGGATTATTGAAGAATATGACACGCTGGGCATGGCCTGACAGGGGGCTCTCCTTGTGTCTTGTGTCTCTGATTCACAAGTGCAAAGTTCCCTTTTTAGTTTCCTCATGTGCAGACCTGCGTGTGTGGTCACTAACCATTTACCGGAGGGAAGTGATTACATCTAAAAATAAGATATAACAAATCTGAGGGAGAGGCTAGGGTTTCAACTCTGAAGTCTGTGAAGTTGTCAGCAGTCTACCGTTAAACCTAAATATACGAAGGATAAATTGAGCCTTCTAATTGCTTTATTTTAGCTCTATGGAATGCTTAATTATACTTGGGATATTATTTCAGTTGGGGCAGAATTCAAGAGTAATATGGAAAGATTAAATACGACTTGAATTTTAAAATCTTGAAGCTATTAAGAATTCAGTTATTTCTTAATCTTATCAGTTTTACTATTATATTGAGATTGTGAGTTAAGGCATATTTATACATTTTCATATTGTAGGTAAACAATTTGAATGTGGCAGTTTCAGCTCAGTTGTCGAAATAGGGTGGGGAAGAGAATTAAATTAAAAATATACATTATGTAGATCTTAAAACTTGTTTTATTCAGTTTCTTAAAACTTTCCACTATGATAGAAGTTTATATATAGAAAAATTAAAGGTTCTTCTTTTTGTTCTACTTTGCTAAATCTGGTCTATGGCCAAAGTACTGAGTCATCATCAAAAGTAATAAAAACAGAAAACCAGGGTAAGGAAAAGCAGCAGATCTGTCTCCCAACCCAGGGGCTCCTGGGTGGCTGAGTAGGTTAAACTCTGTGACTCTTTGATTTAGGCTCAGGTCACAATCTCAGGTTTGTGAGATGGAGTCCCTCCTTGGGCTCTGTGCTGGGAGTGGAGCATGCTCAAAGATCTCTCCCCCTCCCCCAACTAAAAAACAAAAAACAAAAACCCAAACCAAAACAAAAAGCCAGACTTGGTAAAGGGAGAGATGATAGAATGCCATTTCTTTTTCTTATGGTAAAACATCAGGTTAGAAAACATCTTTTTCTTATGGTAAAACATCTAGATGGAATTGATTATAAATTTAGGCCCTAGACCATGAGCATATACCTTTTAAAATTATTTTTTTGTAAATTACAAGGAAAAAGTGTTATTCTGAAATTTGGCTTTAATTAATTGACACACACTGCACTCTTAAACTCAGCGTAGAAAGTATGCTATCATACAGAGACTTTTATTTTGTGTTTTTAAGAATTCCTCATGTTCAATATGGTACCATGTAACTGGCAAATACACTTTGTTACTCCTAAATTTTTCAAGTGGAGGAAAGTTTCCCAATTATTAAAAAAAAATTATAGCTCCTAACAGGTATTCTTTGGAGGAACAGCTTTGTTAAATTAAACAAATTAAACAAATTAAAATAAAACAAATTAAAATAAAAAATTAAACAAACTAACTAAATTAAAACAATAATAACAACAAAAATAAACCCACAAGAAGCTGTGAAGATTTTGTGACCTTTTGCGACTTTTTTGTTAAAATAGCTGTGTTCTCACTTCTTTTTTTACTTGTTTGGTCACTTTTCCATATTATTTTTGTTATATTTTGTTCTGATGATCTTTACCTATATTTGTTAACCAGTGTTTTTCTCCTCACCCAGGATACTCTATAATCCTTTATCAGAGGTGTTATCCAAGTATGAAATATACAGGAGGTCTTCGGGCAACCAGTAACAATAAAATAAAAAGGCCTGCTTCCTCCTCAGCCCAACAGAGTCTGTTTTAGCCTTTTTTTTTTTTTAAATGTGAAATACCTAAAGCTTCTTCTTTGCTCTGTTTATGAAAAGAAAACAAACCAGTTCTGCATGTGTGGTAAATTGCTACTCTTCACCTTCCCAACTCTGATCATGAAGCAAAGGCTGTGTTATGGGTTTTGTCACTACAATAAGGAAAACAATCTTCCTCAATGCATGTTAGAAAAAGAGTGATGGGGGTGCCTAGGTGGCTCATTTGGTTGAGCATCCAACTCTTGGTGTCATCTTAGGTCTTGATCTCATAGTCATGGGTTCAAGTCATGATGCTGTCCGTTTTTTAAGTTTTAGTCATTTAGCAGTATCTCACTGTGGCTCAGACCGTGATTATTAATGATGTTGAGCACCTTTTCATATGCGGGTCTCCAATTTGGATCTTGACTTTTGTGAGGTGCTTCAATTTTTTGCGCATTTTCAAAATAGAATTTTCAATATTTTTCTTAGTGATTTGTGAGAGTTCTTCGTATATTCTGGATATGATACGTGATCAGATATATGTATTACAATAGTCTGTATTGTATGATACAATCTATGTCTCTATGGTTCTATAGGATCTAGGGCTCCTTTTCACTCTCTTAATGTTGTCCTTTGATTTATAAGTATTTTAATTTTAATGAAGGCCAGTTTATCAGTCTTTTGTAATCTGTGCTTTCTGTATCCCTTTAAGAAACCTTTGCTTCCTCAAGTTCATGAACATCTTCTGTTTTTCTGTAGTCCTTTATTGTTTTACCTTTCTTAGTTAGGTCTGATATCATCACTAATTTATTTCTCTGCATGGTGTGAGGTAAGAGTCAAAGTTCATTGTTTTCCTATGTGGAGATGCAGTTTACCCAGAAACATTTACTGGAAAGACCATCCTTTTCCCACTGAATTACAATGGCTCCTTTTTGGCAAATAAGAGAACCAACATGTACACAGATCTGTTTTTGGACTCTCTACGCTGTTCCACTGACCTCTTTAGATGTGCACCAATCCCACGTTATAAAAATTTCTGGTATCTGATAGTTTAAGTTCTCCAGCTTGTTCTTCATTTTAGTTTTTTTGGAGTTCCGTATAAATTTGAGAATCACCTTGTCAGTTTTTCTCTCTCACATATACACACACACCATATGCCCCCCGTTGGGATTTTTAATTGGAATCTTACTGAATCTAGAGATAAAAGTGAGAATTGACATCTTAAGTCAATTGAGTTTTCCAGTATAAATACTTGGTTTTTCCCTTCACTTATTTAGGACTTAATCTCCCTTGGCAATGTTCTTTAATTTTCAATACAGTGATCGTGATGAGACGCCTGGTTTTTATAAAAATGACTATGCTTTAGGATAAAAAAAATTGGTAATGTTTACAGAATATCTAATTTTACTATCATTTTGGACCCACATTCCCCTTAAGACCTCTGAGATAGGAGTTTCCAAAGTAGCTAAGTAACTACAATTATTCAGTACTACAATTTCACGTATGTGTATTGCAACTTTTAAATCTGATTAAATGACAGCGCTATTTAGAATCTGATTTATTTTTCTAGTTAAATATATTTAGATGATACCCTGCCACCACCCCTGAAGTTCATGATACATTTGTTAAATGAAGGGCTGAGGAACTGAGCCGTTGAACTTGGGATTCAGTACTTGCCACTTTTCATAGAGCAAGAGATCCATTTAGTTGTAAGCAGTTTGTCTCCCCTCTGTATTGAAAACTTTTAGATCATTAAACACAAATGAATTTAAGACCTGGAGAGCTAAGGTTGTGGTTGTGTGATGCCAAAATAGTTAATTAATTAGTAGTTGATAGTTAATTTTAAGACTATCTGTCCAGGGACGCCTGGGTGGCTCAGTTGGTTAAGCGGCTGCCTTCGGCTCAGGTCATGATCCCAGCGTCCTGGCATCGAGTCCCACATCGGGCTCCTTGCTCGGCAGGGAGCCTGCTTCTCCCTCTGCCTCTGCTCGCTCTCTCACTCTCTCTGACAAATAAATAAATAAAATCTTAAAAAAAAAAAAGAATATCTGTCCAGTTATACAGTTACCTTGGCATAGTCTAAAAATTGGCCACATTTTTGTCTGAATTAACTATTACCTTCTTAGGATCTAGCCTGAATTAGATTTAAACCTCAGATATCCAAAACTTAATGCATGCATGTTCGTTACTCTATTAAGATGTTGTGGTAGTGTTGGGTATGTACACTCACCAAGAGTGGAGACTAAGTTTATCTTTTTTTAAAAATTATTATTAGATGCCCTAGCACATAATTAACACTTTCTCAATGCTTTTACCCAATTTTTAAAATTATATACCACTTTTGTATGGCAGATATCTTTGCTTTTTAGTTTTATTGTGATAACTTCCATGTATATTGCTGCTTTAGTCAGTTCAGGCTTGCTAAGAATACCATAGGCTGCATGGCTTAAAGAACAGACATTTATTTCATGCAGACCTGGAGGCTGGGAAGCTTGAGATCAAGGTTCCAGCATAGCCAGGCTCTGGTGAGGGCTCTCCTCCCAGTTTCCTTATATGGTAGGGAGTGGAGGAGTTCCTGTTTCTCCATCCCCTTGTAAAGACACCAATCCTATCAGGAAGGCTCCACTTTTATGTCGTCATCCAAACCTAATTACTTCCCAAAGGCCCCACCTCCAAATACCATCATATTGAGGGTCAAAGCTTCAACATATGAATTTTAGACATTCAGTCCATAGCAGTCCCCTTCCGATCTAAAGTTCATTATCATCTGGCAAGGAAACCTGAATCAAATCTGTGTTCAAATAAAATATTGGTCCATTTGTTTTAATATTAGAATATGCTTTGAATATAAAAATTTAATGATGTTGAAGCTAGACAATTTCCTAATGTCAAAAATGTATAGCAACAATTAGAAAGTTAGAGCAATAGTAGTTGTAATAGTAATAATAATAATAATAATAGTAATAATAGCTAACATAAGTGTTGACTCTATACCAGCCATATGTAATCCTCACAAATGTACTCTGAGGTGGGTAATATTCTTATCCTCAATCTATAGAACTTTAGTAAAATGGTTTATTATTTTCATTTTATCTTAAGTTTCTAATTGTATTGTCTGATTCAAACTTATTTGAAAAAAAAATCAACTAAAAATGCAGTGTACATCTTCAATTTTCAATTTTTTTTTTTAATAGAAAAACAGTGTCCTTTACTGAGAACAGAGGGACATCAGTTTACCCAGGACAACAAAGATAAACTTGAAGTTTCAGGTAAGCATTATAATTCTTGGCAAAAAAGTTTTTGTGTGAAATTCTGACCATATGTGTATTAAATCACAAGTGACTCTTTGACATTGTAATTTAAGATGATAACATCAATATGAGAGATTAAAAATAAAGAAGATACATGATGTTGAAGTGTTAAGAGCAGAGTACTATATTAACTAAGAACAACTCAGCCTCTTAGAGGAAAAAAAAGTTATTTAAAATTATAGAAGTTGTATCCATTGTAGAAATTTTGAAAAAAGAAAAAAATTTATGAGAAAGATCTAACTACCCAAAGATAGCCATGATTCCCATTTTGGTGTACCATTCCTCTTTCTTCCTCTGTCTTCCTTTCCCCTCCCTCCCTCCCTCTCTCACACACACATATATAATCATTAATATTTATATTGAAGTTGAAATGAAAGCATTTCCCCACATCAATATATATTCTTTTAAGGCATGTTTTTTTTTTTTTTTTTAAAAACAAGACTTCTTACATTTCAGTTGAATTGTTGTGGTATTTTTTACTTAACTAATTTCTGTCTTTAGACATTAGAGATGTTACAGTGAGCTGCTCTGATTATTTTCTTAAGATAATTGCTAGGTCAAAGAAAATTAATATTTGAGTCTTTTGAAACATATTTCATCCTCTTGTATACATACTAAAAGGAGAAAAATGAAATCAAGTAATTTTGGTGATCCCAAACAACAGGATTTTATTTGAAATAAATCATTCTATAGATAAGGACAACAAAAAAAGTCCTATTTACAGATATCAGTATCTCTGTGGTTTCCTAAATTTAACAAAATTACCGGATTAAATCATTTGTCACATTTTATAGGTTTTGACCTAGGAGAGCGCTTTTCTCTGAGACGTGCCTTTTGTGAAGGTGATCAAACCTGTTTCAAACTGGGAAGTGCATTTCTTATTAGAGAGACCATGTAAGTAACATAATAATTTTTCTTTACATTTTAATAATACTATGTAAACTATTTTCTAAGGAAATTCCAACTAATTTGTTTAAAAATAAAAATTTTCTCAGTGGTATCATACTTACTTGAGTGCTGTGGTAGGCAGGCTATTTTTATATTTGTTGTTTTTAATAATCCCTGCAATCTGATCTTATTCTACGGTATAAATGCCATTCACTGATACAGATATGGGTGTAAGCTTTGCAGAATAGAAGTTAAGTTCATTTTGATGAAGTATTATTTATGTTTAAAGTAGATAGAACCAAAGCAAGATTTTCAGATGTGAACTTTAAAACATAAGATGCAATGTAGAGTTAGAGACAAAAGTCTGGTATTTATTGTAATCATTTCTACATTTAGTATGCTTCATGATAAATTAAAACAAAAGAACATAGCCCTTAGGTATTCCTCTTCTATATTACATGGAATACATAGTAATATAAGTTGATAACATGATTATAAGATGGTCTTGATACACACTGTATTTCAAAATTGAATTACCAAAGTTTCCCTTTGTTATCTTTACTGTTTGTTTCCCACTGATAATTCTGAGATTAAAAGAAAAAAAGTATCATGTGCCATTAAATACTGGCAATTGGTCAGGAACTATAATACTTCCCCCATGGTCCATATGTGATTGGAGGATGGATACACAGTAATTCAGAAAGCTTGAGTCATCCTGAAGGTAGATAGAGCATATATGGTTATGATATTTAGTCTTTGAGTCTAAGAGGAACATTCCAATTTATGAATACACTGCAGTGAAAAAGCATTAAAACTCCGGTTTAATCCCCAACACAGATGTTTTTGTGTGAAAACATATATGGATGTTTCCTCTTCTTGATGAGTAGCCTAATATTTAAGTTACCAGATATGGTTGCTGACAATCTTCACATTTGAATTCTCAAAGGGAAATAGCATTAATCATCTTGTTGCCTATTCTCAGATGCTCAGTGTAAACTAACTCCCTCGCTCACCTCTTTTTTGAGAAAACTTTCTTTTAAACCTTCTATTTTGTGACACTTTAGATGCACTTAGTTTATTGATGTAGTTCCTTAAAAGTAAACTGCACATTAATTGGTAAGAAATAAGAATGTTAAGGAAGAGAGTCATGTGCTGTTGGGGTATCTCTAGAATGGGTGATAGTCAGGTGGGGCATTTCAGCAGATAGGACTGTACAGGGCTGTGCTGCTGTGGGCAGTTCCTAAGCGGCTTCATAGGCGGGCCTTAAACCCTCAGGGTATATAGCAGGTCTGTGTTCGGGAATTCATATCCAGTAAAGAAAAGTCAATATGTATCTCATATGTATCATATAGAGAGAGATTTAGATTTTTTTAAACTAGTAGCAGATAATTTTAATTGAAGAATTTAAGAAAGGCAATAAATTCTGTTCAAAAATTAAGGTGCATTTTATCTCCTGCCTTCTTTCTGACAATTTAAACTCCTGTAGTTCTGTCCAGGTGGCTAAAGGATTGGAGGGAAAACTTTAAAATTTACTGGAACTGAATATAAGAAGATTTAGCTAATTTTAGGTAGTTACACTGGAAATCTTGCAGCCACATTTAGGCAATGCTGTTCCCCTTTGAATATGCATGATAATAGATATCAGTCACAGTCTTACACTTAGTTTCCGACCTTTAGCTCTAAATCATTGAGTGATCCCTGGGCTATCAATGGAAATAAATTCCCTGGCTCTGCAGAGCAGAACCCTGGTACCTCTACTACAGGAAACTGGAGGGTATCTGGTTAAGCTGACTAGCCAGTGTCAAGTAGCTTGGCTCATCTCCATTTACATTTCACTCACTGAGCCAAGTATGCTAGGAGGCTTCTCTTGCACGATGCCATTTTGATTTTTCAACGAGACTGGAGTAAAGTTGCAGCTATTTATGTGTTTGTAAATAAGTTGCCTTGCAGAATCAATATGGGAAAGGCAGATGCTATTTTATATGGAAAATGAGGATTCTTTCTGTGCCTGAGATGATTTTTATAGTTCTGTCATCTTCCAGCTGAGATTCACGAGGGGAGAGATTTAATGAGCATGTTGGTCAGATACTTTTCGGCACCCTCAGTACCTTGAGCCTGGCTTAACAGGGGAATCCCAAGGGCGACTCTTGCTGGGACCCTACAGATACACATTACTATACACTTAAAGGTGACACAGGCTCAAGGAACATCTGAGGGGCTTTGTATGTTTGGTTTTGTTTTAAATTTGTATCCATTTCTTCGGTAGCCCTTGGGATAGCAAACGAAAGTATTGGTTAAGAGATTCCGGGTGGCATGCTACCTAGTTTTTTGGAATTATCTTTTAGAGGAGATTTCCTTGTCTTCTTGTATCTCCAAGTATCCCTGGTTGTGCAAAAGAAATAATTCATTATTTATATATATGTTGAGAGCTGTATCCCAGATAATTATACTCTGATTATCTTTAAATTGTGTTTTGGCAATTACCCGGGCAACGTGGTGAAATTTTGAGAGAAAATGTACACAAAACGTGCACATACTACGGGGCACCTTATTTTCTTGGTGTATTGTAGTTTTTACCTTTTTTTAGTTGCTTCTACAGAAACATGTTTAAAATAAAAATGTGTCAACGAAATACAAATGTCTTAGTAGTTGAATATTTTATGAGCTGATAAATGTTGAATTCCCATATATTGTTGATTCTAAAGGGGCAAAACTCTGTTTTTTGACTGGCCAATGGGGAAATCATTTGATTTCAAATGTAGCAGGGAAGCAATATTTCCTTATTTTATTATTGAATTCAAGGATAATAAAGAGCCTTATTCCTTAGGTTCTGTAACTGAGGGCTAGTGGCTCTCCAAAATACTGTGTTGAGAAGGATTTTGAGGCCATATTAAGTTCAGCAGATTAGAATGTTGTGACCCATTAGCCAAAAGAGGAGAGATGGGAGAGCTTATACATGTTTCTAGTCTGTAGTCTCTCTGATTGAGGTTGATTCCTGTGAGCTGGTGTCTTTTGCAACTGAAACAGCTCCTAAGAATGAAGGGGAAATTAAGCTATGTGTGAAAAGATAATCAACACCAATTAACTTTAATAAGATTTTATGAGCTTGGATAGTATAGCTAGACATAGTGGCGTAATGGACAGATATGGTCCCCTTAGCTTTTTTGGCAAATAAATAATCTCCAGTGAAGAGGAATCTTCTCTCTCTGTCCCTCTCTTTCATTAAATTGGTGGTTGCTTTCTGGAAGCAGGGGCTATTTAGTTTTACAGCTTTACACAGGAAAAAAGAGCTATTAGGAGCTATTTTCATTTGCATTTTATGTTTTCTTTAAAAAATATAATAACCCTCCACAAGTAGGAAATGCTAAATTATATATTTGTAAGATGGGTAGTGTTTCTGAGGAGTTGTTGAAGTTCTCTGAACCTTAACAGTTCCCTTGGAAATAATCCTAAATATGAGGACAGCTGCTTTGTGTATTGTATCATGATCCGTACCTTGTCTGTGCTAGTGTTGAAAGATTCACCCCATGCTCACGTCTTTTCTACATAGACCTTTACATTACCTCCAGATTTTTATCATTATAAATAATGCCACAACATGCAGGAAAGTTGTTTTACTCTGTGTTTAGAATTATTTCCGTAAGATTGATTTTTCACAGTGGAATTACTAGTTCATTTCTAGACATCTTGATACATACTTCTAATTATGTTTCATCCTTGTTTTCCCCTTCTATTCTGTATAATACCCAATATCGTCACCAGCATTAGATGTTATCATTTAAAGATTTTGTCATTAAATTTTGTTTTTTCAGCTAAAGGCTTGTAGCAATTACAAATAAAAGCTGTAGCTTACTATATAAGTATGAGGGGTTCCTGAAATGTTTCTGTTCTGCTAAAGGGTGAATAAGAGGCGACATTCAGTAGTCACTGTAGTGAATCCAGGGTAGTATAGAGCTGCCTTCCTTTTTTTTTTTTTTTTAAGATTTTATTTATTTATTTGTCAGAGAGAGAGAGGCAGGCAGAGGGAGAAGCTGGCTCCCTGCTGAGCAAGGAGCCTGATTCAGGACCTGATTCCAGGACCCCAGGATTATGACCTAAGCCAAAGGCAGATGCTTAACTGACTGAGCCACCCAGGTGTCACTAGAACTCTCCCTTTTTATTCAACAAGCATTTAGTGAGCTCACTATGGACTGGGCACTTAACGAGGGTCTGGGATTACAATAGTGAAAGAATGTGCGTCTAGTCTTGCCTTCTGGAACCTGGAGAGACACATGATGCAAGGAAAAACTGCACTTCTCTCTTGGGTTGACCAAAGAAACTTAAATGCGTTGCCTTCTGTCATCGGCATCGGCCATGGAACTCAGTGCCACCACCCATTCTCTTAGAAAGGCTAAACTTCCTTTAGCATTCCACACAGGGTATTCTTTCTTTCTTTCTTTCTTTCTTTCTTTCTTTCTTTCTTTCTTTCTTTCTTTCTTTCTTTCTTTCTTTCTTTTAAACATATAACATATTGTTTGTTTCAGGGGCACAGGTCTGTGATTCATCAGTCTTACAAAATTCACAGGGAGTACATACCCTCCCCAGTGTCCACCACCCAGCCAGCCCACCCCTCCCATCCCCTCCCCTCCAGCAACCCTCAGGTTGTTTCCCAAGATTAAGAGTCTCTTATGGTTTATCTCCCTCTCAGTTTTGTCTTGTTTCACTTTCCCCTCCCTTCCCCTATGATCCTTTATCTTGTTTCTCAAATTCCTCATATCAGTGAGATCATATGATAGTTGTCTTTCTCTGATTGACTTATTTCACTTAGCAAAATACCCTCTCGTTCCATCCAGGTTGTTGCAAATGGCAAGATCTTTTTGATGACTGCATAGTATTCCATTGTGTGTGTATGTGTGTGTGTGTGTGTGTACCACATCTTTATCCATTCATCTGTTGATGGACATCTAGGTTCTTTCCATAGTTTGGCTATTGTGGACATTGCTGCTATAAACATTCGGGTGCACATGCCCCTTTGGATCACTACATTTGTATCTTTGGGATAAATACCAAGTAGTGCAATTGCTGGGTCATAGAGTAGCTCTATTTTCAACTTTTTGAGGAAGCTGCATACTGTTTTCTAGAGTGACTACACTAGCTTGCATTCCCACCAACAGTGTAGGAGGGTTCCCCTTTCTCTGCATCCTCGCCAACACCTGTCATTTCCTGACTTATTAGTTTTAGCTATTCTGACTGGTGTGAGGTGGTATCTCATTGTGGATTTGATTTGTATTTCCCTGATGCCGAGTGATATTGAGCACTATTTCATGTGTCTGTTGGCCATATGGATGTCTTCTTTGCAGAAATGTCTGTTCATGTCTTCTGAAGGGCTGGTTTTCTAACCTGTCTTTCATTTTTATTGTTCTTTGGGACCTCTCCAGATTCTCAAAACCAGTTAGAGTCTGTGGCTCATAATGATGTTAAGAACTCTGATGCTGAAGCTTCTAATCTCAGGAGGATTACTTCACAATTCCATTAAACTATAGAGAATGACTATTTAGGCATCCCTTGGGTTTTCATATGGGCCATCTTGTCCTTTTGTAGAGAAGAAGTTTCCCATGTAAGGAAAAGTGACTTAATTAAAAAGTTGTCCAGCTGTTTTTATGAGATTGAATGACACTCCCACATAATTCTTATGTCATCACTCTATTTCCTTAATTATAGTTTGCCACACCAAAAGTGTGAGGTGAATTATTAAGTCATACATTCTTTTTTTAAAATATATTTTTAAGGAAATTATTTATTTATTTATTAAAGAGAGACAGAGAAAGAGAAAGCACAAGCTGGGGGAGCAGCAAGGAGAGGGAGAAGCAGGCTCCCTACTGAGCAAGGAGCCTGTTGTGACACTTGATCCCAGGATCCTGGGATCATGACCTGAACTGAAGACAGACACTTAACCAACTGAGCCATCCAGGTGTCCCTAAGTCATAAGTTGTTGTGTGTTTTTTTTTAAGATTTTAATTATTTATTTGACAGAGAGAGACACAGTGAGAGAGGGAATACAAGCGGGGGGAGCAGGAGAGGGAGAAGCAGGCTTCCCATTGAGCAGGGAGCCTGATATGGAGCTCAATCCCAGGATCTTGGGATCATGTCCTGAGCCGAAGGCAGAAGCTTAACTGACTGAGCCAGCCAGGCATCCCAAGTCATGCATTCTTTTTTTTGTTTGTTTTAAATTAACATATAATGTATTATTAGCCCCAGGGGGTACAGGTCTGTGAATCACCAGGTTTACACACTTCACAGCACTCATCATAGCACATACCTTCCCCAATGTCCATTGCCCCACCACCATCTCCCTATCCCCGCTCCCCCCCTGCAACCCTCAGTTTGTTTTGTGAGATCAAGAGTCTCTTATGGTTTGTCTCCCTCCCAAATCCCATCTTGTTTCATTTATTCTTTTCCTACCCCCCAAACCCCCCATGTTGCCTCTCAACTTTCTCATATCAGGGAGATCATACGATAATTGTCTTTCTCTGATTGCAAGTCATACATTCTTAAGATGAAAAGAAGAGCCCTATAGGTTCACAGTGAGTTCTTTAATTCATATAATATAGCCAAATTACATATATTAGGACAGAATTTTAAGAGGATGATTATGCATATTTTTAAGAATGCATGGAAATATTTATATCCCCATCACAAGAATCAACCACGAATCTGTTATTTTTTTCTGAAACGTTTAGGGGTACTGATATATTCCAGTAACAAAGTGCTTTGTATAGAAATGGCTACTAAAACGCAATATAATATGAAATGTTATTAGTTTAATATTTCCATTTATCAGTTTTGGAACATTTAATATTATCATCAAATTTAAATAAGTTATGATTTTTCTCCATCAAGTTCATATAATTCAATAGTGTTTGGGGAATGGTAAAGAGTATCAGTAATTGATCACATGTATAAAGATTCTACAATATCCATACGTATTTTATTTTTGTTTTGTTTTATTTTCTTTCATTTGTTTTATTTTAGAAAGAACATTTAACATGATATCTACCCTCTTATTAACACATTGTTTAGTGTACAATATATTATTGTTATCAATTATAGGTACAGTGTTATACAACATGTATTTAGGGCTTATTTCCTACTTTATTATGACTAATTACATGAAATTATCTTATCTTAAAATGTCCTTATGCCAGTTACCTTGAGGTAGTGAGGTGCCAGTTAAATATACTACTTAGGAGTCATAATAATGCAAATGTCATCATAAAATAATAAAATTAAGGTGTTCTGTTTTGGTAATTACTTGGGCCAATTTGACAGGCATTGATTAATCTACAGTTAGATTATATATTTGATTTTTCTTTCCTCTTCCCTCACCTTTTTACCCAATAAATCAAATATGGTAAGAGATAGAGGTTTTGCTTGGGTGGGGGTTGTAAATATGTATCTGTGGAGTGTGCATTGCAGGTTTTCAGAGTATAGAAAAGAAAGAAAGCATATAGGCATAGACTTAAGTCATCGTTAATCTTATTTGACCCATATAAATGCTGTGAGGACTAATTAGCTATTAACCTTAGGTGGTTGCAAATGTATTGCTTTTAGAATGGCTGTAAACCTAAATGTAAGCATGATCTTAAATTTGTAAATTAGCCAGAGAATTGACTATAGTAATGCATGATGTTTTGTTATACTGGTGCTTAAGAACTTCATAAGAACTTGACAGGTTTTTTGTAGATTTGTCAGACTCTTTGTTTGGTAGAATAGCACTGGATAAGCTAAACTCCATTCTCAAACACAGAATCAGATAGTGGAATACAATTTTAATTTCAGTGATGAACTTTGAAGTGTATGTCAATCAAGGAAGAATAATTGTGTCAGCTAATAAACTATTAATTTATATCATTTCAATTCCTTCAATTTAACCATGAAGGGTAATCAGAAAATAAGCAGGGTAGCCAAAAGCCGCTCATGTTATTTTATGTGACTCACATAAGCTTGGTATACCTTGTCTGTTACCTCATTTTAATTAACACTTATATTTCCTAAAATACATGTGTTCCAGACTAGGTGAAATTTTTATAATTCTAAGCTAAAAGTAATATATTTAAATAATTGACTTTAATGATTCCTCTCACCATGGCTATATCCATGTGATTAAGAAGCAATCACAAGTTCAGTGAAGATTTCAATTAATACGGACACCGTGGTAGTCCTGTGTAGGATTAACATCTGGTTGGTTGAATATGAGATTGAATTGGCCAGATGTTTTGCACCAAAGCTATTCCTCCTATTTGAACCATCTCGACTTCTTCTCTCTACTTCAGAATTTCCCTGCTTCAGCTGTCCTCTGTAGTGGCTACCCTTCTGTTTTAACCCCTTCACTTGTGCTCTTAATCTTCTCCATGCCAGCCTCCTCTAATACCCTTTGCTCTTCTCATGATCCCCTTTGCTCTTCTGTTTTCAGTGTTCCTCTCCACAGTATCATGGCCTCTGAGTCTACAAATATATACTTGATCCTTTTCAGTTCTAGAAACATTTTCCTTTGACAATCCCTTTTACTCCCAAACTTCCCAGAGGAATAATGTTACTTACTACTTTAACTTCCTCACACACCCCTTAACCCCCTTATATCTTACCAGCCTTCTTGAACACAATGGAAATGTCTTTCAGAGTTACTGATGGCCATTGTCCTGTCTCAAATGCCTCTGTAGTATTTCTCTGCACTGCCTTTCTGTACCTGTTTCTCTCTACCTGTCATGTTTCTGCTTGTCATATTTGCTGATTTGAATGTTATATCCCCTGGAAAGTTTAGTACACACACTACCTTCTAAACACAGTCCTCACTGATATCCTCAAGCAAAATTCCTTCCTTTTGTATGGTTCAGTATACTTTTCATGTAGTGCTGAACTCATTCTGGCTCAGATAATCTAAATGTTCCTGGGTCTCATTAGTATTAGGTTCAAATGATGTCATAGTAACATCAGTGCTAAATTGTGATGATTTCTTTCTACCTTTCTACCTGTACAACTGTAGAACTTCAGCCCTCTCTTAAAAACAGCTCTTGTTATTTTGGGGAGCCCCAAGAGTGTTGCACGTGTGCTCATGTTCAAAAGAAAGTACACTCTTGTCCTTGTATTCTAATTTCCTTGATCAGGCAAGTCACCCTTACTTTTCCTGGGAGTCCTCTCCATGAAAATGCTGCTTCATGGGCCCTAGCCAACCTCTGTTCATGGCTTCTCATCCTCAGCCCTCAGGTACCAGAGTTGCTCTGTGGCTTACAGCTGAGTGGGGGGTGTGTGTGTGTGTGCGCTCTGGAGGATGAAGGTATGAGTTCAGTGATCCTCTCTGTAACTGTCTTCTGGACCTCAAGGCCATGCCCAAGGCACAGGGCTGCTTAGTGTATTTAAAAATGTAATCCAATCAACTCTTGGCATTCTTTTTTCTATGACACTCAAAAGCTCATAGATATGAACTAGACATTCCTCTCTATTATCTTTACATTTCTATCTCTCTTCTAATTTACCCATAATAAGAATATATAATTCCCTTTTCGGGCCCCTGGGTAGCTCAGTTGGTAAGGTGTCTGCCTTCTGCTCAGGTCATGATCTCAGGGTTCTGGGACTGAGCTCCACATCGTGCTCCCTGCTTCTTCCTCTCCCTCTGCCTGCTGCTCCCCCTGTTTGTGCTCTTTCCCTTTCTCTCTCTCTCTGTCAAATAAATAAATAAATAAATGAGATCTTTTAAAAAAAATTCCCTTTGTTTATGATATATACAGAATAAACATTTTATGATATACTGTCATTATTTCTCAGTTCAGCTTTGAATGCAGTGAGAGAAGAAATTCTAACAAAGTATTTCATTTGATTTCCAAGTGACATGGAAGACTCACTACATGCGAGGGACTAAGGATTTAAAGATAAATAAAGACATGGTGCCTGGCATTGAGTTATTTCTGTCTGGGAAGATAGGTATGTTAACAATTAGCTGTTATGGAATATAGTAGCAATATTTAGATGTATGCACAGATGAAGATGACAAACATGAAGAGGTGAACAGAGGAAACCATTTTGAGGGAACTAGGGAAAGCTTCCCAGAGGATGTGTAAGGTAGAGGCTTGAAGGATAAGTACAGATTTGCCAGGTGACCTAGGGGGCCAGTGTGCGGTAGCTGGGGTATCATTTAAAGGTCAAGGCAGTTTGAAGAATAGTGAGAAATCCTGTGTGGTAGTGAACACAGGTGGCAAGAGTTTTGGGGGTGGAGGAGGCTGAAAATGGAGGCTGAGGTGCTGTTCTGAGCAGACTTAAATGCCAGGCCAAGGGGTCTGAACTTTATTTAAAAATGAAGTGAACGGTGAAAGCTTCGACGGTCTGAAGAGAAACCATAGTATGTCGGTTACCCCTCAGCTTAAAATAAAGTGAAGGTGTGAGAGCAATAGCATTACGTTCTAGAAACAAACAGACAAAGAAAAAACAGCTGAATATATGCCCCTGGGAAAATGACAGCTTTCAGGTCAAATGATCCTGAGGCAGAGGCCAAGCCCCCAGACCCAGGAAGCACGCTTCAGTTCTCAGAGGACCACTTTAGCGTGGGGTCTGACCCAGGATTTATGTTCTTTTTTGGGTGGAAACACCTGAAAAAAAAAATTAGCCTTCCAAGCTTTTCTTAAGAACGGCTTCTCTGGTCCAACCTTGATTTTCGTTATCTGGGTGTCATGTAGTAGAAGGGCTTGTTTTCGGTAGTTATTTACGATGTCAGGATGAACGAGTGCTAATCCTAACAGACACATCATTATCAGAGAGGCATCCAAGCTTTGTTTTCCCATTAACAATCTATGTTTCTGAATCCCCCTCGCTAGCAAGCACAAAAAGGCTAAGATTTCAGAGTCTGTGTCTGTGGAACTCAAACATTCACCACCCGGCGTGGAGGGAAGACATTTCCGACAAACCTTCCAGGCCCTGCTAGCCAAATTGCTCATAACGTGACAGGTGATGGTGGGAGTCAGCTGGGAAAGAAATGACTTACTATAAACTCCAAGCATCTCTCACTTCACTCTCAGGAAATGTAACTTGTATCATATTTCTCTTCCTGGAAGATATTCAGCAAGTCAGAGGCCCCATTGATACTTGTAAATACGGAAGTTCTTCATGAACTCTGCCTCATGCTTATTTAGAATGGAAGAGTTAATTTGGAAGCCAGTTCTTGATATTTAAAAATAGATCTTTTTTCCATTTAGCCATTTCATTTTAAAAGCAAAAAAGTAAGTAAATGTTGGTCTTGCTAAATATGATCTGGAAAACTCACTTCATCTCTACCAAAATAGCACTTTAAAAAGGGGGGGGGCTTGTTTCAAGCCCTGTGCTATGAGCTAGTAGAAGAATTACCTCGGGAACTGTTGTCATTAGTAATTAATTTTTTTAGCACTTTGCTATCCAAATATGTACCATGCTTGATTTTGGGAATACCATATACAAAATGAAATTTCAATAGAATAATTATGTTCTCTTTTCAGTTTGTGAGCACTGAAATTATGAAAGCTTGTTACTCTTTGTATTTCCTTTTTTTTTTTTTTTTACCTTTCACTTCTTGCCTCACATTCCTTATTATTTAGTTAGGTAAAGGAACAAAAAAGAAACTGGCAGTCACATTTTTTTCTTCCTCAGTCCCTTTTTATTCTGCAGTTTGGTTTTTGTCCTTTACTTTTTCCATACATGAGACAGAGATGTCACTTGCCACATTAAAAACTATGGTCCTTCTAGGAGTACTGAACAAATACATCAACTTGAACTTGCTGTACAATGAAATTACCAATTACTTAATATACAAAGTAAAGAAATTTATGAGCTTCATTATGGTCTTTATTTTTCTTGACAACAAACCACCAGGGCCTACTCATGGAAACTAAATGAGATCCACTCCCTGATTCCATCTCCCCATAAAACAACTTTACCAATAAATATTTGCACATACTATAAAAGAGTGAATTATTTTTTGTTATATGATTTTTCATGCTTGCAGTGCTCCCCATCTAGAAGGTAGTATGAAAAAGCAGAGTTTATCCATTTAAGGTAGCTCTTATTGGTTTCTCATTAACTGGGCAGCCAGGAATGCCTGCGATTTGTTCAGCTGACATCCTTCTATCCCTGAGAGACCAGACACTTCAACTTTATTAAGTTAACTTTGTGTATAGCTCTGGTTGACATTGATTTCACACCTCAGGGGATGAATGGGATAGAAGCTTATACTGCTCCCCATGCCGGGGAAGCATTAATATGGGGTCAGTGCTAAAGGTTCTTCTTCTATAATTATTTGAAATAGTCACATTTCTGATCATTATTTTCACTTTTTAAGGAATTGTTCATCTTTTTAGTCAGGTTACTATTCTATTGGTGTTCTTCCTAAGGTATTAAAATAACAATGTATTTTCTCGCCAGTAGGATAAACACCAAGGTACTTTTTTATGAGAACATGTCATGCTTTTCTTCACATTGTGTAATTATTAGTATATATGCTGTTCTTATAATTTTTACTACTTCCCCAAAATTGTGCTTTTTAAAGAAATGTTTGGTGATAAATCCAATTTTTCTAAGAAATAATCTCTAAGGAATATAGAGAAAATACTCCTGATTGGTTATCACTTCTGTAGCATGGGTATCTTTCTTAAAACCCAACAGATCATAGCCATCTTTTAAAGATATTACTGTGTGGTTTCAATATTTCCTAATCTGTGCTCAAAATATAATTAAGGGAGAGAACTGTAATAATCTTCCCTCTATGGCTGCTGGTTACCTAAGATATGCAAATGTCATGATGAATACTTTGCTCTGAGCCCCAAGTATGATTTATTGTTGTTAATATTATCATGATTGTAAACATTTTAACTATTCATTTGTTGTTACCGATATTTGATATTTATTTATATTCCCCCATCTCTCCTAGTATTCAGAAAAGTGGGTTTTTTTCCCTTCCCTATAGTCGCATAACATTACTTTTAAGTCAGGTCAGTAATGATGAGGGAAATTTTATTCTTAACCCAGAGGATGCAAGCAACTTGATATACTGGAAAAAACTGACCCTGGGTATTAGAAGTTCTGAGTTCAAGTTCCATCCTGACCTCTGTCTGGCAGATGATGGTGGGGCCAATTATTTAACTTCTGTGGCTTTAATTTCTCATATATGAGATGGTTGATCTAAATCACTCTAAAGGTTCCCTTCAGCTTTAGAACTGTAGAACTACAGGAAACTTATGTGTGGTGTCATTTCCAAACACTGAAAGACTTCTGCTGAAGGACATTTTTGGTGAAATCTTCTTGGGGCAGGAGATCTATTTTGCTATAACTTATAGAGATTTAAAATTTCTTCTTGAAAATAAGAACACTGTATTTGTTCTTGGACTCATTTTGTGTCAAACTGATTAACCTGATTAAATCATATAGAGCTTGATTTTTTTTCCTTCTGTTTTCCTGCTGAATGTCATATGGCATAGTCTTAAAGGTCTTAACCTTTATAACATTATGCAAATACAGTGTACACGTGCCAGGACTGGCCATAGGTATCATGATGGATTTTCTGTGAATGGAACAAACTTATCTGTGCTTCCTGTAAGCCAGATACTAGTCTAATGGTTGATTTAGAGCAACAAGTCTGGCAGAGCCCCTATTTTCATGGAAATCACATTCTAGGGGTTGTAGACAGACAATACATGTGTAAACCAATACATTAAAAAAAAAACAAACTTGGGTAGTTATAAGCTATGAAGAAAATAAAACAAGGTAATATGTTAAGTAGTAACTGAAGTGAGAACAGTTGTCAACCTTCCAGAAGAAGTGAAACAGAGCTAAGACCTGAATAGTGAGGAGAAGCCATTTAAGTGAGGACTTCTGGGAATGGCCGTCCTGTGTTTTGAGAAAACAGGACGTACAAAAAGGCCCAAGACCCCACTGAGACTAGTGTGTTCAAGGACCAAAGTTCAGGTCATTGTGCCTGTAATTTGGGTTCCACACAGAAACTGGAATAGGAGATGACCTGTCAGAGAGGGCAGGGGTCAGAACAGATAAAGCCTTGTGAGCCATGATCAAAGATGTGCACATTTTATTCCAGGAACCATAGACTGCAGGAAGGCAATAAGTAAGGGAGGGATGAGGTCTGATTTACATTTGAAAAGTGCATCCTACAGGGCTAGCCTGTAATGGAGGGGAAAGAGGGAGAACAAAACCATCACAGGAGTCCTGAGGAGAGACTGGCAGTTTGGACTAGTGAGTGACAGTGGAGCTGAAGAGAAGTAGACAGAATCAGGATCTATTTTGATGGTAGAAACAGTAAGACTTGCTCATGGTTGTTTGTGATGGAGGAAAATAAAGGAAAGGTAAGATTCAAGAATGACTTTTAGGCTGGAGAATGTGGGTGAATGGCCACACCTTTTATGGAGATGTGGGACTCTGGTGAAGGGATGTGTTGACAAAGTTCAATTTCAGTTGTTTAATTAGAGATGCCTTTAATATCCAAGTGGAGATGCCCAGTAGAGATTTAAGCATGTGAGTTAACAGCACAGGCAAGGAAAACAGTCAAGGTTTATCTTGGTTCCATCTCCCCTTTCGCATCACCTTTCTTTTTGGAACTTTGCTCTCTAACTCCCAGTGCCTTAAGATGATGTTTGTGTTACCCAGGGATCAGAACAATGACATTTCGGTCTTCTAAGGAGCATTTCCTGCTCTGGATTTATTCCTCCCTCCCTGTGTCTTTTCTCTTAACTTCCTTGCTTTATCACAATCTCTTGGATCTCTGTCCTATTCTTTCCAAGGTGAGAATTAATTATTAGACAATTTGTTAGTATCATGTGACCAGTTTCTAGGGACTATTTTAGCGATAACAGAGCTTATGTTTTATAAACACAAGTGTTTTTCAGAGAGAAAGAAAGTTCTAATAGTAGAATTTTAGGTGTTTGGGCTTGTCAGCTAACATCGTCTCTGCATTCATACCATGTATAAAAGACAGTGGAAGTACAATCCTATTTAGTAACAATTACACATACACAGAATGATTAAATGTTTCTTCCATCTCATGCCAAGATCTTTCCTGTATTGCAGATAGGTTTTAGACATCATCATCTTACTTATATTTCTTAAATATTTTAAATAAATTCTGACCAGCAAAGATTTTCATTAATCAAGTGAGAAAGATTTAGAGACTGTGGGAAGTATGCTATGTAGACAAATACGGCCCATTCTTAAATTCCTATACAGTGAATTCCTTCATGTTTAATAAAATGTTCATTTGGATCCAACTTCATAAGTACAGGTACTAGGACTTTGTAATTAGATATTCTGTTTGAAATATATGGAGGAAATATTGGGTAAAGTGTATTTTCATTTGAAGTTTCTTTCATCTCATCCTACTTCTTCATGACTGAACCATTCTGAAGGCTTTAGATTGGGAGTGAGAGACTTCTATGACTTTTTAACCTCCCATAATAGAAAAAATAATATTTGTTATTGTTTTTTTAAAAGATTTTAAAAATTTTTTTATTTGACAGAGATCACAAGTAGGCAGAGAGGCAGGCAGAGAGAGAGGAGGAAGCAGGCTCCCTGCTGAGCAGAGAGCCTGATGCGGGGCTCGATCCCAGGACCCTGGTCCCAGGACTCTGGGATCACGACCTGAGCCGAAGGCAGAGGCTTAACCCACTGAGACCCAGGTGCCCCAATGAGTAGTGTTTTAAATTGCTAAATAGATGATATTTTGTTATGTAGCAATAGAAAACAAATACAGAATTATACATTTAAAGTCTATGAAATTCAAAGGAGAACCCACTGGGCCACTCAGGTGCCCCAATATTTGTTATGGTTAATTCTCCATCATCTATGACCTTGAAGAGTATCAGATTAATTAATAGTTCACTTTAAACAACAGGATTATTTTTTCCTAACCTGAAAAATAGTAGTGTTGTTTTAAAAATGATAATACAATTTATTCTCATTGTAAAAATTGAGGAAGTAGTGAAACTATAATGAAGAAAATTTAAAAATCTCTTTTAATTTTAACACTGAGAGGGAAGTACTATAATGTTAACATCTTTATGAAATCAGTTTTTTGTGGGGTCAAATCTCACTGGTTCTCAGATCTGGACATTGCCTTAGGCCGTAGCTGGCCTCTATAAGGAGCCCTACTTTTGATTCTCTGCCACTTCCCGTAGAGTTTAATAGTGTTTCTTTCCATTTTGTGATTGAACAGAAGGCTGCTATACATAGAGAACATCAGAGAGTGGGTGAAACTATATTTTAGATTTTTTTCAACACTGAAATAAATTACAAGTTCAAAGGAGTTTAAAATATGTGAATTATGAGGCTTCAGAGACACTCCAGATTGTATCTAGAACTAGTGCTCTCAGGGGCTAGTGTAAAGAAGACTCTGCAAGCAGCAAATTTCCTTTGGCACCTTTGGGTAATTTGGAATGACTTTGGTTTGACTCTCAATGACTTTTACTTAGTCACATTAAAAAAATTGATTTTCAGATTGAACATTTTGTTAATTTGGTATATTTCTACTCTTACCTATCCATGGATATTTGGGTGACTTTCATTAATGTGAAGAAAAGTAGACAATGGGAAATAAAGGATTAATTATACTTAATTTTCACTAAACTTTGAGTTCTTCAAATATAGGTTAGTATTAATTTATGCAGATGAATTTTCCATTTACAGCATTGAAGTACATACAATGTGTATGAAATGGAGGGAAGGTAGAAAATATCCCAATAATAATAGCCCTATAATATATATACATATATATTATATGTATTTCATACATATATATTATATATATTTCATATATATATGAATTATTTGGCAAGTAAAGATCAAAAATATTTTTCTTAATGGGAATATCACTGAATAAGCAATGGATAGAATTTATCATAGGAAATTACACTCCATTCAAAAATATTCAAGCATGGGTATCTTACACATAACAAGCTGTCATTATATCCCTCCGGTATCAGACCAGTAATCCAATATGGCATCTTTTATAATAGAAACTTTGGCAAGACCCAGAGAAATTATTCTGTGTCACATTAAGTGTGCTTGTGTGGTATAAAAAAGAAGCATAGTCTATAAGAGCTGATATATTTTGTAATGTATTGTTTTTAAGATAGAGAAATTTTTCTTCAAAATTATAATTCAGCAAGTGAAATCATTTTTGGGTTTGAAAGTAGAGCAAGAATTACTGAAAGGAAAAGATAGTAATTATAAGGATTTGTATCCATTATAAACTTAGACTAAGAAAAAAATCAGTTTTTCTGTAAACATAACTAAATTTATTTCAGTGTATTATTTTAAGACTGTATTTATCATATATTAACAATATTAATAATATTTAAGTTTATTTTTGTCACAGACAGAACCTTTCATGAGACATTTTCAATTTTGAATTAGATTATGAATTATTAAAAAAATTATATTTAGTTTTATGAAATATTAAAGAATTCTATCAAAATTAAGTGTGTCTTTATCTGTTTCATTTGCTAGGTCACTCATTCATTTTACAAACAGTTATAGAGTGCCCTAGTGGTAATTAACTTGAAAGAAACCTGTGACCTCTACATGAGGATGGGTATTGGTTGCTGTTATTAACTCACTTCCTCTGGTATTTTTTGCTTTGTTTTGTTTTGTTTTGTTTGTTTTTTGTGAGTGTGCGTGTTTTTAAAATTTTATTTATTTATTTGACAGAGTGAGCATAAGCAGGGCTTAGTGGCAGAGGGAGAGAGAGGAGCTCCTGCTGAGCAGGGAGCCTGATGCAGGGCTCAAACCTAGGACCCCAGGATTATGACCTGAGCAGAAGGCAGACACTTAACCTACTGAGCTATCGTCACCCCTGTTTTTTTTTTCTTGTTTTTTGTTTTTTTCATTTTCATTTTTGTTTGTTTTTAACAAAAGTCTTAGGAGGAAAGTGAAATTTTCTTAGATGCATATTTCTATCCAAGATGAAAAAATCAAAGCTAGACTGAGAGGGCCATGTGTTTTTTGTTTTGTATATATTTTTTAAGTAGTATATATCTGAATTCAGTCTGCTAATTGATTCATTTAATAATATTTATTGAGCACTCACCTTGTGCAGGCACTGTTCTAGATGCTGGGAACAAGAAGGTGAGTAGGATAGACAAAGAACCTCAGAAAGTTTACATTCCAATTTTCTGGGTGGGCCCTGTAGGCCTGTGGTTGTGACCTTTGGTTTATATCAATGAGGAAAGGATCTCTTCAGAGTTAAAAACTTCAGAAGGATTGAGGAGAATGGGGATTGAGAAGAGGCCAGTGGATTAACTGAATGGAAATGCTTTTAGAATGCAAGACAGTTAAGGACTAAGTGGGTAGTAATAATGAGGATATTAGGATATTCATGTAAGAAGGTTGGTGGATAGATGAGAGGGCAATAGAGTGATATAGCAAGGTTGGAGGAAGTTTTATCTATTTTGTAGCAGGGGGAAGATATGCGTATGTTTGTAAACCAAGATCAAAGAGGCATTGGAGAGGGAGAGGTTGAAGATTTGAAAGGACTTTTAACCTTCTAAAATGCAAAATTGACTGTAGAAAGGGAGTTGGAACAAGAGAAAGAGAGATTACAATAGATTCTTTGAAGACAAAAAGCAGTTGGAAGATGTCAGAACCTATGTACCGCTGGGCTGGGGTTTCCAGTGAGATGTGGGTTACTTCAGTGGACACCAGAGAGACTTATCACTGGGGGACCAGCCTCTGCAGAAGCTGGTGAGGGATGTGTGTGTGGGTGCAGTGTACCTAGTGGACCTCCTTTTTCCTCATACAACCAGAGAGAAGGTGAGAGAGTTATTAGACTTATTATTGAGATAAATTTAGCCAGAGAGCCTCCAGGTGGAAGGTAAGCGGGATAGTGAAGTCAGGAAAGAGGCACGGCACCAAAAACAGAGGGATGAAGCAAAATTCTGTACCGAACGAGGGCCTGCATCCCAATGAATGCTCTTTCAAGTGGGATGTAGAAGGATTCTTCTTTGGAGAAACTGAGTGTCCCTAGAGAACTAATCTTTCTACATTCACATTTGAGGGACTGTCAGTGAAATCTGCCAGCTGATCATGCTGTGCAGTGAAGTTGTCCATCAACACACTGTGCGGACATACATGAAGCTTGCGATCAAAGTTCAGTGCTTCGTCCTTAATTACATATGGATTATAAAAAACCATCAGAGAGTGGAGTGTAGCTCCCAGCATGGAAGAAAGAAGCCAAACTGTCGAACAGGGAAAACGAATCCGGATGAAATGATGATGTTCAAGGATGCAGGAAAAACATTTAAAACCCCATCTAATTGGTTATTTCGGGGATTTAAAATACTGCATTCAGGATATTTTTAAAAAGAAAACAAAAGAGGATCCTGGTAATAAGAAAAAAACAAGAATTGGTGTTGAATAGATGGATTGGAAAATGAATGAGGGACATATCCCAGAAAGTAGAATAGTAGAATAAATCATTAGGATAAGGTGTTAAGTGGTTGTCTAAGAAACAAGTTCCTAAAAGAGATAAGAGAAGATTTGTAGAAAAAAGATAATAAAAACTTACAAAAATTTTTTTTCAATAATGTGCAGCTCATATTTGAAGATGTGTTCAATACAAAGAATAGAAGGATAATTCCAGGAAATGGTTCTGTCGAATTCCAAAACACGTGAAATAAAGATATGATCCTAAGAGCATGAAGGTGGGAGAGTGGGGTAAAGGAGGCAGGAAATTAGAAGAAAGATGGAGACACAAGTTACTGCATGTGGGGGTGGAGTGGGGGTCTGCTGCGTGGGTTGAGGTTTCCTTTTTAAAGAGTTTGGATGCAACTAGCTAGTTCAAAATGTCATTTGGAAGTTTATGTTTTGGCATCACCTCTCAACTATACCTATGCTCACCTTCAGGTTTATAGGTGGTCCCAAAAAGAAATGGCACACATCAAAGCCACATTATTTGTTATCTATCTATTTATTTGGATACACAGGAGGGTTTTTGTTTGTTTGTTTATTTTTAAGTAAGCTCTATACCCAGCATGTGACTCCAAACGCTGAGATCAAGACTCCCGTGCATCACCAACTGAGCCAGCCAGGTGCCCTCACAGGAGTTTTTATTATACTATTTTTATGTGGTTCAAAAATTACATAATAAATTTTTTTTGAAATTGTATAGATAATAAAGGGGAACATAAGATACATTTTAGCACACACAGGGGCTTGAGACTGTTTTATTTAGTCATTCACTCTGTCATCTGGTATGGAGAATATGGTCAGTTTAATAACATAAAACAAAAGGGCAAAAACCATCATTCTTACTGATCAAGGTAAAACTTCCACCCTGGTTTCTTGACTTCCCATCCAGCTGTTTTATACATACACAGTCTTATACTTTTCCAATGAGGATTTATTATTAGTTCAGCCATGATTCAGGATCCCAGGGTGGGGATCACCATGTACCCAGTTCGCCCTTCACCACCCTGGGAGAAGGATGGAAGACAAAGAAGAGGTAGGTGGAGCCAGTTCCGATCTTCCCAGGAGATGAGCCTTCTGTCCTGTGGTCATCCCAGGCTGACATTTGGGCTGTGGGGCAGAAGGACTTATAAACACGCCAGGACCATTCACACATGGAGATACCGCCTCCTTCAGCGGTAGAAGTCTAAGTAGTTCTACTAGCAGTTCCTGGTCTGGTTCTGGTTGGGGAAGCAGCTGTCCAAAGAGACAGTCTGGTAGTTCTTGATTTTGGACTTGATGTCTTCTGCCATGGTGCTGACTCCTAGAGACACCCCTGAGGCACCTTGCAGCTCAGTGTGACTCTCAGCAAAGATGCCAGAATCAGATTGGACGTGGAATTAATATTTCATTTGCTTTTTAATGAACAACATTACTTAAGGCAGTACAGTAATGGTCATTGTGAAATTTAGTTTAATAATGGTGACTTTAGAGAGAAAATTCCATTTTAGAGATTTTGTTTTATTGTGATGGGAAAAAAATATTGTGTTACAAAGAACTTCATACCTAGATTTTTTTCCTCACCATCTTCAGTGTTCTCACAATAATTCTTTATTTTCCTTCCCCAGTAAGATATTTCCCAAAGGCCTTCCTGATGAGTATGCCATAGCAGCTATGTTTCGAGTACGAAGAAGCACCAAAAAGGAACGATGGTTTCTGTGGCAGGTTTTAAACCAGCAGAATATGCCACAGGTAAGGAAACGAAGAGTTGTGCTGATTAGTTTTCTCTTACGTGGTTACGCCAACTGAATCTTGGCGTGGTGTGTACAAATCTGGAAGCAGATCTAGTATCTGAATATTCTTCCTTTTAGAGGAATCATCGACAGGGAAATGCAAGTATTCTCATCATTAGGATGATCTTTCTGAGATCTGTAATATGATTCATATCTTGTCTAAAGACACTCAATTGACCCTTCTTTCATAACTGCTTCATTGACACTAATAACTTCTCTACCTCCTATCATTTCTGATACGTATCATTTTTAAATAACTCATTCATTGTTTCATTTGAGAGTCTGGAGTAAGTGAAGAGGTGGGATAAAATATTGATTCCATCAATAAAAAGCTATTGAACACATGCTATAATCTAGTTAGTGACAAAGAGATTTTTAAAAGAGTAATTCCTTTCTCAGGGAGAAAGACCTTTCTCAGGTCTTAAAAGGATGGCATCTAGGAGAACAATATACTAGAGCATAGCCATGGTGTGATAGGTGCAGTGGTAGAGGTAGGCTCAGAGCTGAGTGGGGACTATGGGAGCTTAGAAAGGGCAGCTTCCTAAAATGGGCACACGGAGAAGGATCCTAGGAATACTTGTGCGAGTGATGACACTTGGGCAGAAAGATGAGTTTGCAAAGACTTCAGGTTGGTGGGGGGAGATGAACCTCAGTATTACTTATTGGCACCTTACATTTGTGTTTATTTCTATACATATCCATTGAGATGTTTTTTGTTTCACTGGTCTTTTAATCTATTAATATAGTTACAGTTTTATGATGGAAAGGTGAATTGAACTAAAAGTATATCCTTTATGAAAAGGCATTTTTCTCTACCCCATGCAAATCATCAAAGTTTCAAGAAGTCAATCTCAGTTTCCATGCTAAGAGAAATGATCCTATTCTTATTCTTTTTAAATTAAGTAACATTTAATTCTTGAATTACTCATACAGAATTATATATATACTTAGATATACATATATATATCCTCAGATGTTCTCTCAAGAAAGGAACATATTACATTCACCAGAATGCCCCATATTTAAAACATTTTTGTACCTAGATATTTGCTGTTCTTTTGTATTAACAAATCTGGTGGACACAGGTGTCATCTAAAACATTTTACTAAGTGCCTCAATTATGCCAACATGCATCTCTAACTTTTAATTTGTGTGCTTTAGTAATTTTGAATCCTGGTTTTGAAACATTTAATGCTAATTTGCATTTTTGCAGGTTTCTATGGTAGTTGATGGTGGAAAGAAGGTGGTGGAATTTATGTTCCGAGCTCCTGAGGGAGATGTGTTGAATTACATTTTTAAAAATCGAGAACTCCGTCCTTTGTTTGATCGTCAGTGGCATAAACTTGGCGTTGGTATTCAGTCCCGGGACATTTCACTCTATATGGATTGTAATTTAATTGCAAGCCGGCATATAGATGAAAAGGACACTGTGGACCTTCGTGGAAAGACTGTAATTATGGCACGAGCTTCCGATGGCAAGCCTGTGGACGTGAGTTGTGACGTTGGTTATGAAAGAGAACTAGTAAAGTTTCTAAATTAGATACCTTATTAAAACCTTCTTTCTTTAATTACTGTGTAATACATTCCCTTCTCAACACTGTTTAAATTAGCCATCAGATGTGTGAAGGCATAGCTATGTATTTCCAACTGTATTTTCACATATATTCATCTTCTCTCTATTTTCACCCATTTTCTTCAGCCTGTGAATTTTAAAGAACTAGGTCATGCCTTAAAAAATAAGATTATTACAATTAAATTCTAGCAAAAATGCACCATGTGATATAAAAAGTCAGCTTGAATAAGCTTATATGTTTTGAGTAGAAAAGACTGGGAAAAGATGAACTTTAGATTAAATGTTCCCAGATTATCTGATGTTTCCACTCAAGAACAATAGGCTGTTTATTCATACTTAGAATAGCAATAGTTTTATATTGCAGACTATTTCTCAGAAGCCTATAATGTTTTTTCAATGTTCTGCTGGACTGAAACATAACTACTCATTGTGTCTGTAAGTCATTTGGATGAGAGCAAATGGCTAGCAATACCCTTCCAGATAAAAAGCTCCTTTAAAAATCATATCTGGTGTTCAAGTGTTATTAGATTTATTAATTTCCCTAGAGAAGAAGGTAATACTAAAAAAAATTCCTAAAAAAGTGAGATATCTCTGAATTTCATGACTTCTGACTTTCTTATGGGTAGAATGATGAGAAAACCCATAAAAATAACCTAAAAATTACCTGAATACAGGTCACCAACAGAAATTGCTAATGCAAAAAGAAAGAAAGAAAGAAAGAAAGAAAGAAAGAAAGAAAGAAAGAAAGAAAGAAATTGCTAATGTACATAACAGTTTAATTTTTTTCCAATTTTCAGTTCTGTAAAAATACATATTTGGGCAGTGTATTTTTTTCTAAATGCCCGTGTGGAAGCAATCATGATAGATAGATGATTAATAGGTGGATAAAGATAGTATATGTGTAAATATATATTCAATAAAATATGTTTAAACTGTTCTCTTTCAGAAACAGTGAACAAATCAGTGAGAATGCCATAACTAGAGCTCAGTGATGATCAGCAAAATAGGCCAGAGTAGGAAAAACCAATCACAGAAGCAAGACATCATGGCATTGTGGAGAGTGAGCTGCTTTGGGGATCAGACAGATGCACTGTAAATCCTAGCTCATCTACTTAACTGTAATGATCTGCTAACTTACCTTGTTAGCTGTTAATTAATCTGTGTCTCAGTATCCTCAGTTGAAAAATTGTGTTGTTAGAGTTACTTAGTTACAATTATATAGAGTATGTGCCGTAGTATCTAGTATATAGTTAGTTCCCTGTATATTCATTTGTTCATTCAGGTCTAGACACTCCACTGAACCCTGGCCTAAGAGAATGGAAAAAAAAATCCTGCTTCTCTTTCTCTCAGACATCTTGAAGACTAATGAAAGAATCAAAGTCTATATTAGTAAATGGTGGCTTCCGATGATAATAACAGTATTAATTGTAACACAATAATACTAGACAGACCTTTCAGAAAATTCTCTCCAAATGTAGGGTGGGAAGTGGAGACCAGCAGTTAGAACATCAGAGATGTATATTCAGCAGCAGGTGGATTGTAGACAGATAGGGAGTAAATTCAGGGAATTCCAGCAACAGTACAAGAGAGTGGCACCTGCTGCAAATACTAAAGTTAGGGACTGGAGTTTGGGATTGGAACCTCTTATAAAACTAGTGAGAGCAAAGTGGGCTCTGTTTCTAAGACTTAAAGAACTAAGCACATACTGAAATAAATTCAGAACATTTGCAGGGAGATAGCAATGAGAGAGAAATAAGTTATTACAAGTGCAAAGTCCAGGCTCAGAGCTTGCCCTCTGAACATTGAGTGCTGTGTTCTGTGTCTCATTAATTTCTCACCCAAGAAAAGAATTGAGCCCAGAACATGGGGCTGAAAAATATCAGGTGTGTCCTCTAAAAAGGCACAATGTAAAAATTATAATATTACAGTGGTTTCAGAGTTTAGTGAGGCATCTTACTTCATTTAAGGATAAAATTAAAGCCATACCCAAAATGAGGGAGTAGGCAGAGGAATATGTTCGAAATGAAAAAAAATAAAAAAGGCTCAAAATGACAATAAGAGACCTAAATGAAATGGAGATATGTAATTGCCTGATAAAGAATTTGAAGTGATGGTGATAAAGATACTCACTGGACTTGAGAAAGGAGTGGGAAACCTCAGTTAGACTCTTTACAAAGAGATAGAAAACATAAAAAAGAACCAATCAGAGATGAAGAACTCAATAACTTAAATTAAAAATATGCTAGATGGAATAAATTGTAGACAAGAGGAAGCACAATAAAGGATCAGTGACCTAGAGGATAGAGTAATGGAAAGCAATAAAAATGAACAGGAGAGAGAAAAAATAATAATAAAAAATTTAAACAGGCTTAGGGAACTCAGTAACATCATCAAGCATAATGGTATTCATATCATAGGGACCCCAGAAAGGGAGCAAGAGAAAAGAGGACAGGAAATTTATTTGAATGAATAATAGCTGAAAATTTCCTGAATCTGGGGAAGGAAACAGAAATCCAGATCAAGGAGACACAGAGAGCCCCATGCAAAATTAACCCAAAGAGGTCAACCCCAAGGCACATAGTAATTAAAATGGCAAAAAGTAGTAATAAGGAGAGAATTTCAAAAAGGAGCAAGAAAAACCAGTTGAATACAAGGGAAACCCCATAAGGCTGTCAGCTGATTTTTCAGCAGAAACTTTGCAGGCTAAAAAAGAGTGGCATAATATATATATTGAAAGTATGGAAAGAAAAAAACCCTGCAGCCAAGAATACACTATCCAGCAAGGCTACCATTCAGAATAGAAGGAGAGATAGAGTTTCCTAAACAAACAAAAGTTAAAGGGATTCATGACTACAAAACCAGACCTATGAGAAATGTTGAGTAGAAAGGAAATACCATAAGTAAGAGCAGGGAAAGTAGAAAACGCAAGAGCAATAAAATCAATTATATCTATGAAAATCAGTCAAGGAATTCACAAAATAAAAGGATGTAAAGTATAACACCATATACCTAAAACGTGAGTGAAGAGTGAAGAATGGGTTCAAACATAAACGACCATCAACTGAATATAGACTACTATATGCATAATATGTTATATACAAACATAATAGTAACCACAAATCAAAAACCACTAATAGATATGCAAAAAATAAAGAGAAAGGAATCCATGTATCTCACTAATGAGAGCCAGCAAATTGAGAGAGAATAAAGTGAGAGAAGAAAGGAACAGAGAAGACAAACAGAAACAACCATAAAACAAGTAACAAAATGGCAATAAGTACATACCTATTAATAATTATTTTGAATGTAGGTGGACTAAATGCTCCAATCGAAAGACATAGGATGATGGAATAGATTAAAAAAACAAAACAAAACCAATCTATATGCTCCCTATAAGAAACTCATTTCAAATCTAAAACACGTGCAAATTGAAAGTGGGAAAAACATTTATCATGCAAACAGAACTGAAAAGAAAGATAGCAATATTTATATCAGACAAATTAGATTTTTAAAAAAAGATAATAGTAAGAGACAAAGAAGGATACTATATAATCATAATAAGAACAGTCAAATGAGATACAATTGTAAATATTTATGCACCCAATATGGGAGATCCCAAATACAAAAAGCAGCTTATCACAAACATAAAGGAAGTAATTGGTAGTAATACAATAATAATAAGGAACCTGAACACCCCACTTACATCAATGAATAGATCATCCAAACAGAAAATTAACAAGGAAATGGACTTTGAATAACAAATTGGACCTCATAAATCTAACAGATATATTCAGAACATTCCTTCCTAAAACAGCAGAATGCATTCTTTTCAAGTGCACATGGAACATTCTTCAAAATAGATCACACATTAGGCCACAAAACAAGTCTCAACAAATTAAAAAAGATCAAAGTCATACCGTGCATCTTTTCTGATCACAATGCTATGAAACTAGAAATGAACCACAAGAAAAAATGTGGAAAAACACAAATACGTGAAAGGTAAATAACATGCTACTGAAAAATGAATGGGTCAGCCAAGAAATCAACAAGGAAATTAAAAAAATACATGGAGACAAATGAAAATGAAAACATAACAGTCCAGAATCTTTGCAATGCAGCAAAATGGTTCTAAGAGGGAAGTTTATAGCAGTGCAGGCTTATCTCAAGAAGCAAAAAAAATTCTCAAACAACCTAACCTTACACCTAAAGGAGCTAGAAAAAGAACAAACAAAACCGAATAACCACAAAAGGAAGAAAATAATAAATATTAGAGCAGAAATACATGAAATAGAAACTAAAAACACAATAGAACAGATCAATGAAGCCAGGAGCTGTTTCTTGGAAAAAGATAATAGAATTGATAAACCTCTAGCCAGACTCATTAAAAGAGAGATAGAGAAAAAGAGAGAGGAGAGAGAGAGAGGGGACTCAATTAAACAAAGTCAAATGAAAGAGGAAAAATGAAAACTGACACCACAGAAAACCAAATGATTGTAAGAGAATATTATTAAGCCATACCTTGGACAACCTGGGAGAAATCAATAAATTCCTAGAAACTTATCACTCCCCAAACTGAAGTAGGAATAGAAAATTTGAATAAACCTCCTACCAGAATGAAATTGAATCAGTCATCAGGAAACTCCCAAAAAACAAAAGTCCAGGCCTACACTGCTTCACAGGTGAATTCTAATAAGCATTTAAAGAGTTATTAGTCTGTCTTCTCTAAAAAACAGTCTGTCTTCTAGGAAAAAACAGAAGAGGAAAGAAATCTTCCTGATTGATTCTATAAGGCCAGCATTACCCTAAAGCCAAAATTAGATAAAGACACTATAAAAAAAAGAGATCAAGGTAATGCTAACCTCATAGAATGAGTTTGGGAGTTTTCCTTCCATTTCTATTTTTTTAAACAACTTCAGTAGAATAGGTATTATTTCTTCTTTATATGTTTGGTAGAATTCCCCTGGAGAGCCATCTGGCCCTGGACTCTTGTTTTTGGGGAGATTTTTGATTACTGTTTGAATTTTTTTGCTTGTTATTGATCTGTTCAGATTTCTACCTCTTCTTGTTTCAGTTCTGGCAGTTTATAAGTTTCCAGAAATGGACTCTCAACTCTTTGGTCCACTAATCTTTGACAAAACAGGAAAGAATATTCAATGGAAAAAGGACAATCTCTTCAATAAATGGTGCTGAGAAAATTGGACAGCCACAACCAGAAGAATAAAACTGGACTTCTCTTATACTCTACACAAAGATAAACACAAAATGAATGAAAGACCTAAATGTGAGACAGGAATCTATCAAAATCCTAAAGGAGAACATGGGCAGTAACCTCTTCCACCTCAGCTGTAGCAATTTCTTGGAAGACACATCTCTAACGGCAAGGGAGACAAAAGCAAAAATGAACTACTGGGACCTCAAGATAAAAAGTTTCTGCATGGCAAAGGAAACAGTCAACAAAATTAAAAGGCAACCTATGGAATGGGATAAGATATTTGCAAATGACATGTCAGATAAAGGGCTAGTATCCCACATCTATAAAGAACTTACCAAACTCAACACCCAAAGAACAAATAATCTAATCAAGAAATAGAAGACACGAACAGACATTTCTGCAAAGAAGACATCCAAATGGCCAACAGACACATGAAAAAAATGCCCCACATCACTTGCCATCAGGGAAATACACATCAAAACCATAATGAAATACCACCTTATGCCAGTTAGAATGGCTAAGATTAACAAGACAGGGAACAACAAATGTTGTTGAGGATGTGAAGAAAGGGGAGGAATGCAAGCTGGTACATCCACTGCGGAAAACAATATGGAGGTTCCTCAAGAAGTTAAAAATAGAGCTACCCTATGACCCAGCAATTGCACTACTGGGTATTTACCCAAAGATACAGATGTAGTGAAAAGAAGGGGCATGCGCATCCCAATGTTAATAGCAGCAATGTCCATAATAGCCAAACTGTAGAAGGAACTGAGATGTCCTTCAGCAGGTGAATGGATAAAGAAGATGTGGTTCATATATATAATGGAATGTTAGCTATTAGAAAGGATGAATACCTAGCATTTACATCAACATGGATAGAACTGGAGGGTATTATGCTAAGTGAAATAAGTAAATCAGAGAAAGACAATTATCATATGGTTTCACTCATATGTGGAATATAAGGCATAGCACAGTAGGGAAAACTGAATGGGAAGAAATCAGAGAGGGAGCAAAACTATGAAAGACTCTTGACTCCAGGAAACAAATGAGGGTTGCAGAAAGGGAGGGGGGTGGGGGGATGAAGTAACTGGGTGATGGGCATTAAGGAGGGCAGGTGAAGTGATGAGCACTGTGTGTTATATGCAGTTAATGAGTCATTGAACACTATATCAAAAACAAATGATGTATTATATGTTGCCTAATTGAATTTAAATAAAATAAATTTAAAAAGAGAACTATATACCAATATTTCTGATGAACATAAGTAGAAAAATCCTCAAAATCATTCCCATAATTCCACAATTCCCACAAAGTAGGATTTATTCCTAGCATGCGAAGGTGGTTCAATATATGCAAATCAATCAATGTGATATATCACATCAATAAGAGAAAGGGTAAAAAACATATGATCATTTAATATAAGCAGAAAAAGCATTTGACAAAGTACAACATCCATTCATGATTAAAAACCCTCAACAAAGTAGGATTAGAGAGGATATACCTTAACATAATAAGGCCATGTATGAAAAACCGACCTTGTACATGTACTTAATGGTGAAAAACAGAGCTTTTTCCTAATCTCAGGAGCAACATAAAGCAGTCTACTCTCACCACTCTAATCAATATAGTTCTGGAAGTCCTAGCTACAGCAATCAGACAACAAAAAAGAACAAAAGGAATCCAAATTGGCAAGGAAGTAAAACTTTCACTATTTGCAGATGACATGATAGTATATATAGAAAACCCCAAAGACTCCACCAAAAATCTACTAGAATTATAAATGAATTCAGTATGGTCACAGGATATAAAATCAACATATAGAAATCCATTGCATTTCTGCATATTAATAATGAAGTGTCCAACAGAGAAGAAAACAATCCCATTTACAATTGCATCAAAAATAATAAAATGCCTAGGAATCACCTTAACCAAGGAGTTGAAAGGCCTGAACTCTGAAAACTGTAAAACACTGATGAAAGAAATTGAAGACGAGCCAAACAAATTGAAAGATATTCCATGCTCATGGATTGGGAGAACACATATTTTTAAAACTTCCATACTACCTAAAGCAATCTGCAGATTTAATGGAATCCCTATAAAAATACAACAGCATTCTTCGCAGCACTAGAACAAATAATCCTAAAATCTGTACGGAAACATAAAAGTCCCTGAATACCCAAAGCAATCTCAAAAAAGAAGAACAAAACTGTAGGTTATCACAATCCCAGATTTCAAGATATACTGAAAAGCTGTAGTAATCAAAACAGTTTGGTACTGGCAGAAAAATAGACACTTAGATAAATAGAATAGAGTAAAAAGCCCAGAGACAAACCCACAATTATATGGTCAATTAATCTTCAACAAAGGGGCAAAAATATGCAATGGAAAAAGACAGTATCTTCAACAAATGGTGTTGGGAAAACTGGACAGCCACATGCAAAAGAATGAAATTGAACTACTTTCTTAAACCATTCATAAAAATAAACTAAAAATGGATTAGGTCCTAAATGTGAGACCTGAAAGAATAAAAATCCTAAAAGAGAGCACAGACGGTAATGTCTTCTTCCGTACCAAGATAGGTCTTCTGAGGCAAGTGAAACAGAAGCAAAAATAAACTACTGGGATTTTGTAAAAACAAAAGAAAAAACAAACAAACAAAAAACCACTTCTGTACAGCAAAGGAAACCATCAACAAAACTCAAAGGCAACCTATTGAATGCGAGTAGATATTTGCAAATGATGTATCTGATGAAGAGTTAGTATCCAAAATATATAAAGAACTTACCAAACTCAACACCCAAAAAATAGATAATCCAATTAAAAAATGGGCAGAAGATGTGAACAGACATTTCTCCAAAGAAGACATACAGATGGCTCACAGACACATGGAATCTCAACATCACTCATCATCAAGGAAATGAAATCAAAACCACAATGAGATATCACTTTACAGCTGTCAGAATCACTAAAGAACACAAGAAACCACATGTGTTGGCAAGGATCCTAAGAAAAAGGAAACCTTGTACACTGTGGCGGAAATGCAAACTCATACAGCCCCTGAGGAAAACAGTATGGAGTTTCCTTAAAAATTAAGAAAATTTTCTTTAAAATATTTCCTTAAAAAATATGTATATATTCTATATATTCTATATATATCCTTATATTTTTCCTAAAAATATATATATTTATATATTTATTACTCAGCCATAAAAAAGAATGAAATCTTGGCATTCACTACAATATGGTTGGTTCTAGAGAGTATAACGCTAAGTGAAATAAGTCAGTCAGAGGAAGACAAATACCATATGACTTCACACATATGTAAAATTTAAGAAACAAAACAAAGAAGAAAAGAGACAGACTAAGAAACGAACTCTTAACTAAAGAGAAGAAACTGAAAGTTACCAGAGGGGAGGTGGGTGTAACTGTAATAGATTTAAAATTTAAAAAATTAAATAAATGAAAAAAAGACAAAAATTAAAAAATTAAAGTGATATTATGATACAGCTTATTTATGAGATAGTGTTTGAGTTAAGCAAATAAAATACATATTTTATTCTGTAAAGATTCTTGGTCCTGCTAAAAATTTAAGTGGTCTAATTTTTCATCATCTCTGTGGAAGCTCTATAATTCATAAGATCTGTTGTAATGTGAAAACGTTTTATTTACTCTGGATGGATGTTATTGAAAAGAATCCTAATAATTGGGTTTTATTTTATGTACACTACCTAGTTACTTTTGTGAAAAAGAAATAGGTGACAAAAAGATACAAAGGATTTTTTAAAACAAATTCTGTGTAACAAGGGCCAGTATAGACTTAGCCCTAAACATTGTCCTCATAAAGCACAGTGTCAGTGAAGGATTCCAGAGTAACTAATGAATAAGAAAGCATCATTAAACTAGGTTTGTAGTTTCAATGTCATGGTACTTGATTAATTGCTAATCCATCAAAAATTGATCAGATCTTTAGTTAACTAAAATAACTCCTACATCAGGACACCTGGGTGGCTCAGTCAGTTAAGCATCTGCCTTTGGCTCAGGTCATGATCCCAGGGTCCTGGGATAAAGTCCCTCATTGGGCCTCATTGGTCAGTGGGGAACCTGCTTCTCCCTCTGTCTGCCACTCTCCCTGCTTGTGCTCTCTCCTCACTCTCTGACAAATAAATAAATAAAATATTTTTAAAAAATAAAATAATTCATAAAAGGGTCTAGTATAGTGAATGGTACATAATCAAATTTTAATATTTATTGGCTAAATTGATAACAATCATGATGTATTAGTTTTAGTTAAGAAGAATATTAATTAATTGGAATCCCCATTCTTCATTCTGTATAATGGGTATGTTACTGCATGGTCTTTCATTTGACTATGTAAGACAGTGTATTTAAATTTTATAAACAAAAGTTAATTTCAATAACTTGCAAAAAGTTATAGAAAATAAAAAAGTTTCATTTTATCTCAGAATTTTGCATTGGCTGCAAATGGTAGGCTGCTCATGAATTCAGAAGATGTCCATATTTCTTCACACTTTCTAGGAGCTGAATTGATTCTGTTCATCTCAGTGCACTATGGAGTAATAGTTACAGCCTTTCCTCCCCACCTTTTTTGCTTTTTTTTGGTGTTGGGTAGAGTTTCAGAACTCACTGAAGATATCTGCTTCTTATTATGGTAGGATTAATTATTGTAATGTTAACAGTGGGATCTTTCTATAGACCATACTTATTAACATCAAAGTAATACATAATCTAGTTCTGTAATACTGGGAGACAGAGAAAGAGGTGGAAAGGGGCAGAGAGAGATGTGCAGGCAATGGGAGGAGAGGGCAGAGAGAAGAGGTTGCTTCTGACCTACATAATATGTGACATCATTGTATGATTAATTATTAATTAAATTATTAAATTTGCAACCACAAAGTAACTTAAAATAGCTGATTTATACATCTATCATATTGACATCTTTTCAGTAGTCTGTAATAATTATTTTTCACATGGTTGCTTGATCTTGCACTTAAAGGCATGATTGCACTTTTTTTGAACTACTTTTTATTTCACGTCCAATGCCCCAAAATACGAATTTGCTAAGCAGATAGAAGGAATTGATTATTTTTGTAAAAAGATTGCGAGTATTGCTCAGGACTATCCCAGTGTAGTATAACATTCATAGATATTAGAATCCATGAAATATAGATGAAAACGAAGTACTTTTTTTTCTTATTGAGAAGTAAGCATGTTTCAGTGTCTCACATAAGAGCTCTGAAACTACTGAGAAAGCCTTTTCCATCGTGTGTTGATACCTTTGACTTTACTTTTTCTCCACAATTTCTTACTTTGAAATATTTCTCATTTTGTGGGCATACTTTCTTGTAATGCATAAGAATGTCTCTCTTAAATTAAGTACTTCTTTTTTGTATGAAATAGTAGCAAAGATTTGCAGTTGCTTTCATTACCTGATTTCCTTTATCTAGAGATCTATCTCAATAGTTAAACCCATGTCTCTTTCTCAAATGGTCCATAAAATCATGACTCCTAAATTAAATAAAAGCATTAAAAATATCTGCCAATAACTTATTTGTATAGCTCCTTTTATCTTTCCTGTTAAATTACCACAATTCTTAAGTGCCTGTGACTTTCAAGAAAACTAATGGTGTGTCTTATTACTACTTTTTTAATAGATTGAGCTTCACCAGTTTAAAATCTACTGTAACTCAAACTTCATAGCACAAGAAACATGTTGCGAAATATCAGACACCAAGGTAAGTTAGTTTTCTTGGCTTGGGAAGAATACAGAATGCCAGTTGCCCGGTCCATAGAGTGCAAATATAAGGCAGCACTGAATATCTTCTGTTGAAGCCAGGTGAGTAATTAGTTCCAAGTAAGAGACGACTCTTAGTGCTCTCACGTAGTTTTTTACACAGTTTGAACCCCAGTGTTTTGTCTTGAACTTTGGGAATGATATGTCCTCACTTTGGACTCAACATAAATAAGAGAGAATTTATTACTTTTTCCATAAACTATGTTCTGACAGTAGCATCATCATTTTCCAGTTGCAGAGATTTTTAAATCTGTGATCATACCCTTATTCTGGATGTCATATATCCAGATATCATATCCATTCTGGATACCTTTCCTTTGTGATAGATATTTTTTTAAGACTTCATTTATTTGAGAGAGAGAGCATGTGAGCATATGCAGAGGGGAGGGGCGGAAGGGAGGGGCTGAGCAGGGACCCTAATCAGGGCTTGATCCCAGGACTCAGAGATCATTACCGGAGCAGAAGTCAGATGTTTTAACTGACAGAGCCAGCCAGGCACTCTGTGATAGAGTTTTCATCTTCGTTTTCCCTGCTATTCACCTGGTCCACCTTTATCTCATGCCTGGATTGTTGGGTTATCACATCAACCGCCTTCCCTTTCTCTAGTCCTTTTTCTTTCCAGTGTAACCAGAATAAGTCTCTGAATCATTGCTTTGTATATGCATTTATTTTCTCTCATTAAACATTAATTATTCAAAAACATTGATCTTCTAGACATTGTGCTGAAGAACAAGGCGTTAACAGATGTGAATAAGACATATTCCCTGCCCTCTGTTTATCTCTTTCTCAAAGCCTTTGGTCATTCCCTGTTGGCAACAAAGCATAAACTCAGTTACTTAGCCTCTCATTCTTAAAATTCCCAACCTACTGTACAACGTTACTTTCTTAAACCAGTCTTCCATTTAAAAAAAAGAAAAAGAAAAATTCAGTGCTTTTTCTATCTTTCATTATAATGGTCATGTGTGCTATCTTACATTATTAGACATAGCTGTATTTGTTTTTAATTTATTCAACTTCATTTTAAACTCACTGAGGGGAGTTATATTTTCTTTTTTATTCTTAGTGCTTTGTAGAAGATAGTCAAAATATTGTTTCTTGACTTGTTGACTTATCAACTATTGAAGGAGGTAGATGGGGCAAAAATGTATTTAAAAGGGACTAATTCAATAAAGTCTTACAGAAAGAACATATGAAAAGTAAAAGAAAAAGGTGAAAATGTGTCTCTTTGTATCTTAGATTTCCTAGAAGTTCTATACCTATCGTCCAAAATTACATGAAAATTTTATCGATAGTTTAGTAATTCAAAAATATTTTAAACTTCTGTCATTCACTGTGAGTAGTAGAATAATAATGTGACTGATTCAAAGCACAGCTAAGTTTTTCAAAATTATTTGTTTTACTTATGTAACTTGGTTTTATAAAGCATATCTCCAACCCAGTTTATGGCTCTCATTCCAAGTAAAATGAAAGCCAGCCAAATATCTTTCTATAAATATCTAAAAAGAAAATTTATAATGTCAATCTACAGACAAAATACCTAGACTTCCTGGAGCCACATATTTAAATTTTGAAGATGTTAATTTTCCAAAGTTTACTTTTTAAATTAATTATTCCTTTAGGATGTAAGAGCCCTTAAAATAATAATTTTTCCTGGTTGAAAAGTAACATAATGTTTTGATATATCTAAATACTGTATTTTTTACCAGTAGTTTTTACTCTGTATTATCACATAGTAGAGATTTTTCAATTCAAATTATAAGAAAATTGTTTAAGGAAATATGAGTGATAGATTTGATGGAGTGGTTTGACTGTTAAAAGCAATTACATAACTGCAGAAAGTATGGAAGAAAATTAGTCACATCTTAAAAATATTATTTAGGAGTTAAAGTGTGGAAAATAAGATAGGAATTCATCTTTGACTATAGGAAAAAAAATAAAAGCCTGCTTATTTTCCTCCTAATAATTATTTTAAGGGACATCATCATTTTTTAAGGAGTAGCAAAAAATAGAAACATGCTACATTTTACAAGTGGGAGTGTATAGTTTGGAAGATAAATAACTATATGAAAGCCATTTAAGTGCATCTGTTGTAATTCTGACAACTTTTTTTTCTGAAAAATGTGTTGAATTCAGAAAATTTTAATGTGCTTGCTTAAAATTTTAATTTTATCCTGGAATTTCAAATTAGACTTTTTTTGGTTATTGATATGTTACAGCATGGTCAAGGGTGAAATTTATTCAAGGCCTTTAATCTTTAAATCTTTAAATCTAAATCTTTAAATATAGTTCTTTTCTTCTGTTGATTAGATTTTCTGTTTCTATAATGTTTCATGACCGCAGACATAGACAGAAGGAGAAAATCAGCAACATTTGTTGAAAATAAATGAGAAATGTGATTAAAATTTGTAGGGCCAATTAACTAAATATGCATCAAATCAAAACCAGAGGTTTTATGAAGAGAAGAGTCCTCGTACATTTTTATGTTCCCTTCAGGCACTTTTTGGAGAGTGTGGAAAGTTTTACAGTGAATCCTGAGACATAGTTTTAAAGTTATTTAAACTCCCAATTTAATATAGTAAAGTTATCCAGATCAAAATTATGAACTCAAATTGGGTCTTGGTCACCTAAGTGGTAACCGGTAGAGCAGGAAGTTGCTGAAAATCATACCAAATCATATGAGATAAGTGGACTATTCTGGTGTTAATCGTGTTTCATTCTAATATGACTTTTAGACTTGTGGACTTGGCAACGTATTAAGATAACAGAATAGCTAATTATTAAATCTGGGGAGAATGAATCTGATAGACTTAGGGGTGGTCACAGGAAACTAGTCCCAGTGTTTCTGGGTGTCATTTTTCTTACAGTTTTTGTTGTTTTCAGAAATAATAGAGTGTTACCCATTTTTTTCAAGAGAATTTTTTTGTTTTAAAAATTATGTATGTTGGGGCACCTGGCTCAGTCAGTTAAGTGTCTGCATTCAGCTCAGGTCATGATCCCAGGGTCCTGGAATCGAGCTCCACATGGGGCTCCCTGCTCAGTGGGGAGCCTACTTCTCTCTCTTCCTCTGGTGCTCCCCCTGCTTGTGCAGTCTGTCTCTCTCTCTATCAAATAAATAAATAAAATCTTTTAAAAATTGTGTATGTTTATTATAGAAAACTTGGAAAATACAGCCAAATTCAAAGAAGGAAGTAATTAACAACCATAGTCTCACCACAATAAATAACCACTGACAATCTTTTAGTTTTGTATCCTGACAATACTTTTCCAAGCATATATGATTTGTAGCATACAAAGTAATGTGTGAATCCTTCCCCCTAAATTGCAAATTCAGAGTTAGAAAATTACACGTTTATAAAATTACAAATTCACAGTTACAGACCATGGTGAGGAGCTTGGTAAATGATGTGGAGAGGAAGGGACGCATTTATTTATCCTCCCTGTCTGGATTTATTTTTGAGAGAAAAAAAGTTCATTGCTTTGTAACTAAGTTTCCCTTCATGTTATCCCACATGTTCTGAACCCACTGCTTATGTATAAAATTCACCACTTGTCTGTTACAGTGTAGACGTTTTTAATAACTTTAAAGGACAATGGACTTTAAAGACTAAGACTAGTGTATACTTTAATTAAATATATACCAGCCTGGAGTATAAAAAGGATTTATTTTCTACTTTTACGTGCCTTTACAATCATCTTGTTGGGAGTAAATGAGTTCTAAAAGTTCACTTTGCTTGCTTTTGTAAAAATTTTGTTCCACAAACACGTACACAGATGTAATACGTATAACAATTTTATTGTAACAAGGCAGTTACTGTGAATGTTTGGGATTACTGTACTCATCATAAAGTCATTTATAATAGCTTTAGAATTCCTCAACAAACCAACATTTTAGTGCATTTCTAGCGTGTTGTCAGTGTAATAAAACACATCGAAGGCCTAGTGAAAAGAGCAAAGGCATTCTAAATGTTCACATACCAGTGTCGAGTCATCCCTAGTTTGGTGGGAGCCTGTATTTGGGAGGTTAGAATGTTTGGAATTGACCCTAATCATTTTTCTGGATTTTAGTGTCCAGAGCAGGATGGCTATGGAAGTACTGCATCATCATTGTTACCCGCTCACGCCAGTAAAATGTCTGCCTATCTGCCCACAACGCAGGAACTTCAAGACCGGTGCCAGTGCATTCCAAACAAGGTTTGCTAGTTTCAGTCTATGCACACAGAAAAGCCACTACACAGAGTGAGCCAAGCCCCTTGGATGTGGCCCCAGTGCACAGAATGTGTCTTGACCTTTAGTGCTAGTTGAATCAAATACATAAGGTACTCCGTCACTGGGTGCAGGTTAGGAGAAGGGAATTGGGAATAGGATTTCCTGGTTTGTTTGTTTTTTTTTTCTGGATAGTTCTGGAGCCATCAGACTTTCTTTCCAGGCTGTGAATTAGAATGGTAGAAAGGTAAAGGGGGAACGGGGGACCCACCTGTACAGCAGACAAATAACGAGTACTTAACATGTGTTGGGATTAGGCTTCCATTCTGGGAATTCACAGTTGAAGAAAACAGTGCCTTATTTCCCTGCTCTTTAACACGTACACAAAGGTACTCTATATAGTATTTCTTTGTTGGTTACTGATACTGTAGGAAATAGGAAGAAAGTATTACTTTAAGAATTTGCTTCATTTGTACCAGTATGGTGCCCTGGTGAGGAAGAGTGATCCTGTGGACCTTCATAAACTTCTTTTATGAATGTTAACAGCAGTCATGAGGCAGTGCTACAAGGAGGCTAAGTGATTTCTTGATGGCTTTCCTCTATGCCCATGGAAAAGAAGAAAAGAAAAAAGGAAAGATGAAAAGGAAAGGAAAGAGGAAAAGAAAAAACTAGCCTTGGTTCCTAGAGCAGAATGTTCCCTAGTACTCTGCCTTACTACATGCCCTTAGAGACTTAACACATTCAGCTACCACTTCATTCCTGGCTGGAAGAGTAGATATAGGGGTGAAATAAAAGTTTAGAGGAACCTTACATTTCTTCTGGCAACCAAAATTGTATGTAAGCTCAATGAGAAAAGCAAGTACAAGGTGCAGGGGCCATAGAGGAGCATCACCTGTTCCAGTTGGTGGAAAGTCTCATAGAGGAAGTGATGTCAAATGGCATTTGGAAGAGAGAGAGTACTGAGCCTCCTGAGAAGGGAAGGGCATTCTAGCAGAGGAACCAACATGAGCTCAGAGGAGAATAAAGCTTTATCCTACTATTGTCACCTTCATATTTGTAAACTATTAGTCTTTAGCTCAATGTGGTAGAATGTTTGATAACACAGAATTCATTTTGCTCAGGGAGAAGCAGGATTGCCGGGAACTCCAGGCTCACCTGGTCAGAAAGGAGATAAAGGAGAACCGGTAAGATACATCAAAACACTGTAAGGATGAAAGTGGATTTGTCCAAAAGTGACTTTAAAATGCATCTCTCTCCTATCTTGATGTCCCATACAAATGCACATTTCTGTTAAAGTCTATTAAGGACTATATTTAAATGCTGATTGCTGAAATAAAGAAGACTACATCAGCATTCAAATTTCCTTTTGAGTTCCTATTGGAACTAAAATTTGAAAAGATGTGGAAACCCAAATCTTTGTATCTATAAACTATAAGCAAAATTGTGAAGCAAGAAAGTTTATTTTTTAGTTGTGCCCTAGCCTACTCTAGCATTCTGTTCTCCAAATACTTAAACTCTTATTTCTCTTGTGTGCTGATGGATCCCCACTGAAGATTCTTTTTTAGCTTCCTATCATTTATTTATCTATTTTTTAAAATAAAATTTTACCCCCTTCACCCATTTCTGCCACATCCATTCCCTAATTCTGCCAACCACCAATCTGTTCTCTGTATCTGAGTTTGGTTTCCTCTTCTCTTCTCTTCTCTTCTCTTCTCTTCTCTTCTCTTCTCTTCTCTTCTCTTCTCTTCTCTTCTCTTCTCTTCTCTTCCCTTCTCTTCCCTTCTCTTCCCTTCTCTCTTCTCCTCTCCTCTCCCCTTCCTTCCCCTCGTCTTCTCTCTCCCTCCCTCCCTCTCTCCCTCTCTCTCTCTCTTTCTCTCTTTTTCTTTTCTCCAAATATAAGAGAGATCATATAGTATTGGTCTTTCACTGTCTGGCTTATTTCACATACTATTAATGCCTTTGAGGTCCATCCATGTTGTCATAAATGGCAAGATTTTATTGTCTTTCATGGCTAAATAATATTCCAGTGTGTGTATATGTGTGTGTGCTTGTATGTGTATCACATCTTCCTTATCCATTCACTCATTGATGGACACTTAAATTGTTCCCATATCTTGGCTACTGTAGATATTGCTGCAATGAATATGGAGGTGCATTTATCTTTTCGAGTTAATGTTTTTATTTTCTTCAGATAAATACACAACAGTGGAATTGCTGGATATTCTATTTTTAATTTTTTGGAGAATGTCCATACTGTTCTCCATAATGGCTATACAGTTTCTTTGTGGAAAGTTTCTCTTTCTGCACACCCTCATGAACACATGGTATTGCTTGTATTTTTAATAACAGCCATTCTAACGGATGTGAGGTGATATCTCATTATGGTTTTGATTTGTTATTTCCTTGATGATTAATGATGTTGAGCACCTTTTCATGTACCAGTTAGTCATCTATATGTCTTCTTTAAAAAATGTCTATTCAGGTCTTCTGCCCATTTTTAAATTGGATTTTCAATTTTTTTGTGGTTGAATTGTATAAGTTCTTTATATATTTGGATATTAGTCCTTTGTCAGATATGTGAATTGTGTATTTTTTTCCATTCACTACATTATCTTTTCATTTTTTGATGGTTTCCTTTGCTGTGCAGAAGCTTTGTAGTATGGTATAGTTCCACTTGCTTATTTTTCCTCTTGGTGTCAGATTTAAAAGTTATCACCAAGACCTATGTCAAGGAGCCTAGTGCCTAGAAAATGTTTTTTTCTAGGAGTTTTACAGTTTCAGATCTTATATTCAGGACTTTAATCTATTTTGAATGAATTATGTGACATAGTGTAAGATAGTGGTCAAATTTTATTTTTTTGCCTGTGACCGGTTTTCTCAACACCATTTGTTGGAGAGAGTGTCATTTCCTCATTTTATATTGTAGGCTCTTTTGTCATAAATTAATTGACCACTTATGCATGGGTTTAATTATTGTTTCTCTATTCTGTTCCATTATCTATGTGTCTATTTTGTTGCCAGTATCCTACTGTTTTAATTACTATAGCTTTGTGATATGGTTTGAAATCAGGGAGCATGATGCCTCCAGCTTTGTTCTTCTTTCTCAAGATTGCTTTGGCTACTGGGTTGGTTTTTTGTTTGTTTGTTTGTTTGTTTGTTGTTGTTTTAGATTGATTTCTTCTATTTCTTTGAAAAATGCCATTTTGATAGGGATTGCATTGTATCTATAGATTGTTTTGGGTAGTATGGATATTTGAACAATATTGATTCTTCTAATCCATGAGCATAAAATATCTATTTGTGTCTTCAATTTCTTTTATTAATGTCTTATAGTTTTCAGTATACATGTCTATCACCTCCTTGGTTAAATTTATTCCTAAAAATTCTACTCTTTTTGATACAAATATAATTAAGATTTTTTTTCTTTTTCTGATAGTTCACTACTAGTACATAGAAACACAATAGATTTTTGTGTCTTGGTTTTGTACTCTGCAACCTTACTGAGTTTGTTAATTAGTTCTAACAGTTTTTTGATGAATTCTTCATGGTTTTCTCTATATAAAATCATGTCATCTGCAAATAGTGACAGTTTCACTTATCCCTTTCCAATCTGGATGCCTTCTCTTTCTTTTTCATACCTATTGTCTTGTATAAGACTTCCAATTACTATGTTGACTAGTAGTGTTGGGATTGGGCATCCTTGTCTTGTTCCTGATCTTGGAGGAAAGACTTTCAGCTTTCCACCATTGAGTATGATGTTAGCTGTGGGCATGTCATATATAGACATTATTATGTTGAGGTACTTTCCCTCTATAAACACTATTGAGAGTTTTTATCATATCTGAATGTTGTCAAATACTTTTCCTGCATCTATTGAGATGATCGTATATTATTTTTATCCTTCATTTCATTAATGTGATGTATCATATTGAACCATCACCATCCTTGTGTGCCTATAGTAAATCCCACTTGATCATGGTGCATGATACTTTTAATAAATTGTTGAATTCTGTTTGCTAATATTTTGTGAGAATTTTTTCATCTATGTTCATCAGGGATATTAGCCTGTAATTCTCTTCATTTGTGGCATACTTGTCTAATTTTGATATCAGGGTTATGCTGGTCTCATAAAATTAGTTTGGAAGAATTCTCTATTATTATATTTTTTGGAAAAGTTTGAGAAGAATTGATAGTAATTCTTCTTTGGATATACGGTAAAATTCACCAGTGAAGCTCTCTGGTCCTATAGTTTTGTTTATTGGGATATTTTTGATTAATGACTCAATCTCATTATTAATTAGTCTTCTCAGGTTTTCTGTTTATTATGATTCAGTTTTGGTAGGAGGTATGTTTCTAGGGATTTATCCATTTCTTCTATAAGGACTATATAGGTTGTCCAATTTGTTGACATATATCATTGTTCATGGTAGTCTAATGATCCTTTATATTTCTGTGGTATCAATTTAACTTCTTTTTCATTTTTTATTTTGAGTCCTCCCTTTTTTTTTTCTTGATGAGTCTACTTAAGAGTTGTCAATTTTGTTTCTCTTTCAAAGAACCACCTCTTAGTTTCAGTGACCTCTATTTTGTTTTTAGTCTCTATTTATTTCTGCAGTACTCTTTGTTATTTCTTTCCTTTTACTAACTTTGGGCTTTGTTATTTTGGTCTTTTTTTTTCCCCCTAGTTCCTTGAGGTATAAATTTGAGTTGTTTATTTGAGACTTTTCTTGTTACTTGTGATAAGTGCTTATCACTATGAACTTCCCTCTTATAATTGCTTTTGCTATATCCCACAATTTGTTATGCTGCCTTTACATTTTTTATTTCTCTTCTGATTTTTCTTTGATCCATTGATTATTCAATAGCATGTTGTTTAATGTCCACTTATTTGTGAGTTTTTCAAGTATTTTTCATGTAATTAATTTCAAGTTTCATACCATTGTAGTTGGAAGGGATGCTTGATATGATTTCAGTTTCTTAATTTTTTTTCTCTCAAGTTTTTATTTAAATTCTAGTTAGTTAACATATAGGGTAAAATTGGTTTTAGGAGTAGAATTCAGTGATTCATCACCTCTATATAACACCCAATGCTCACCACAATAATCGCCCTCCTTAGTACTCGTCACCCACGTAGCCCATTTAGCCCATCCCAAACCTACCTCTCTCCAGAACAAACCCTCAGTTTGTTCTTTGTAGTTAAGTGTGTTGCGTGGTTTGCTTCTTTCTCTTTTTTTTCTTCCCTATGTTCTTCTGTTTTGTTTCTTAAATTCTACATATGAGTGAAATCATATACTCTTTGTCTTTCTCTGACTGACTTATTTCACATAGCATAATATACTCTAGCTCCATCCACATCATTGCAAATGGCAAGGGTTCATTCTTTCTGATGGCTGAGTAATATTCCTCTGTATGTGTGTGTGTGTATGCCATATCTTCTTTATCCATTCATCATTCGATGGACCTTTGTGCTCTTTTCATAATTTGGCTGTTAATAGTGCTGTAATAAACATGGGGGTTCATGAGCCCCTTTGAATTAATATTTTTGTATCCTTTTGGTAAATACTCATCATCAGGGGAATACAGTTTCTTAAATTTATTAAGATTGGCTTTGTGGCCTAACATTTGATCTATCTTTTTTAAAGATTTTATTTATTTATTTGAGAGAGAGAGACAGAGATAGTGACAGAGCTAGCAAGAGAGAGCAGGAGCAGGAAGGAGAGGGAGAAGCAGGCTCCCCGCTGAACAGGGAGCCTGACGTGGGTCTTGATCCTAGAGCCCTGGTATCAAGACCTGAGCCGAAAATTTAACTGACTGAGCCACCCAGGTGCCCCACATTTGATCTATCTTAAAAAATGTTCCATGTGCACTTGAGAAGAATATATATTTTGTTGCTTTGCATGGAATGTTCTGATCCTGGTGGATCACTTTATTCCTGAATTCATTTGGCTAGTATTTGGTTGAGGGTTTTGCATCTATTTTTATCAGGAATATTGGTTTTTAATTTACTTTTCTTCTGACTTCTCTTGTATGCTGATAGGTTCCCACTGAAGATTCTTCCTTAGCTCCCAACCCTTTTCCTAAACAGCACACCTTTGTTGAACTAATTTTAGGCAATATCCATGCTTAGAGATTTGCCTTTCCCTTCTCCCTACCATATCAAAACTTAAATGTTCCATTTTTCACTTTTTAATGTCATGTCTTTTGTTATCTAATTAGATAAATTCATTTGTGCTAAGTTTAGGAGTTGATTTTTTTCACCTTTCCAAGGTGAAACAGATTTGAATCCCATTCATGCTTTAACTTGGAAGTTCATGGTTCTAAATTAGCAGCATAATCTAAGTGGGCTCCTTCTTTAAAAGTTAGGAGACTGATGTCTGAGCAAAGACTAATCCTTCAAAGTTGCAGAGCAAGCTTCAACAAAGACTTCATAGGCATTTGACTCCCAAAGGAAAGTCTGCCCATTGTAGCTTGCATGGGAACTTTAAGCACCTTAAGCAAATGTTTGAGAGAATTTTGAGGTATGATGGAACATTTATTTTTGAACTTTAAATCAGATTACTTGGGATACTTTGCTTAAGGCCATTATATGAAAATCTAAAATAATTAAACAATATCTAGTCCTAAAGACTAGACTTTAATCAAACTAAACATATAAATCTTTATAACAATAGCTAGTATTTATTGAGTACTATCTATGTACCAGACACCGGGAAGAGTACTTTAGATATGTAATCTTTCTGATTCTTAAAACTCTTCGTGTTAAGTATTGGTATTACTATTTCACAGAAGACAAAACTGAAGTTCAGGGAGGTTAAATTGTTGCCCAAGGGCACATGGTGAGTGGTCAAGCTAGGATCAGAACTTAGGTATGTCAAGTCCAGTCTGGATTTTGAAGGTTGCTCTATTTTCTAAAAGCTCTTCAGTATTATTTGTGTTCTTTGATTATGGCATTTCCACTTGAAATATCTTGTTTTATCCTTATAACTTCATAAAGAATTTCAACCCAGTATTTTTTATCCTCATTTTGCAGCTGAGAGAACCATGCATGGGTAGAATGGTGTGCCCATAGTAACATAATTAAGAGGACTCATAAAGTAGAAAGATCTGGATTAATCCCAACTCTTCTGAGGTTAGCAGTATGAGCTTGGCCAAACCACCCAGTCTTTTCATGCTTCATTTCCCTCATCTGTAAATGAGGGTGTATCATCTATCAGTTCTACCTACATCATAAGGTTGACACAAAGTACTTTGAAAATGATTATCTGTCTTACTTGTTGGTGATTGTGATGTGATACATACTACCATTTTTTAAGTTGACTTTCCCATTCTTTGACTTACCAGTTCTATCAATTTAAGATTACTGGCATAGGAAGAAATTTCACATGTCAGTTTCAGAAGGAATAAAATATTTTCAAAATATCCCTGTCTCTTTTAAAAAACATTAAGTAAATATTAAGAAAAATCATTAAATCACATTTGAATGATTTTTTTTTAAAGTTTAGGCACTAAGACTCTCTTGTTAGAGGTGTTAGAGCATATGTCATTTAAAGACTCATTCTTTCCTCCATACTCTTTAATCATACAGTAGATACCTCTTTCAACATCTAAATATTCATTTTTTTTATTCATTAATTCATCAGCAACTATTTATTGAGTTCCTATTATTATAACAAAAAGTGTGCTAAGTTCTGGACTTATAGCAGTAGTGAGAAAACTAGGCTTACTCTCACTGAGTTTACAATCTAGTGATTATTTGTTCAAGGAGTCTTCCCTCCCTCTGTGGGAAAGAAAAGCAGTAGAAAAGGACTAAGAAGGAATTAGTAAAAATGAAATTATTAGCAAATTTATTGTATTCCAAATCTGTAAAATACACAAAAATGTACCTTAGGGTTATAGTGTATTTTATAACTTCCATTTAAGATATGTTTTTAAAATATTAACATTGGTTTTAAATTACAGACTATACAAAACTCATAACTGCAAGTGATTTTAGTGGCAAGGTAAAAACAGCTGGGATAAAATAAATTGATGATCTACAAAACAATACAAAAAATTAATTCATTTTTCAATATACTTTATTTTTTCAATGCAAGCACCAGCTGTTGATTAAACCAGCATAACGCTTGCTGTGTAATTATGATTTCAGATGACTGTGGCTATGAATGTGTTCTGCTTTCTAGCACTCATAATAAACATAGATGTATTGTTTCATTTTAAGGAGTTGATGATGAGTCTGTTCCTGTTCTTATTGTACTGTGTGATCCTGCAACTTTAATGTGCAATAAATAAAGGTGACTTTCCTTGTGTTTAAGTCTGCTATATATTTTCATTATTAGACTAGGTGCACAAAATAATGCCTGCATAGCTTGAAGATTGAAAGTCATTTTGCCCTAAGGTGTACTGAATAGTTAATTTAATGAAATGATCAGAAGTGCAGTGTTGCTAAAGGAACCAGACATTCTCAAGGTTTTCCTTTTGGTCTATAAGACTGAGAAAGGATATTTAGGACAGTACATGTGGGACAGTATATTAGAAGGCTTACCTCTCTAGAGTCTGAACCACTTGAGACTGAATCCCATCCACCTCTTACTTGCTTTGAAAGTAGTCCTTAATAATACCTAGTAAATGGTTTATTGTGAAGAAGGAATACAATAAAATGTGTATAAGATACATAGTGCCAGAAACTCACACATAATACAGACTGAAAAAATGTTTCCTCTGCTTTCCTATCTATAGTATACTTGTTCATATTTTGAGGGAGAGGTGGAAATAATCCTTTTAGTTTAAGTTGAGTTTCTTATGTGACTTGGCCAAAAACAAATTAATCTTCATCTGTAAGATAATCCCTTTGAATTTACAATTGATTAAATATTTTAGTATATAAAAATCTTAATGTGTGATTGCATGCAACTTGTAGTAAATATTAATAAGTTATTGATAGTTAATTTCTTGAAAAGGTCACTTAATGATTTAAGTTTTTCATCAAAGCTATGTCTTCTGTTCCCAACATTATTTGACAATAAATAACCATGTGAGCAAATCCTTCCCCATCTGGGTCAAAACCCACCAGTGTCTTCCTGTCTCTCTCAGGATAAACACTGAAGCTCTCTCCGTGGCTCCAGATAATGTGTAGAGCTCTCTCCATCCCACTCTCCACTCTCTATATGGCATCCTACCCTCTTCCCTTGTTCTGTCCTGTTCCAGGGTCTTTACACCAGGTTACATCTACGTGGGGCTTCCTCAGATCTCCACTTGGCTCTCTCCTTCACACCATTTAGAAATCTCAGAAATCACTTTAAAATAGAAAGGTCTAGTCTGAAGTCTTTATATAAAAGCATCCCTTCATTCCACTTCTGTCTTCTTTCTTAGCACTTTTAGTATCACCTGACTTGTTAGCATTATGCGTCTATTCATTTCCCCCACTAGAATAGGAATTTTGGGAGCAGCATACATAGAGCAGCACATAATAGGAGTTGAATAAATGAATGAACACCTGAGAGAAAGTCTAAATCATCCACTCAGCTGTTTCTAGAACCTGTAGATTTGATGCCCCAATTTCCAGGGAACTTTGCCAAGCAAAGCAAAGAGTCAGTTTGCAGAGAAAGAGCTAGATATGTTAAATCATCAAGGATTGTTACTCACTAGTGTTCTATACTATACTTTTTCTTTTAAAAAATGAAGTGACCTGATTCGTTTTAGCTACATATTGCTAATTAGCAATGCCTGGGTAGCTCAGTGGGTTAAAGCCTCTGCCTTCAGCTCAGGTCATGATCCCAGGGTCCTGGGATCGAGCCCCACATCGGGCTCTCTGCTCAGCAGGGAACCTGCTTCCCTCTCTCTCTCTCTCTGCCTGCCTCTCTGCCTACTTGTGATCTCTGTCAAATAAATAAATAAAATCTTTTTTTAAAAAAGAAATATTTGGGAAAAAATGAGTTTGGGCTTAATTTAATTTTTATCTTTACTTGCCTATGTTCTCATCCATGCTTCATTAATCTGATTTACTACCCTTTTTTTTCTTTTCATAAAAATGATGACCCTCTTCATGGAGTAAGATGGTTTGAAATTCAACCATTGCATGGATTTGAACACCTAGATGTGATTAGTATTCTATATTAGAGCACTTAATCAAATCAACTCATTGGTCCAAGAGTAAACTCTAGATGACATTATTTGAAATAACAATTGATACTTTTCTTTCATTTAGATTTGATTATTGTAATTTTCTGAATCTTTTAATCCCCCCCACCTTTTCTTTTTAGCAAATGTAGTTAGCAACCTAATTACTTAGCAACCACATTACTTTCTCAATTCTTTAAGACCCTGGCTAATACCCTTATCCACTTCAAAGTTGAAATTCTGTGAGAGTTTTATAAACTCAAGTTTTAACAACTCAATTTCAATGTCCCTGAACCTAAGGACTGAGCTCTATTTGGGGAATAATTTCCTAGTTTATGTTTGAATTATTATCTTCTACATATCCAGTTAATTTCCCCAAAACTATAGGCTTTATGAAATGATTGCTTTGCTGACATACTACTAGAGAAAATCAAAACAATTTAAAATGGAATAAGTTAACTTACCTCTTTAGTTAGAAACTTTTGTATTGATTCCTTTCCCCTCCTTCAGATCTCAGTATATGGTAGTTTCCATTTTGAATAGTCTAATGTGTTAAGTCAGGGATTACTGGTGAGTTTCCCTTTATTTTATTTTCAATCTGACATTACTCACCTGCTCATTCTGTAATAGAATCAAAATATGTTGTCAATTTATTTGAAAGAAGGGATATGTTCCCTTAGTAGTAAGCTCTTTCATATTGACTTTTGACCTTCTATGTCAATATAAGAAATAAATAATATTTCTCCACTTTTTCTAATCTAATGTTGAATATATTTTATTAATTTTGTTTTGTATCCATTTTTGTATCAATTTTATTTTTATGTCAGTTTTACCCAACCTGATGTAATCTCATCTAATTTATAGGAACTTGAAGTTGAAATTTACTTGTATATCTTAAATCTGAAATGAAGATATATCAGTGTAATAATAGCATTATATAGTCACAAAATTCTGATATATTTCTTAAAATCTCTACCACACATTAGTGAAACTCATTCAGAAAGTTGATTTATTTTCCACCATTTCAAGGATAAATTATTAGACTGAATTTGTGGTAGAGCCATTAAGGCAGATATAGGTAACACATCAACTTCATTGAGAATATTTTTTCCCATTTAAATGGAAAAGCAGGGAAGTTAACAATTGGGTTGGCCCAGCTGTGGGATTTTTCCTAGAGTATATAATGGAAGATCAGGCACATTAATGAAACAAATATGGATACCTTAGAGTCTAAAATTTCATGACTTGCTTGAGTTGAAAGCATTAGGTATTTGTTAAGATAAAAGCAATAGAATCATTCCTTATCTTTGATAAATGTAAAAGAAATGACAAAGCTGAATTACATATATGTGTGGAGAATGTTTCGTTTTACTTTTGATTAGCATTTTGATATTTATTATTAACTTTTTGATAAATTATTGTCAAAAGTATAGTTTAATGACTTGTGGACAATACAAAGAAGGGACTCAGTGAACAAACTTTCGTGTGAGCAGAAGCAGTGTATCTGTGAAATGGTAGATTCTCTTTGACATTAGCACTTAACATACCTTTGGAAAAAACCTCCTAAAAGCATTTCTATATTTTAGGGTTCAGGTGGTATGAAAGGTGAATTTGGTACTTCTGGGATTCCTAGGGAAAAGGTATGTGCATTTGCTGTTTTATTAAGCTTTGAGGCCCTTGTAAAAGTTTGTACTGGGTAGGAAGACAAAATACATAGAACGGTATAGCTGATAGCTCAGGGGCCAGCAAACTATGACTCTGCAGCAGGGCTGCCGGAAACTCTAACTGGATGAGATTAAAAATAACGTGCTGGAGTACAACCACACTCATTTGTTTTTATTTGTCTGAGGCTGCTTTTGTGCCATGTGGCAAGGTTAGGTAACTGTGGCAGAAATCACATGGCCTGCAAAGTCGAAAATATTTACTGTCTGGTTCTTTGCAGAAAAAACTTGCTGACCCTTGTTCTAGAACATTACCCATTATTCTGAGAGCCCCAAGGCTTCTGAGTGTTACTATATAACTTATGCTATAACATCTTTTAATAGATATTTCACTATAGACAGAGATTAAATAAACACTTAAAAATATAGTACCACATGAGATATTAATAATCAAAATGCAAGAATATATTCAGTCCATCAATAAAATACTAAAAATATGGTATTTACCTCATAAAATGATTGATTTTCACATTGTCTTTTCTAATAGTGTAAAGATAATTCTATATGATGAATTTATTCACAAGAGGTTAGTGATGTAGTTCAACATCTTATTTAAGTTCAGTTTTGTTTTATAAATTTTTTTAGTTAAGTATAATTGACATACGGTTTTTTAAAAGATTTTATTTATTTGTCAGAGAGAGAGCACAAACGGGGCGGGCGGGGGGTAGCAGGCAGAGGGAGAAGGAGGCTCCCTGCTGAGCAAGGAGCCAGTAGGAGACTCCATCCCAGGACCCTGAGATCATGACCTGAGCCAAAGGCAGAGTCTTAACTGACTGAACCACCCTAGTCATCCCTACTTGACATGCAATGTTACATTAGTTACAGTGTATGTTAATTGTAATCAGGTGTACAACATAGTGATTCAATACCCGCCACAAGTGTAGCTATCATTTGTCATCATACAACACTACTACGATATCACTGACTATATTTCCTATGCTGTGCCTTTTATTCCTATGGCTTATTCATTCCATATATTTAAGGTTTTTATAGAAACTTTAAAAATTGTTATATTTGTAAATATAAACTGAAATTAGCTTGTCCTGGTTTTCATGATACATAAATGTGTATGTATATGCACACACACATATCTTAAACTGCTGAATTATTAAAGTTTCACTTGTTGCTAAGAAAATTCTCTTCTTCATTAAAATAAGTTTAATATAGGTTTCTGGAGCTGTTTTAGCTGCACTAATTACCAAGTGAATCCATTGTGCCTCATTATCCAGTAGGCCTTGACCCTGTGGTTAACCTACAGTCGTCACAAAAGTAACTGAAGCTGAAGTGGTAGGAGGTTCAGAAATTATCGGGCAGATATTTTCTGAGTCTTTCTTTAATGTGTCTGATTTCTGACTGCTTCATTCCTGCTGCTTTTTTCCTTTTAGGAATTATTCTTTTTTTTTTCCTTTAAGAATTATTTGATTAGGAATAATTAAGGAATGATTTAGGAATTAGCAAATTCCTCACTCCTCCTATAGTAGTGTAAATGTTGGATTCAGTGAACTCTTTGTTGAATGATGATACCTTGCTGCAAGTTAATGTTTATTTGGGCTGCTGTCCTCTTGCTTAATTAAACTTGCTGATGACATTAATTGCAGATTCTTCATCATAAGTAAAATTCCTTCAAACACTTGTTCGAAGGTCTAATTTCTTCAAAATGCCTTTTCCCCTAGAGAATACTACTGTCATCTATCTCCTAAGCAGGTTGCCATATTCCGTATTTGTTTCAAACACTCATTCCACCAACCTCTTCCTAAAATACGTCATAATAATCTGATTGTTTGGATTCAGATCATTGGGAGTTTTGAAATTACTTTGAATATGGGAACTTTTTTTTTTTTAGCCAAACATAGAATCACTGAAGTACTTGAACTATAAAATAGATTATAGATAATTAGACTTCTTCACTATGGGATGTAAAATAAGACTCATATAAGTTTACACAATAAGGTATGGGAAAGCAGGACAATTAGAGAATTCATGCAGCTTCCAGTGATGCTGAGCATTGTATCAGGCTACATTGAGCTCTTGGATCCTTGTTTCACACATCTTCACAGATCCTCCTTAGTGGCTAATACCCTTCCAGTATCTATAGAATCATGAGTCTTTGACCACAGCCTATCTTCAAAGTCACAGTCACTGGTGGTACCAGTTGTGCTTCTAACTTTTCCCTTCATTTAGCTGTTAAAGGTATAAAACTTTCATGAGTGCAGAAATGTCACCTGAAAAGTGTTTTTTCTCACTTCCATAATCTACAGAATACCATCTATTTAAAATAACTCTGATGAATATATACAGAATTAAGATAACAAGAAAACTATGTTACCAGATGGCATGGTTAATAAGTTTTAAATATTTCACTCCAATAAGGATATATCAATTTTTCTTAATTTTTAAAACTTCAGAATTTTGAAATTATAGATGTAAAGATGAACATTTATATTTGGAGTAAAATTCTTGCATTGCTTTAAGATGAAAATAACTTGACTGATTTTTCTGAGTGAATTCCCAAAGAAAATTATTAGTCCTTAAAGTATTCAGTATTTTCAGAGCTGAATCTCCCACAACATAAAGTTGACTTTATGTGACTCGTACGCATCTCCCAGAGTGCTCAGACAGCATCCCCAGGCTTAACTTTGATTCTTCTTCTCAGCATTCAGAATTCCTTGGGGTTCTTTTTCTTGGAATTAGAAATGCTTAAGGATTCTGTTAAAAGCTAAAATTTAAAAAGATGGATGTAATATTCTCAGAGTGAAGCTTTCTTAATTTTTTTAAGGTTTAATATTTAAGCTAGAAAGCTGATTTATGTTAATGGAGTGAAGCGTATTCCGAGCAGTGCAGAGTAGAGTTTGTATATTAGCTATACTTCATACTTATATGCAGTGCGATACCATAATAAATTAAGTTATTTGCATATTAATCCTATTATTCTAGGATAAACCTACACATTGAAGTTTGGCTAGGTGATAGCAGTAAATTTTTTAAGTCGAGGCCCTGAACAAAGTTTTAGTTTCTTCTGAGGCCCAGGAGAAAAATAGGACACTGAACAACACTATATTATGAAGTCAATTTATGGGATATGTGAAGTCATGAAGGATGAAGAACTAGAGCATCTAATTATGTTCTTATGTGATTCTAATACTCATTATCTTATACGGTCTCACCAGGCGTTCTAACCTTGTATGTGCAGCTCTGCTGCCTATGCACGGCAGCCGATGACTGTCCCCTTTACGTATCTTCTGCACAGCTAGGGTTTTGCCTAAGAGACTTGGTAAGTTCTCTATTCTGAGTTCATGTAAGAAAAGCTATCTTATAGAGCCAGTGTAGCAGGTGTTATAAATTATTAGTCACTGGTGACTTCTGGTAAGTTTGATTGGACAGAAACCACTGGCAGTCAAGATGAGTAAATCGAATGGTCTAATTTCCATGAGAACTGGATCACTTAATGCATAAGGTCACACACACATGTGCTTGCGCATATGCACACATGCATGCACACACACAGGCACACATGTGCTCACAATATCCTCGTGGTATGCGGTGGGAAAATGTGGTGAAGATTTAGACCCTGGGGGCAAATCCTGCTCACTGTGTTACCTTCAGACATCACACTCAAAGCATGCTGTGTTCATTACTTGACTATTTCAAACAAAAAATTACCTCATTCTCTGTTTCACTTATATATGTCATGTATCAGATATGTTTTTTGGTGAGGATATTTTTTAAAAACAGGAATAATTATTTCTAGTCATCTTAATCCTAATGATGTGATAGGAAAAGCTCAATAAAATATGGAGCCCAATTTATGCTAAAAGCAATTTTCTGTCTGTTTAATTACCTACAGTTCATCCCTAAAATGCTTATTTTACTAAGAAGACATTCACCAAAAAAATTCTGTTTCTCACAGAGTAGGTATGCAGCAAATGATAGCGATCACTATTGTACCATTCAGATATTAACTATTCAGATACTAATATTCAGATATTAACTACCCAGAAGTTGATCGCCTATATTTGAATCCCAGCTCAAATCCTCAGTCTATAATTTTAGGGTATGTCTCTTGTTTTTTTCTTTTTTGAAATAGGCTTTATATTGTATCTCCTTCTATTTTTGTCTTAAGGGTTAAATGAGATTATTCATAAAAGTGGCAGCTCAGTGCCTGATCTCTAAATACAGTAGTATCTGCTTGTCAGCGGTCAACTACAATCTGGAAGCAGATGGTCCTTCTTCTGACATATGCTCAGAGGTTCAATAGTATCCTAATGCTGCATCACAGTGCCTACATCAGTCAGCTCACTTTATCTCATCCTGTAGGCATTTTATCATCTCATGTCATCACAAGAAGAAAGGTGAATACAGTACAGTGAGATATTTTGAGAGAGAGGGAGCCTATTCACATAACTTTTGCTAGAGGCATTGTTATAATTGTTCTATTTTATTATTAGTTATTATTCTTAATCTCTTACTGTGACTAATTTATAAATTAAGCTTTGTTGTAGATATGTATATATAGTAAAAAACAGTGTATATATATAGGGTTTGGTACACTCTGTGGTTTTTGGTCTTGGAAGGTTGGGGCATAGATAAGGGTGTGGCTGTTGTACCTGGTAAATAGATACTATTTTAAAAGAAAACAGTTTGGGGCGCCTGGGTGGCTCAGTGGGTTAAAGCCTCAGCCTTCGGCTCAGGTCATGATCCCAGGGTCCTGGGATCAAGTCCCGCATCGGGCTCTCTGCTCAGCGGGGAGCCTGCTTCCTCCTCTCTCTCTGCCTGCTTCTCTGTGATCTCCGTCTGTCAAATAAATAAATAAAATCCTTAAAAAAATTTTTTAAAAGAAAACAATTTGATGATTCAATTATTCTAAACTCGGGCTTACTATGAAACTAAATTAGAACTCATTTGAGGGGATTTATATTATTTATTCAAAATATATTTAGTGGAAAATGTTAAAGGTCACATATCTTAGATAATTTTGACCTCTAAAAACAAAGTAATATGTGCATGTTAGCAAGCCAATTAATTTTCTATTTAGCTGAAATATATGAGTGTAAACTCTTACAATATTAATAATAGCAGCCATTTATTCAATCATTATTATGTGTCAAACACTGTCAAAAGACTTCTTTACATTATTTTATTTATTTCTCACAGTATCTCTGAGGCAAGATTTATTATCATAGTATTGCACAGATTAAGAAACTAAGATAGAATAAAAACTTCCCCAAAGTATCATAGCTAACAGATGGTGGAGGCAGGATTCGGATCTTACCCATATGAGTTCATAGCTCTTGTACCTTCACTTCCTCTGGATATATTTCCTCAAGTATCCAGATTTCCTTTGCACAGACAGTTTATTATTAGATCTTACATTCATTTGCCTACTGCCTAGACAGGGAACTGTACAGAGGATTTCCTAAATTCTGCTGTGGGGCGGGGGCGGGGGGGGGGCTGTGTTTCTTCTCTTTAAATCCATGGACCCTCTTTTAAAGTCTACCCAACTGTAGCGATTTTGACTCTTCCACCCTCAGAAAATTGTGTCCTCTGATTAAAAATCTTCCTCAGATGTTTTTTTTCACCAAGTGGAAGTATTTTGTTATCTTCCAAAATAAGTATTATGAAAACATGATTGTTTGGCTTCCAAATTCAAAAGTATATTTGAAATAAAAAACTTAAAATTCCCATACCTGGACTGTCCGGAGATCCTTATCTGCCCAACTCCCAGCAGACCAGTCATGGCCACACTCTCCAGATTACCTTACCTCAGCACCTAACGTAGAAAATTCTCTTTATGTTCTCTATGGAATATGCTTACAATATATAAATATACAATTATATGTAAAGTATATATAATATAAGTATGCTTTTTATATGTGTAGTATAAGTGTATATATAACTTTTTTTTGGTTATTTATATATATGATATGTATACACATACACACATTTATTGTATATTCATTTGGTCAAAAACAAAAGTGTTTAACTTAGCACCATGAGTTTATTTTAAAAAAATGTGAACTTCTAGAGGTAAAAAGCCATATGCATTAAGCCACTTAAGAAGTATATCTGATAATGTGATGAGTCGCCAAGTTGCCTGACTGAAAATCAGCCGGGCTAACTATGCTCACGCCGAGGCGCTTTGTGTGACAGCCTTTTCACCATATGCTCTGAAGTCCCCAGTCTCTGCAGCAGGGCGAGACCGAACTGGGCACATCCATTGTTCCCTGTCCGTCTTTGTATTTCTTTTCAGCTGGAAAATAAAATGACTGTGATCTCTGAATCTCGATTTTCCCCTTAAAAAGACATTTTACGAGAAGACTGCAGCTTCAGGAAATAAAGGCAGATGCTGTTACAGTTGTTGAAAGTGCAGGCAAGGCCGGTAGCTGTTGTGAATTATAATGAACTCCGAGAAAGCTCTGGTCCAGATGTAGCAGTAATGCCTTAGAGACTCAGAAACTTATAGGCGTTTATTGAAAAAGACAGAGAATTTTTTTTAAGTCATTTGGCTTTCCATCTATATTATCCAGTTTCATCTCATTTTCCATTTCCAGAGGTCTTTCCAAGTTTAAAAAAAAGTTAAAATACCTATTCGTATGCAACAATTTATTGTAGGAATTAAAACACTAAATGAAAAGAATAAAAGAAAGGGCAGCTCACCTTTATTCTAATAATGGGCTATATCCTTCCTATGAACTTGCTAGGATTTACAAAACAAACATGAGCTTTATGTCAGAGAAAATACTTCTTAAACAGAGAATCATCTGTAAACTCCTATATTTCAGAAAATTCTGCAGTGAAAAAAGATGGTCAAATCTGGATATAGGATTGAACTTTTTATCATAACCAATATTCATAGGAAAAATGACCACAAAGAAAACAGTTTTGTCAATCTACTGTTGGCTTCACTTACTAAATTTCCAAGAATGATACTTGAATTATCAGTGAAAAAATTACTGCCTTTACATGGAGTTTAAGTCTCATTTAATTGTCTCATTTATGGGCATTATTTTAATACAATGTAACGGTAACGTTCCAGAAACACGAGAAGGACAGAGGTAACAGAAGGACAGGAAAAAGAAAAAGAAACTTGCTTACTCTGCAGTTCATTTTATTTCTTAATGGTTTCTTATTCCCTTCTAATGCCTTGCACACACACCCCAAGTAGAGCAGTTGGCAGAGAACACAACAGATGGATGACAGGCTCGACACAAGCAGTAGATCTGGCACCCAGGCACTTGACTTTTATTTGCTAAACAGTTAGCCAGATTTCAAGAACTTAGTCTGCTAATGTTCCTATTTGGTTTAACGCACTGTGAGAATCTAGCACATAAATATTAAAATATTGCCATAAAAAAGATCACATACTCTCTGCTTCTCTGCATAGTTTAGTGGCTAATTATTTTATTCTTGGTGTAGACTGCTGAGATGCTCCACAGTGAATTTAAGGGTGTACTTGGCCTTTGATAAAGACATCTACAATTTCAGATATTAGAGTTTTCTAAAAGCAGCTTTGTCTAAAGGAGATTTTAGCTATCCAAGTGAGAGACAGACATAGCCAGTGTAGGGTACTGAATGAACCTGTTAGGTACTGAAGAGAAGATACGAGAGCATGATCATACATGATTGGTACCTTTCTTCCCTCTCACCATCACTGCATTTTCAGAGATTACTACATTCAAAGCTCAAGAAAATGTTCATCTTTTTCGTAAAGTCTCCTTGGCACCGGACGGGTTAATAGCCCCTTCTCTCTGCTCGTGTAGTACTTTATTTACATTACCAACATAGTTTGTGTCTTTGTCTCCACTGTGAGCTCCAGGAGAACGAGGTCTTGTTCCTGGAATCCCCAAACCTAACCCAGCATAGGGTAACCGATTGATTCTAGATAAATGTTTGTTGAGTTATTCAGAACTCAAGTGGACTTAGCCCCAGGCCAATAGAGAAAAGAAGCTGAAGATGATTTGTTTAGAACCGTGCTGCGAGGAATTGAAAAAGGCAGTGGTGCATCCGTGCCAGTCTACTGTACTTTCTGTAAAAGCATGCTTCGGGGAAAAAGGAGGGCGGGAGAATCTCTTATCAGCCTGGCAAAGCTTACAGATCCTGCTTCCTAGAGTGAAATCTCACAGAGAGAAGTGTGTGCAGCTCCAGAATTTGCTTCCCATTTTCTCTTGGAGAAGCTGTGCTCTTTTTTTCTCTCTCAAGTGTAAATCTTCAGGTTATTGTGCTCCCTCTCTTTCCAAATAGGGTTTGGAAAAACATCTTCTGACTTTCTTACAGTGTTACTCAGGCATGTTCTTTCTCCATATCTTCACAACCATTTACCTCAGGGCTAAAGATAAATAACCAATGACTTGAGTGCATTTAAGCTCCAGTAGAAGTAATTGATATGGAGTAGAACTATAAATTACTCATCACGAGGAATACTTTGGACAGGAAATAGTTTGCACTTACTGGTATCTCACTGTCTTCAATTAGGCGCTTACTGATGACACTGTCCTCCTCTTTATATCTTACATCATCTTTCACTTGTTAGAATACTTGATTCAGGTGTCAGTTACTATACTTTGGAAATTTGGGGAGATGATTCACATTAAATGTCTTCTGTTTCCCTAATACTTTAATGAAGCTTTGAGTTTACTTAAAGACTGTCTTACAGCTAGTCTCACAATATAGTGAAAAGCCAAAACACTTGTTCTTGACAAGCCCACTTTAAAAAAAATCCTCACAAGTACAGAGTAGCACAGGTTTTTAATGGGCTCTACAACACTGGCCAAGGCTCGGTTTCCTAACTTTGTTTTATACGGAAAGAATTGTTTACCTGTCCAAATAATTTCAAAATTCTTTTCTTGTTTTTTAATTTGAATAACTTAGTATAATTTTCATTCAATTATTTTGTAAAAGAATTGTAAGATATAGTCCCTTGAGAGGAAAACTTAATGGTTATAGTTGACTGCAACCTCAACGTATACATAAGCAATTTACCTTTAAAAAATCAAATCGTAATAATAGGAGTACTGGGTGGTATCCAAACAAGGTGTGTTCGTGTGTGTGTGTGTGTGTGTGTGTGTGTGTAACATTTCTATTTTCTATTCTGTGTGGTGAGACCATTTCTGGAGTGATACGCTCAATTCTGAGTGCCACATTTTGAAAGATATATTGTGTGACCAGTGCGTGCCCAGAAAACAGTGACTAACATATTAAGGGACTCCACACCATCATTGAAAAATTATTGATTTGCTGAATAGGCTTGATATTGACACAGAGGGATATGACCCAAAGATATTTTTCTTTTGTAAAATAAGACTAATGGGCAGAAACTTAGGGAAGGTTAATTTAAGTTCAGAAAGCATTCTTGCAGTACCCACATATAGAATTGTTTTGTTCTGCTCTCCAGTATACAAATTAAACAGCAAAAATGCCCGACTTTAAGAAGCTTTCAGTAGCATCAGTACCGCAACAGATTCTTTAATGGAGATGGTGGATATAAGTATATGAATTTGTTCTTGTCCCTGTATTAAGACTACCCATCCTGCTTGTTTTCTAGGGATGTGCACTTGCATATACTTGTGTACCCACACACACGTACACTCAGGTTGGTAGTTTTTGAGACAGTAGATGTTGGATTCAGCTACGGCTGTCTCACCATATTTATATTATTATGATTAAGACATGTATCCACCATATATTACCTTTGGTAGGCTAGTTTTCCCTTCTTTGAAATGACCAATAAGAATAAGTAATAATAAGTAACAAGCTCATTCATCTTATGGTTAAGACTATTATAAATTGGGGCGCCTGGGTGGCTCAGTCATTAAGCGTCTCCCTTCAGCTCAGGTCATGATCCCGGGGTCCTGGGATCGAGCCCCACATCGGGCTCCCTGCTCAGCAGGGAGTCTGCTTCTCCCTCTCCTCCTCCCCCTGCTTATGTTCCCTCTCTTGCTGTGTCTCTCTGTGTCAAATAAATAAATAAAATCTTTTTTAAAAAAAGAATATTATAAATTTGCCATATCCTGAACATTAATATGATAATGTATACCCACGTGTTTGCTGCATTAAAGATCCAACAAATACAAAGAATTTGAAAAGTCTGAAGTTTTAAACCCTATGCAGTATATACTTTTTAACTCAACAATTTATTCCTCACAATGAAGTCCAAGAAAATAAGAAGGAAAAATACTCCTCCCTGAAACAAAAGTACTTAGATTGGATGAAATGTCTGAAAAAAAAATTAGGAGGTATCTATTTTATTGCCTGATCTATTTAGTTGGGTGGCAACAATTTAAGAACCGTAAAAATTCAATTTCGGAAGATTACATCCTGAGTAAAGCAGATCTGTAGTCAGAAATGTAGGGGTCAAGTTAGCAATACACAAAATTAAAATCAGATTTACTTTCAGCTGCCTCTTCTGTTGCTTATCATGCTAGAACTCTGGCATTCCATTTCAAATGTTTTTTCCAGCTATTTCACTCGACGTTCAATTTAAGTAAATCTTCTCTTAATAAATATGAGTTAATTAGTGGGAAAACACTAATATATTTCCAATTGTATACTATCTTCATACAGAAGATTAAGTTCATGGAAAACAGGCTATAAAATGAAGTGATAGGCCAAATTAAATTTTTTTTAAAGATTTTATTTATTTATTTGACAGAGAGATCACAAGTAGGCAGAGAGGCAGGCAGAGAGAGGGGGAAGCAGGCTCCCCGCTGAGCAGAGAGCCCGATGTGGGGCTCGATCCCAGGACCCTGGGATCATGACCTGAGCCGAAAGCAGAGGCTTTAACCCACTGAGCCACCCAGGCGCCCCCCAAATTAAATTTTTAAATACAGAAGCAGGATTTCAGCCTTTTTAATCAGAGGGTAAATGCCTAATTTTTTAAACCAAAAAAATCACCAAAACATAGTATATAACTTTGTATTTTCTGGGCTTAGGTGCAGTTATTAGCAAATTTTCATTTACCTGTTTAATCTGCTTTTCTGTGCTGGGTCTCATTGGGACTAGGTTTGGAAACATAGCCCTGGGGAATGTGATTTCTTATCAAGTGTCCTTCAGACAACATGTATTTCCTGCATAATAAGAAAAGACATAGATTCCAATGCCAAAGGAATCGGGAAAACTAATAATTTATCTTTTATGCCTAGCGGTGCTTCCTTCAGGGAAATGTGCAGTGATTAAAAAGGGGGTAAAATGCAATCCTTTGATCAGGTTTTCAGAAAGCCACCAGCTGGCCCTAAATCACACCTCAGTTTTTTCCAAAACCTTCTCAAAGAGGTTACTTTGAATTCTGGAAAGTCTGCTTTCGCTGGCTCTGTGAAGTCGGAGATGGGCTGGGCATTACGGTAATAACGTGGCCACAGCAGCAGCAACATTAGTTGGGCTTCACTTGTATTACACATTCTCATTCACTTGTCCTTCTGTAGCTTGGATTTGTAACAGGAAGAGGACACAGGTTCTTTGATGGAAAACCCTGTAACAAAAATTATATACCTCAGAAACAAATTTGGAATGTTATGGTAGCTGTGGGAAACATTGATTGTCATTTTCTTCAATAATGGGCTAAAATACTGATCAGAAGCCAGAGGAGAAGCTTCTTACTTCTTTTTTGTGCTGGGACTGGGAGGAAGGGGGAACAGCAAGACTTCAGAAAAAGCGGCTCATGTTTGCCCATCCGGTAATTTTAGATAGGCCATTTATTTGCTAGGTAGAATTCCATTTGACCTTAAGCTGCATTAGGTTTTAGAGAAAGTCCTGATGGAAATGTCATTATCCATGAATCTTTTAAAATTTATTTATTTGTCAGAGAGAGAGAGAGAGAGAGCACAGGCAGAGGCAGAGGGAGAAGCAGGCTCCCTGCCAAGCAAGGAGCCCGATGTGGGACTCGATCCCACGACGCTGGGATCATGACCTGAGCCGAAGGCAGACGCCCAACCAACTGAGCCACCCAGGCGTCCCTCCATGAATCTTTTAAACAAAAGTTCACTCTTTACAGCTATTTTCGTCTTTAGTTTTTATGCTACTTAACAGACTTTTTTTTTTTTTTTTGAGATAGGGACAAAAACAATTATGCCGATTAATCCCTTAGGAACTAGAAAAATGACAAATGGTTTAAAATTATTAAAAGTTGCTAAACAGGACATCTCTGATCACTTCAAGAAAATCAGTGAGAAAAAAATAAAAAGGGTTCTGAACACCAGTGTTGCCAACTTTAACCTTCACTAGTGTCCACTCAAAATCTCAAAATCTTCCACTTGCAGGTGGGTGAAGCTTACTTTTACCTGTGAGAGTAAGCAGTGGTGTCCACTGGGTTATCTGGGTGTTTGGGATTATGTTTACAAAACCAATTCCTCATCAGGAAAGAATGGAGACCAGTGAACACTGGCCATAGGAAAATACAACATTTTAATTGCAATAATCATGAACCTGTATCCATTAAAGAGAGAAAAACAGTCTTAATATCACAGCGTTAGAGATTTTTGCTTCCCAGTTAGTGGTGTTTCTGGGTATAACCCTAACCTGACATATGCCAGAAGGGGGGCTTGAGGTGCCAGAACTTGGAGCACATAGTACACAGGAATGGGCTGTCAGCAAAGAAAAAGAGAAAGAGATACCATCACTACTTTTTCCCCCCAAAAGTATTTTTGGCAGTGTATACTGTATCAGTGTACTTTACTGGATTACAGGCCGTATCTTGTTATCTTGTGTAACTTGTAATATGATATAAAACATTATATTAGACCAACCGATGAAAATAATTCTGCTCCTTATGGACAAGTGGACATACTTCTGTGATGAGTAACAGAAGCTCAATTTCCACAGAATGTTCCCGGGCGTCAAATGTGCTTTTACTATCACTTTATTAAATGAAACAGGAAGTTTCTCATGTGTTTGTGTAATGCCTGAGATCTAGAACAACTTTTTAAATAATAGAATATATTTATTACATAGATAAGTGGATTATACTTTATTGATGCTTCAACACTTAATTCCACTTAGCAACAAAATTTTCCCTTTAGTGTTTATTATATTCTATGATGATAGCAGTTATACTGCAGAAAAACTTAGATAATTTAATCTGAGGACAGCCTTAGTCTTTAAAATAATGTGTGTCTATATACAATGGTATAACTTAAAAATGACTACACCTTTCCAAAATGTATTAATTAATGAAACAACAATGATCTCTTTTGATTTAGACAAAATGTATTATTGCTATTTTAAAGTTTGAAGATGTGATTTTTTTCTTCATATATTTGAATTTTACTTAAAAATTCTAAGAATTGGTATCTAACTTCATTCTAGGTGATGCTTAAAAATTATTGTCTTAAAAATTACTTATGTTTTCTAGAAATAAAACAGATCAATGGAATTGTTAGTTTATTTTGAGCTGTTTAAACCTGGAAACTCAGGAGCCAAAGTCATATAAGCAGCAAAATTCTTAAGGATCCATTGAGAATACACACATCCTCCCAGGAATATCTAATTCTAGCTTGTGTGCTGTTTACAAAGCAGGCTTGTCAAAGAAATGACCCATGAATTCCAGTAATGGAAACTGATAAGCATCTGCTGAAAACCTTTTTACCCAAGACAGGAACAGGATGAATGGAAAGAACTAAAAATTCTTGTAAGCAGTTGTTTCAAGTAAAATGGCATGGGGCATGTCTTCAGTTTAAAGGCAATCAACAGATATGAGCGGATATATATATATATATATATATATATATATATGAGCATGTTAACATAATATCTGTATGTCTATCACTATAATAGATATGATATTTATCTCTAATAGATATATAGACATATTCAGTTGTTAGATGTGGTCACTTATAAGCCAGAAATAAATCTTTTCCATGAGATAGTGGAGGGAGGTGGTTGTGTGCACAGAGCTGAAGTGTATGTGTTCAAATTCCATTTCTGTCTCCTACTGGCTGTCTAATCATCTCTTGTAAGATGATCATAGCAGAATCTGCTCAATAGGTTTGTTGTGAGAACAGTGCCAGCCCATAGAAAGCCTATGCCAGACTTTAATATCATGTCCAGAGATTTGAAAGAGAAAATGAAATAAGGGATTCTAAATATCATGTGGGAAAACATGGACCATGGAGTTAGAGAGACGTCAATTCAAACCTTAGGTCGAGCCACAAGATGGGTGACCCTGAACATGACTCTGAGACTCTGTTTTCTTTCCTTCCCTTCCCTCCCTGCTTATCTCCATCCCTTCCTTCCTTTCTTCAATTTATTTATTTGAAAGAGAGAGAGAGCACACATAAATTGGGGGAGGGGTTGGCAGATGAAGAGAATCTTCAAGCAGACTCCCCTTGGAGCACGTTGCAGGGCTGGATCTCATGATCCATGAGATCACAACCTGAGCTGAAACCAAGAGTCAGACACTTAACCCACTGAGTCACCGGGCTCCCCATAGACTCTGTATTCTTATTTTATAAAACTGAAGTACCAGTCCTACAGCTGTAAGATAAGGAAAGATAGATAGAAAGCCCCTGAATGTGCTAGGCATTCAGTATTAGGCTATTTTTTCCCACAACACCAGAACTAGTTCTTAAAGACTGTAAACATTTCTTTTTTTAAGATTTTATTTGTTTACTTGAGAGAGTATGAAAGAGAGGGAGAGAGAGAGAGAGCACAAGCTGGGTGAAGGGTAGAAGGAGAGGGACTTCCCACTGAACAGGGAGTCCAACGTGGGACTCAATCCTGGGAGCCCAGGATTATGACCTGAGATGAAGACGCTTAACAAACTGAGCCACCCAGGCACCTGACTGCAAAAATTTATTTATTTCATTTGTTTTCTATGGCTAATAAAACTTATTCTCTGTTCTTCTCTTAGGGTGAAAATGGTTTACATGGAGCTCCAGGCTTACCTGGTCAAAAGGTAAAGAGTTTTTGAATGTTTTATATAAGTTAAGAATTTAACATCTTAAAAAATTGAATTTGCACATAATACAGTGAAGATTCAGAAAATTAATTTGATGAAACCGAATTCTGTGGAAGGCTCTTAGAAAGCCACTCACTAGTCTTTCCAAAGAGCCTTCTCCAAGGAACCACGATAGAAGAGAGTTCTATGAGAGAGCTTTAACAGCATGCTTCTCCAGAGAAGTCAACGGTGGTGAATGGTGGTGCTTTCTGGGGGCCATGTGAATGTCCAGAGCTGCTCTGAACGTATTTTCAGTGTTATGAGAGTCTAAAATGAAGAGTGGAACAGTGTTTACTACGCTTGACTATATTGGTTTCTTTCTTATTTATCTTCCTTTTTGTATATCCCAGCTCGACTAAACATAATAGTTACAGTGACATAAAACATTAAATATTACAAAGATGCTACAACTAATCTCTTCAAAAAATTCTTTGTCAGAATAACTAATTTGTAATAAGTAAAAATGTTTGCACTGACTAGGCTACTTCTTTCTGTGCCAAATATCTTTCTTTTTACCAAGGTGAACTTGACTTGTACCCTTTTATTGTTCCGGGGCTGCTTTCTCCTCCTTGGCAGGAGTCTGACCAGCCTTGTTGGAAGCACAGAGTCTGGTCTATTCCAGTTTTCTGGAGGATTTGGGGAGCCACTTCAGGTGGAGCCAGCTGTCATAATACCACCAGATAATCCCACCACAGGGGAGAGCATTCTTGATGCAATAGTAGATGCCCACCCAGGCCAACCATATCAGCCCTATGCTCTAGAAGTTTTACAAGTCTTAGCAACAAGACGGCAGAAGTTACTGTTACATCTAGGTTTTTTTCTGTGGCTAAAAATTACCATTAAAAAACATGTGCATTCATTTATAGTTATAGCTTTTGAAAAGTCTCCCGTTCCTTGGCTTGATAAGAAAATAAGTCTGTGCCAGCAGTGATGAAATGGCAAGCTTCTGAGTTTCTTCACAGCAGCCCCAGACAAAACCCGTTGCTCCAGCATGTGCTGCATCTGTGAGCGGAGCTACAAGCCAAGGGATGTGCAGATTTATCTGCTGAGAAATAGTTTTGGACTTTCCAGCAGCTGTTTGTGGTGGCTGTATCATGCTGACATTGTGGCTGATGTACTGGAGGCGTTTAGCAGCTTGATGTCAGCTTGGATTAACAGATCAAGCCACAGTCCAGGTTTTAGGGAAAATGGGAGAATAGAGCTAGACCACGCATTCAGTGGCAAAGAGACCCAAATACTAACCTATTGTCTTTCCCGGTACCTTTTTTAAGGGCAGATGAAGCAGAGATAATAATTCGATCATATGTGTATATGTGCATATACATATACACATACACATATATATTATTTATAATATATATATATCATTTATAATATGTACAGAGAGACTGTATTTATAATAAAAAGCTGGTATTCCTTTTCTAACACATGAATTTTAATTGTACCAAGTGTCACCTTTTTGCAGCATTACAGAAAAAAACGTAAATAAGAAACCCTTCATCCATTGTCTCCGTGCACTCTGGAGATGTTTGCTGAGTGCATCTTGTGCATGGAGGGGTGAGGATGACCCACCTCCAGCAGCCATTTGCTGGCTCTCTTGTCTTCAGTGCCTGACCTGTATCTGGCATTCAGTGCATATTTGTTTGAATGTATGAATCAAATAGCAGTATTATAAATATCTGTGCAGAATTCAGTGGGAAAACAAACTTGTCAGACAGGAGAGGGTTTTAGCTGAAGAACAGGGGACTTAGACCTTTTGGAATAATGATGGCGGTTAAAGCCAGCAGTGCTCCAGCCACCAATCCCCTTTCTGTGACCGAGACACAGGAGATCTGGGTGGTAAAGAGCATGCATGGCTCTGGCGTCAGAGCTGGAGCCACGACTTGGGGTTCAAGCCTGAACTCATTCATCACACAGCTCTCCCTGGAATGGTATTCCACAGAAGTCAGCTTGAGAATGCTGCTTCTAAGGGATCTGGTGAAATCAACATTAACAGTAATAATTAAAAGTAATGGGACGCCTGGGTGGCTCAGTTGGTTAAGCGGCTGACTTCGGCTCAGGTCATGATCCCAGCCTCCTGGGATCGAATCCCACATCGGGCTCCTTGCTCGGCAGGAAGCCTGCTTCTCCCTCTGCCTCTGCCTGCCACTCTGTCTGCCTGTGCTCGCTTACTCTCTCTCCCTCTGTCTCTGACAAATAAATAAATAAAATCTTTAAAAAAAATAATTAAAAGTACTAATAATAAAAAAATAAGAAATATAAATAAGAAAAAGAAAAAGTAAGAGTAATAATGGCTAACTTAGTTGGTGCCAGGCACTATGCTGATGCATTCAATTCTCAAAACATCTATGAGGAGGGAACTGTATATGGAGAAATTCAGGTATATGGAGATTATGTTGCATTGAGAGCACTGAAATGAAGCTGTAGCTTGTATCCTTAATATTCAGGAATATTTAAATTTCATCCAACTTAATATTGGTTTAAAGTGTACATGTTAGAAATGGTTTTTATTTATAATTATTGATGTTTTGTTATTGGAAAAATTATCATTATTATTGTAATAATTGTGTGTTAAAAATAGTGTTCCTATTATTATATATAAATCATATTCCTCTTCTACAGGGAGAGCAAGGTTTTGAAGGCCGCAAAGGAGAAACTGGTGAAAAGGTAAATATCTCTCTTGAGGCATGCATCTGTAAAAATACATTAGGTTCATGAAAATATTTTGATGTGGAATATCTAACTTCTCTTGTGCTTTCTATAGAAGCAATTCAGTAATTTTGTAGGAAAAAACCTTAAAATATTTGCTTCACTTAAGTTAGACTTAATATATGGAGGATTGTCAGAAATCTTTCTGAACTTGTTTGGATGGTAGTTCTATCTAGATATTTCTCCCTAAATGCATTCCATTGATATATATATATATCAATATAATATATATATATATATATATATATATATATATATATATATATATAAATGGTTCAAACATTGCCTGAGCATTGTGTTTGTGTGCTATAGGATCACTGATGCACTAAGTGTCCAGGTCTTTAAATAAATATTTTGTTGGGCGCCTGGGTGGCTCAGTTGGTTGGGCGACTGCCTTCAGCTCAGGTCATGATCCCAGAGTCCTGGGATCGAGTCCCACATCGGGCTCCCTGCTCCACGGGGAGTCTGCTTCTCCCTCTGACCTTCTCCTCGCTCACGCTCTCTCTCACTGTCTCTCTCTCAAATAAATAAATAATAATAATAAATAAATAAATAAATAAATAAATATTTTGTTTTCCTGTGTACCTGGTGTATCTGTGGAATTTTTCCTAAGAAAATAAATAAGAACTGTAATAGAGCCAAACAGAAAAGAGATGTGCAAATAGAAGAGTTTGAAAGAGTTAAAATAAAGGGATGGTAGGCAAGGTGTAGGAAGAACCACAGGGATTGTGCAATATCCTAGACTGAGTATAGTGAACGCCTTAAACTCCAAAAGGTTATCAGACTCAGAGGCAAAGAAGCTGTGGGTAGATCCCGATTGGTGCTGAGGGAAGCAGTCAACCCAGTATTCAAGCAATCTACGATCTAAAAATTTATAGCCTTCTACTGAAAGTACAGAGAATAAAAGTGCCCTAGTCATCCAAAATTTCCATTCAGACAATCATTTGAGTCTTTTTGCATTTCATAAGTCTAGTTTTATTTTTGAATAGAACAAAAACAGCATCATTCCTTTGTTTCATAAAATGTCATGTAATTGGACAGCCACAAGAAGGGAAGGGGGAGAGATAATCTCAAATTAGACAGTCTTGCCTGTATTTAGTTTTCTGGGCCGTGATCAGTTATTTGCTTCTTCAATAAGTATTTTAGACAGAATGAGCAGCTATAATAATTATGACAAATTATACATGTTGTAAGCTACTTGCTAATTACTTTTCCTCACAGAACTGTGAGGAAGAAAAAAAATAGTCCTATAGTAATCATATAATTGAGGAGAATTCCATTAGATGATGACTACATTTTAAAAGTGGATCTCTCTTTTTAGGGATCTTTTGTATATTTTTGCTTTAGAATGATAGTCATTGCCTCTAAATTAATGTCCTATTTATACATGTTCCTGTTTTATTAATGGGACTTTACCTGTAGGAGTACATGAGAATAAGCAATGAAGCAGATAAATTCTCTGTAAAGTCACCATTTCACTAAAATCTTAGTGGTTATTTTGATATTTTATATACATAGTTGGTATTGCTCAGTTATAGATTCTCACAGGCTATGAAGTATAGAAAAACATTCCTTTACTTGGCATCAAAGATTTCCCTTCTAATTCTTTGACTTATTAGCAATTGCTTTCAAATAGTCCGTTTCACCATAAGGTAAAAATATTTATGGAGAAGGATGGAGACAAGAAGAAGAAATAAAGCATCAAATAGAAAAGACAACACCTTGAATGAGAATTATAATTCAAATGGTTTATAGCCAAATGTAAAATTCACATAGTAACCCTTATAATAAGAATATAGCCTGCTTTGATGATTACTTACCAAATAGCAAATATGAGTTTTTTCAGTGTTACACACTACATATGCTGATCTATGACCACATGTATTTTCCCATAAGATAAATAATTAATGCCATCTTTTTGTTTCTAGATTAGGAACTGTGTCTGGATTAATTAAATAAGGAAAGTCTGTGACACACTCATTTCTATGGGACATAAGCATGAGATTCTTGTACTGCTTACAGCCTAATTTGTTTTCTGAACAAAGACTATTGATCTATTTTTAATTTTTTTTTATTAAAGTATCTCTGTGGCATCCCAACTGGGTGGGGGCAAGGCAGAGCAGGCAGTGAAAGAATTCACCCAAGGCAGAATAAAAGAGATGACAGTGTACTGAATACACTGCAGGGGAGCAGTGGGCAGAACAGCAGAGGGGAGACTATCTGCCTCGAGGAGGTAGTGAGGGCAGAATAAGGGAGGATGAGGATGTATGGAATTCTCCCTTTTTTAGTAATCTGAGGGACTGTGCCTGGCTGTAAGTAGCCCATTGGTCAGTTTGCATTCAGCTCAGTAGTCACTGTGGGTCCTTTGGCCTTGCTCAAGTTTCCATTACTCAAGCCTGTTGCCTAAAAGCAGCCTCTCCAGTATAGTTGGCGCACAATGTTACATTCGTTTCAGGTGTACAACATAGTCAGCAAGCCTGTGCATTATCATCACCACAGGTGTAAGTACTGTCTGTCACCATACAACACTACCATAATACTACTGATACCCCATGCTGTCCTCTCGTCCCTATGACTTACTCGTGACATAACTGGAAGCCTGTACCTCTCACTCCCCTTCCCCCATTTTGCCCATTCCCCCACCCTCTAAAAGACAATTTAATTTGAATTTCAATTCTTTGTGGGAGACTGAGTTTATAATTACAGTAAGGTCTATCTTTCCTCTTTCATTGCCTTATTGTGGCCTTTACTATGTTTAAAATTTGGCTGTTTTGAATGAGACAATTCACTAGTTGCAAAACAAAAGAATTCAGGAAGTTGTTATTGTTCAGAGATGTTGTACCTACCAAAGGCACTCTGCCTCCATTAGAACGAGAAAACACATATCAACTGTCAAAGAGAAAACACTATGTGATGGTCTTCGGATATCTTCATAGTGATGATACCACTCTGTGGTATTCTATAATCTAATATAAACCAAGTAGAGAAATGTGCAGTTTTTCTGGATGGCCAGAAAACTATCCTGCTGGCCAGTTTAAGTTAAGCCTGACTGAGTAGTTCCTCAGCATGTCTAATGTGGTATCCTTAGTCCAGAGAAGAACTCATGAACCTTGAACATGTAGAGAGAACCTCATTTGAAAGCATATTCCTGAGTTTATAGCATCTTTGACAGAAAAAAAAAAAACTCATGTATTACCTGAGCAAGCACAGTTTAGCCAAATCAGTCCTGAAGTGAAAATTATTATTTTTTTTTATTTCTTTTCAGCGTAACAGAGTTCATAGTTTTACACCACACCCAGTGCTCCATGCAATGCGTGCCCTCTACAATACCCACCACCTGGCTCCCCCAACCTCCCACCCCCCGCCCCTTCAAAACCC
>PISX010001293.1:0-201448 GCA_004024625.1 Mellivora capensis | reverse complement strand
AGTCTCTTCAATAAATGGTGCTGGGAAAATTGGACAGTTATATGTAGAAGAATGAAACTCGACCATTCTCTTACACCATACACAAAGATAAACTCGAAATGGATAAAGGACCTAAATGTGAGACAGGAATCCATCAGAATCCTAGAGGAGAACATAGGCAGTAACCTCTTTGATATCAGCCACAGCAACTTCTTTCAAGATATGTCACCAAAGGCAAAGGAAATAAAAGCAAAAATGAACTTTTGGGACTTCATCAAGATCAAAAGCTTCTGCACAGCAAAGGAGACAGTCAACAAAACAAAGAGGCAACCCACGGAATGGGAGAAGATATTTGCAAATGACAGTACAGATAAAAGGTTGATATCCAGGATCTATAAAGAACTTCTCAAACTCAACACACGCAAAACAGATAATCATATCAAAAAATGGGCAGAAGATATGAACAGACACTTCTCCAATGAAGAATAGAAATGGCTATCAGACACATGAAAAAATGTTCATCATCACTAGCCATCAGGGAGATACAAATTAAAACCACATTGAGATACCACCTCACACCAGTTAGAATGGCCAAAATCAGCAAGACAGGAAACAATGTGTGTTGGAGAGGATGTGGAGAAAGAGGAACCCTCTTACACTGTTGGTGGGAATGCAAGTTGGTGCAGCCACTCTGGAGAACAGTGTGGCGATTCCTCAAGAAGTTAAAAATAGAGCTTCCCTATGACCCTGCAATTGCGCTACTGGGTATTTATCCCAAAGATACAGATGTGGTGAAAAGAAGGGCCATCTGTACCCCAACGTTTATAGCAGCAATGGCCATGGTTGCCAAACTGTGGAAAGAACCAAGATGCCCTTCAACAGACGAATGGATAAAGAAGATGTGGTCCATATACACTATGGAGTATTATACCTCCATCAGAATGGATGAATACCCGACTTTTGTAGCAACATGGACGGGACTGGAAGAGATTATGCTGAGTGAAATAAGTCAAGCAGAGAGAATCAATTATCATATGGTTTCACTTATTTGTGGAGCATAACAAATAACACGGAGGACATGGGGAGATGGAGAGGAGAAGGGTGTTGAGGGAAATTGGGGGGGAGATGAACCATGGGAGACTATGGACTCTGAAAAATAACCTGAGGGTTTTGAAGGGGTGGGGGGTGGGAGGTTGGGGGAGCCTGGTGGTGGGTATTATGGAGGGCACGCATTGCATGGAGCACTGGTTGTGGTGTAAAACTATGAATTATGTTACGCTGAAAAGAAATTAAAAAAATATTTAAAAAAAGAAAAACAAATTCTTATTAAATAAATGCAATAACAAAAGATAAAAATAAGCTATTATATCAAAGGCTTTTTAAAAAAAGATTTATTTATTTATTTTCAAGAGAGAAAGATTTGGGAGAGAGCCATGTGGGTGTGCAAGTTGGGGGAGGGGCAGAGGGAGAGAATTTCAAGCAGACTCTTGGCTGAGCATGGAACCCTACTGGGCTGGATCTCATGACCCATGAAATCGTGTCCTGAGCCGAAATCAAGAGTTGGTTGCTTAACCAGTGCCTCCCAGGTTTGGTTTTTTTTTTCTTTTTCTTTAGAGTGATGGTAAAGCATTCAATAAATTACTTTGACAATGTCTATTATCACATACTTTTTTTGTATAGTTTCAACTGTGACATACGTAAATGTGTGTTAAGTCACATAAGAAGCTTAAGACAAAATGAGAATCAAAAAAAAAAGTAATATTGGGCATTAATTGAATTCACACATACTTATCATTTAAAAACCATACTTTACTTTCTCTGATAAGGTGTTTTCTGATAAGGTTTTGATGTAACCTCAGTGGACAAATGACTTCAATCTACTAAATACACATTTACCTTAGCCTTCTACTTACACACACAATTACAATAACTGCAACATGGGGCAGAGAAATCCTGGCAGAACACAGGTGACTTGCTTATGAGAACAGACATGAAGAGTCAGGAAAGTTGAGGCAGATAAGTTTCAGGGCTGGGTATTTATGAAAAGGGATCCATACAGAGAAATACCTCAGAAGTATACGTAGTGGTACCACAAATCTTCAGCTCAATACCAGTCTGTACAGGTAAAGGGTGAGACTCCATATTGGCTAAACAACAACAAAAAACTGCAGAGGAAGTTATAAATTGAACAATTCCAAGACTCACGAAGGTCTGGGAAATGTTTGAGTTCCTATCAGCCAGAATGGAGTACCTGCTGATTTACTCGTCATTTAGTTGAAAGACTGGAAAGGTAACTTCTCAGTAGAAGTTCCAAACTAACTTTAAAGACCACCACAGGGTGCCTGGGTGGCTCAGTCGTTAAGCATCTGCCTTAGGCTAAGGTCATGATCCTAGGGTCCTGGGATCGAGTTCCACATTGGGCCTCCTGCTCTGTGGGAAGCCTGCTTCTCCCTCTCCCAGTTCCCCTGCTTGTATCCCCCCGCCTCTTTCTGTCAAATAAATAAAGAAAAATCTTCAAAAATAAAATAAAATAAAATAAATAAAGACCACCACAGTGGAACTTAAAAACAAACTATTGTTTGACTTCGAAGGGTTAAATGTCTTATTCAAAATAAACTTCAGCATTCTTTAACAGAAGATAACAAATCTAAACATTCAAAAATGTAATTCATAATGTGTAACATCCAGTGAAAAATTATTAAACTTGTAATTCAGTAGCAACATGTTCCACATAATCAGGTAAAAACTCAGCAATACGGAATAGCCTCAGAAGTGAGAGAGGGATGTCATTAGCAGACAAGATCTTCAAACAACTATTATTAAAAATGCTCATCAATTTACAAGTAAATAGAAACATAATGAAAAAAAGGTGATTATAAAAAAAGAACTAAATAGAACTTCTAGCGATTAAAAAAATACAACAGCAGAAACATAATTTCACTTGGGTTTGACATTACTGTTGAAATTGGAAAATGGAAAACCATTTGGGAAAGCATGTCAAGAGTTTATTATAAAATTAAACTTCTACTTCCAAGAGACATTATAAAGATGTATGAAATAAATTTTTTAATGCACAAACTTCTAAAGTTTTAAGAAGAAATAAATTATCTGAATAGTTCTTTATTAAATTAATTGGATTTCTAAAAACTTTGCAAAGAGAATTACAGACACAGTTGACATTGCTGGAAACTTCTCTCAAACATTTAAAGAAAAAATAATACACGTTAAAAAAAAAGTTTACCAAAAATTAAAAATTAGAGAGACTACTTTCTTCTTTTTTTTTAAATTTTTTAAAAAATTTTATTTATTTATTTTTTTATTTTTTTATTTGTCAGAGAGAGGAAGAGAGAGCGAGCGAGCACAGGCAGAGAGAGTGGCAGGCAGAGGCAGAGGGAGAAGCAGGGTCCCTGCTGATCAAGGAGCCCGATGTGGGACTCGATCCCAGGATGCTGGGATCATGACCTGAGCTGAAGGCAGCTGCTTAACCAACTGAGCCACCCAGGTGCCCCTGTTTTTAAAGGTTTAATGTTTAAATGATGGAGCCATATTAGAAAAGTTTATTACCTGTGGCCGTATATGGAGTTTCCTATTGGTGAGTAATACTTTGTTTGCCTGGCAGTGACTTTTGTTAAGTCAATAACTTCTTTGGGCAAACTTGTAAATCCAAATTTTTCCATAAATCTATCTCTCTAAATAGCTAAACTAGACTGATTTGTAAAGATTTAACTGCATGGTTCTAGTTTGCACAAAGGTAGTAAGAGACTTAAAATGATTTGCTGACTTCAGGGTGACTTCCAGCAAAGCAAGAAACCAGTCAACAAGCAAACATAACCAATATCACAGCAGAGTAATTAAAATAATAGCTAATGACTGTTTATGTACCAGACATAATTCTGAGCATTAACAAATACCATCTCAAATAATCCTTACAACCCTCTTATGAAAAAGGTGCTATTATTTTCTCATTTTCAGACGAGGAATATAGGTTCGGAGAGGCTAAGTAGCTTGCCTAGGCAACACAGCTGCCGAGGGAAATTTTAGTCCAATTTGCCTGGCTCTAGGTCTTAAGTCTTAAACAGCTCATTAATTTTTACCAAAATTCCTGAAATAATGTATGATAAAAGTTTTAACAATGTTTATCACATAATAATGACTCAAAATTTTAATCAAAATAATATTTTTTAAGATTTTTATTTGAAAGAGAGAAAGAAAGAGAGACACAGAGAGAGCATGTGAGCAAGCAAGGGGAGGAACTGAGGGAGAGGGACAAGCAGACTCTGCATTGAGTCCCGGGCAAGACATGGGGCTTGACCCAAGGACATCGAGTTTCGACCTGAGCTGAAATCCAGAGTCCACTCCTCAGCTGGCTGAGCCACCCAGGTGCCCCCAAAAGAGTATATTCTTAAAAAAGAACTGAAGTATATGACGTGTATTTTAAGTCCAAATTATAATAATAGTACAAAAGTTGGAGAGAGTGCCAGGGCAAATAGGGACTTTATTTAAGTCCTCCACACCTATGACTTTTGTTGTAGCCTCAGAATTAGTTGCTAAAACTTGAATATGAAAATGAAGACTCAAAGCCAAATTTGATGGAAGTTACTCTCAACAAATCTGAACAAATGCTAGCCCTGAGCAAATCTCAACCCACTCATGTGAAGAATGTAGGCCGGCTGAAGGACCAGATTCTTTCCTTAGTTTATAGACATTCAAAATTCTAGATCCATTATAGAAAAACAAACAACAACAACAAAAAAGCAAAAGACTTTTCCCTTAGGCAAACTGCAGTAGTCTCAGCAGATCCTAGAACTTCAAAAGATACCCCTCAAATGTGAAGTGTGATTAAGTATCCAAGAGAACCAGTGATAAAAGTCTACAAAATTGTAGAATTTTGCAACCTGGATGGAACTCTAGGGGTAATATGTTAAGCGAAATAAGGCCATTAGAGAAAGACAAATACCATATGATTTCATTCCTATGTGGAATTTAAGAAACAAAACACACATGTGCATAGGGAAAGGGAAGGAAAAATAAAATAAGATGAAAACAGAGAGGGAGGCAAACCATAAGAGACTTTTAACTATGGGAAACACAGAGTTGCTGGAGGGGAGGTGGTGCGGGGATGGGGTAACTGGGTGATGGGCATTAAGCAGGGCACTCAATGTAATAAGCACTGGGTGTTATATACAACTGATGAACCACTAAATTCTACCCCTGAAGCTAATAATACAGTATATGTTAATTAAACTGAATTTTAATTTAAAAATGTCTACAGATTGTTAAACTTCTTTCTGAAAGAAATGGTTCCACCATATTTTTCTCTTTGCTTATCTTTCTATCTAATTATTGTCATTTCCTTCTGGTCTTGAAGCCTACTTACATAAACACAAGTAGTGATGTCACTACTCTGATCAATGAAATGTTTCCTCTTAACACTTCCTACAATCTAGTAATATAATAACACAGATTAAGCAGATCTGACTTAAAGTTTGCTGGGCCTACAGCTAGAGTACAAATAGAGCTCACATATCTTATATCTAAATATATGAATATATTAATAGATGAACGTATATATCAAAATTATTGGACATGGTGAAATTCTGTAAATGTCAACTTACTTGTGATAATTTCATTAAATCTTATTTATACTTTTACAAAAATAAAACAATTCACAATTTTAGTGTTCATACCATCTTCTTGCCCATGGAAAAAATCAGTATTATGCTTTGTGCATATTATGTCTATACCTATGTATATATAAATATCTATGGCTACATGTATATAAATATATAAAAGAAATATTTAAGTGCAAAATGTTTCTCAGCTACTGAACAACTATTGGGGATACCTTAATAATATTTGAATAGCCCAGGACCACAAATTGCAGTACAAAGAAAAGACAGAAACTAGATCTTGGCCAATATTGAGAAATAGTATTTTGTTATGCAAGAATATGTTACACGTATGCCATCTGAAAGGAAACATTTGATAAGTCTCTACTTGTTTTTTACTTACATAAGGATTTCTACTGCTCAGATTCTAACTATAGTTCAAAACAATGTTGGTTTCTGACCTATAGACCTGCATTGCATTTAGATACATTGTCTTTTGTTTTCATGACATAGGTGAAGGATGTGTATGAGCAATTTGCTTGGGTCTGAATGCTGTTAGTCATGAGAGCAAAAGTTTAGGACTACAGTACATCCTTAGCACATTTTGACATCCTTGTATTGAAACTTCATAAAATAGTAACCTAAGTCAAAATATAATAAGCAACTGGAAAAAATATTGTAACATATAAAACAGAAAGGTTTATGTTATTATTATTTAAAAAAATAAAAATGAATACTTTTAAATCAATAAGTAAATAATGAACAATTGTTCTCTAAATACTCTTGACTTGTTCTAATTATAAAATGCACAAGTAAAAAAATAAAAACAAATCTGAAATAAAAATGATATCAGGTTAAACAGTTATTAAAATAAAAAGCATGCTGAATAAAAATATTACAACTATATAAAAGTACAAAGAAAATGATCTATCTCTTGCCATGTCTCCTATTCTGTGTCCAGCTCTCTCTGTCTCTTCTCTGACTCTGTTTCTCCCTGTCCCCCATGTTTTTATGAAAGATTGCAAAGAAATTATCTTCTAAGTGTTTATATATGTTCACATATGTGTGCAATATATACATACATATAGAAGTAGTTATATATTATTTACATATAATATATCTACCTACACACATATATATGTATAGATACATGAAAAAATATACACATTAATAAAAAAATTTCTTACAGTTACATATAAAATTAAATCTCAAGAAGTTGTTTTTGAGGGACACCTGGGTGCCTCAGTTGGTTAAGCCGCTGCCTTTGGCTCAGGTCATGATCCCAGAGTCCTGGGATCGAGTCCCTCATTGGGCTCCTTGCTCGGCAGGAAGCCTGCTTCTCCCTGCCTGCTTGAGTGTACGCTCTCTCTCTCTGACAAATAAATAAATTAAATCTTTGAAAAAAAAAAAAGTTGTTTTTGGGTGAGTGATGTGGTTGGTTTTGCAACTGTTGCATATTCTTACTAAGGCTCCCAGAGTTTGGTTTAAGAGTGTGTTGGTTCAGGGTTCTCCCAAGAAATGGGGCCAATAGTTTGGAGATTATCTATATATCTATACCTCTATCAACATATAAAATACATGATATTGACTCACTCAAGTCTGGAGGCTGAAAAGTCAGAAGATCTGCAGTTGGCAAGCTGAAGACATAGGAGAGTCAATGGTAAAGTTCCAGTCTGAGTTCAAATGTCTGAGAGCCAGAAGATCTGATGGTGTAAGTTCCAGTCCAAGTCTTCACCCTATAGTTCTGTAGTTGTCCACTTTTGAGTAATGCCTCCGTATCCTGCAGAGGCCTGAGTCTTTTTGTTCTCTGTAAATTGATGAGAAGGAACTCCCCATGAGGCCATAGGTACAGGCTGGGAAAAAGAAGGTAATGTAGCAAAAGTGGAGATCACGGGCATTGGGGCCACCTATTCATGTAATTCACTTGTGCCTTCACAGCCTGCTCAGCCCCAATAACATGTACCATTTCCACTGGATAGTGGAGTGCTGCTGTGCACATCCAATCTTACGGCTTAGTGGGTCAGATAACATGCAGTCCATGATGGGACACTAAGATCACACGGTAAGTTGATAGCCCAAGGTTAAACTTTCAGTCTCTGCCTAGACCCAGTAGCAGGCCAAGTGCTGTTTCTCTAAAAGAGGATAGTTATCTGCAGATTGTGGCAAGCATGCACTATAATTCACCTATAGGGGTCTGCAAAGTTTTCAAATAGAATTCTGATCTGCCACTGACACTTCAAGCACCACTGGATGTGCTGGATTGTATGGCCCAATGGCAAAGGCCTGGATGTTGTAGATCCTTCTCTTGTTCTTTCTCAGTCAATGCCCTCACATTAACAGTAGATATCCTGACAGACTGTGAGTTCAATTTGTGTTGTAATTAAGCCAGTGGCAGGATAAGGTTTGTGTTTGATTTTCAGCCACTTAGCTCTGTGACAGCAAGGGATAAGGGTCCCCTTCAGGGCACACACTGAGCTGAGAGTTCAAATCCCTGAGATCATCTTTTACCTTGTCCAGGGACATTAGGAGGTACCAGTCAATCTCATTATATTTGTTAGTTTTCCAAAGATGTTTGGAAGTATCTTATACATAGTCATCCAGCTCCTTGCTTCTTTTAAGTGGTTGGCCAAGAGTATTCAATGGAAATATTTTATGTACCCTTATTGCTAGAATATGCCATGGACTATCAATGCTCCCTTTGCTGGAAATAGAGTTCTTAGTGTCTTTAAATCTAATCAGACTAGAGAGTCAATTCCAGAAACTCTAGAACAAATTCAGAATATTTGTCAGTAAGATCTATTCTTCCAAAGCCATTCTTGGTACCAAAATCTATACTGGTCAGCATTTTCCAGAGAAACAGAACCAGTAGAACACATACGAAGAGGTGGAGAAGTCCCAAATCTTCAGTTGGGAAGCTGAACACCCAAGAGAGCCAATGGTATTATTCCTGTCCAAGCTCAGTGGCCTGAGAACCTGGAGATCCAATGACATAAGTTCCAGGTCAAGTGCAAAGTCAAAGACAAGAAAAGACTGATGTTTCAGCTCCAAGAGAGTCAGATAGAGAAAGAGTTCTCTCTTATTCATTGATTTGTCCTATTCAGGTCTTCAACAGATTGGATATGGCTCACCCCCATTAGGGAGGATAACCTACTTTACTCAGTCTACCAATTCAAATGTCAGTCTCGCCCAGAAACACTCTCTCACTGATATACCAAAAAATAGTATTTAACCAACTATCTGGGCACTCTGTGGCCCCGTCAGGTTGACACACAAAATCAGCCATCACAGCAAGTGATAAGTGTTGCAACTTAGATTCAGAGTCAAGGTTTTGTTTTTTCTTTACATTTCTAAAGAAAGTGAATAATTATGTTAAAATCACAAAAATAATTCCAAAGCCTTTACTGAAATGAAAGCAATATATTGTGAGTAGGATGATTTTATATCACTCTAGCCATGCAAACAACACAACAAAAATGAAAATACAATGGTCCCAAAACATTCAGAACTTATGCTCACTCACTCAGAAAAATTTTTTTTTAAGATTTTATTATTTGTTTATTTGAGAAAGAGAGAGAGGGAGAGCACCCATCTGCGGGAGAAGGGGGTGCTGCAGAGGGAGAGGAGCAGGGCAAGGAGAAGGCAGAGAGTCTGATGAGGGACTCAATCTCAGGATCTCAAGCTCATGACCTGAGTGAAGGCAGAGCTTCACTGACTGAGCCATCCAGGCACTCCTCAAAAAATTTTTTTAAAGTGCCAATTGAAATAATGAATTTCATACCTATCTATTAAATTGGCAGGTATAACAAGTTTGAAAACAATTGTCTTTGAAATATCTGTAAAAGAATGGCATTGCTGTTAGAATTAGGAATCAATAAAACATTCGGAGGACATTCTGACAATATCTTTCAAAATTCAAAATATTATATCCTCTTACATAGACATTCTATTGTCAAAAATTTACCTAAAAGATATACTCACTCAAGAAAGCAAAGACATACAGAAGTGTGTTCCCTGCAATATGGTTGAAGTACATAAAAAATTTTAAAACATTTACATGTGCACAAATAGTATAGTAGTTTTTTAAAAAGATTTTATTTATTTATGTATTTTGAGAGAAAGAGAGAGCATGAGCAGGGGGAGAGGCAGAAGGAGAGGGACAAGCAGACTCCCATGGAGCGGGAAGCCTGACACGGGGCTCTATCCTAAAACTCTGGGATCATGACCTGAGCCGAAGGCAGAGCTTCACCGACTGAGCCAGGCAGGCGCCCCATTACATTGTTTTTTTCCTGGTAAATCTCTACGTATTACCATGAAATAATATCTCAATATTTTGCTTATTAGGTTGTTAGGAAAAGCAAGTTAAGGGAAAAATGTGTAAAGAGGATCATATTTGTGCCAAAAAGGAAAAGGTACATCCTCATCGTCTGCTCTTTGTTCTTTTATATTCATGCTGGATTGTGGACATGGTGACTATAGTGCGACAGATTCAAAGCCAGAGCAAGAAAAACAACATGCTAAGGATGGCAGAATGAACAAACAGCGGGGGCGCCAGCCCTGACAGCATTGTGGAGCAGCTGCATTGGTCCTGCACGATCTTTCTCTGGGCTCCTTGTAAAGTGAGAAAAATATATCCATATATTCCCACTGGTTATCTGTACTAGATGCAGCCAAAGTAATGCTAGTCCATGCAGTGACTAGTACCCCAATCCTCACATTACAAACTGAGCTAGCTGCTTGAGTATTTCTGTTACTCACTGAGATTTAATCAAGTTAGTGAAATTACCTCTAAAACTAATAAAAGGCAACTATCAACAGTCATTTTTTTTCATCTATCAGAGAACATAGGGAGAATTTGTGAACTTGGCAAAATACAGTATATGAAATGCTAAAGAGGAGTCTTCTTGCTGATTAGAATTAAGACTCACTGTTAAAATGCCTTCTGCTTTATTTCCCTTACTGGTTGTGAAAGATCAGTGATTTTTAGAATTAATTTTGGAATTCTGATGCCTTTTTTCTCTAGTTATTTCAAATTCTTGTGGCCAACATACTAAGAGACCAATAGTTATTAAGTTGTCATGGTTGTGGGTATCGATATTTCTTATTAACTTAAATTCTCCATTATATGGTGGTAAATTTTATTCTAAAATTTTTACTCTAAAATGTTAAAAGCCTGAAAATACCTAGTCATTTAAATCGTTTGTACAAGTACTTCATTATAAAAGCAATAACAAAAATCTAACCCAAGCAAGTTCAGATCAATACCTGTACATCTGGGGTTCATTGGTTTAAGCATCTTCTCAACTGTTAAAAAGAAAAAGTTAAACATAGCAAATTATGATAAAAATACTTTTTGTTTGTTAGAACGTGCTACTTCAATTACATTTTGTACTGAATTTCAATTTCCTAAATCCTTATCGCCTGTAACCTCAGCTGAAAATAAATCTCATTTCTTTTCTCTAGGACACAAATCGGAAAACACATTTTTACTTTACAATTATATCAGGGATAGAAAAATCTCCTCATTTGAACAGTCTTCTGGAAAAAGACCAATGTTTGCTGCTAAAAACCAAGAAGTGCTTTTTTATATCTTTAAATTCATTACACTGCAAGCTTCAGGAAAGTAAGGAACATGTCCCACTATATTCCCCTGTCTAGCATGAATGAATAAATAAATAATGAAATAAAATTGTTCAGATCTCACTGCCTTTAAATATTCATCTCTCCTATTTCTCAAACTGCTGTCAGAGTTGTGCTTTTAACTCTTCCCTCAAAAATGTAAATGCTTGCCAAAGGCCTACATACAAAATACAAGTGAAAATAAATTGTGAGGAGCAGACATATTAGCCAACGTGGATAAGAAGGAACACCATTAAAGCGGACTGCCTGCATTGATCCTGGTTCCGACACTTAGATGTTTATTCATGAGTGAGTGACTAAAATCTCTGAGTCTCCATATCCTGTTTGTTTCTTTCTTTAAAAAAATTTTTTTTAGATCTTATTTATTTGTTGGAGAGAGAGTACAAGCAGCAGGAACAGCAGGCAGAGGGAGAAACAGGCTTCCTGCTGAGCAAGGAGCCCAGTGTGGGTCTGGATCCCAGAACCCTGGGATCATAACCTGAGCCCAAGGCAGATGCTTCACTGACTGAGCCACCCAGGAGTCCCTGTTTATTTCTTTTTTGATATAAAAATAGTACATCATCTCTTTGGGTCACTGTGAAGGCATGGCATACAGTAATTACTCAAATAATGTTAGATAGTATTATTTTTATTATACTCAACCTCAGAATCCAAATACCTCCTTGAACTGCCAACAAGCTGCTTTCACACTAGCTTTAGCTCCCAATAGATTCTCATGGTTCTTTTTTTTTTTTTAAGATTTTATTTATTTATTTGACAGACAGAGATCACAAGTAGGCAGAGAGGTAGGCAGAGAGAGAGGAAGAAGCAGGCTCCCTGCTGAGCAGAGAGCCTGATGCAGGACTCCATCCCAGGACCCTGGGATCATGACCTGAGCCGAATGCACAGAATTTAACCCACTGAGCCACCCAGGCACCTGATTCTCATGATTCTTAAGCAATACTTACTTACTGGCCATTTTTCAAATGCTATTCTGCATATTTTATATCTCCAGGTCTGTTTATGCTAGTTTAAACACTTTCTCAAGGTATTAATTAAGCATTTTCTAGAACAAATTGCTGATCTCCAAGTCAACTGATCCAAGCCCATGGAGTTTCTGTGTCTGAAATAGTGATTTGAGTTTTGTAACAAAAAGGGAAGGATAAACCAGCATACTTGGACCTCTTTACAATGTATCTCAGATGGAAGATGGATGTTCTTTGGATCTTGCTTCACTTCCCTTTGCTCTTCTCTACAGCAAAAACTTTTAGCTCAAACTCCAGCAGCTGCCTTAAATCATGAGCAAAGTCTTTCATTGAGTATGGAGTGGCAGAAAAATAGAGCTATGTTTTTAATGATCTCTGAAATTCTTTTTATAAGAAAAAACCAATCTCTTGTCTTGTTTAAACAACCATGGTTTCCATGTTCTCTCACACATAAGTAAGGTATTACCTTAGTTAAGGTGTTCATTAAAATGATAGTAAATTCATTTAATTACATGTGATCAAATAGTATATTAAGCATACATCCATTACTTCAACTACAAAAAAATCAATGATTTTAGATCAAATTTCATTAACCATTCAAGAATAAAGAGATATATTGCTAAAACCAATATTAGAAAATAATTCCCTAAGTTGCACAGAAATTGCATTAGTACTGGTAATGATAGTAAGCATTCAATATACATTTTAATTATTATTTTGAGGGTTTTCTTCTTTGGAGTTTACACATATCAGCTTATTTCATCTTTATTGCACCCTTTGAGGTAATTACTACTATAATCCTTAAGTTACAGATGAGGAAATGAAAGTTCAGATGCTCTAGATAATTTTATCAATGTGAAATTTAAAGTAAGTGCTAAATTCAGAGTTTAAAACCTGCAGGAATTGGGCTTCAGTGATTATATTCTAAACTCTAATGTCAAAGACACTCCCATTGTCAATTATTACACTGCTTAACTTTGACTATTTCTTTAGCAGTCTTAATGAGGTTGATATGTAGAAATCCCAGGAGACATTTAGTGAAAGAAGGTATAGGAAATATTTGGCTGGAGACAGTACTTAAGATTTCAGAAATGGTTTGAATCAAGTGATTTCAAGGTCCAGTGTCCTTTGGTAGGCTGGCTGGTATTGAGTGGACATAACACTATAAGAAAAAAGAAGAAAATAACTTTTTAGATTACATTATTAGTCCAACTTGAGTCTCTTTCATGAAAGAAGGCCATAAGTCCTTTCTTCTTAATAATAATGTGGATTTTAAATATCTTTAGGGACAGAAACCATGTCATCTTCATATCTCCAGAATGAAACAGCCAGTGTCCTAACCACATGTAAACTTACACATGATGCAAGTCTTTCTCTTTTACTCTACCTCTTGCTGTGCTAAAAATTTAAATATTATTTTTACTTTCATAAAATTTATTTTATCAAGTTGGTCTCTCTCTCTTATAATATACCCAAACATATACTGAGATATGTTCAGAGCAAAGACTTTGTAATCCTCTATTATCTCATGACAAAAAAAATGTCTGTCATTGAAATGAAATATTTGAATTTATGTGAGAAAAGATATTGACCTATTTGCATGAATTACTGTGTGTTTCATCAGTTCAGAACAACAGTTTGATCTATTAACAGTAACCTATAAACAAAAATGAAATAAATTAAACTAATAGGAAATTGATCCAAGAAGAAGACAACAGTGTGATATGTTAATTTTAAATAAATCCTTTTTAGGTAAGCAGTGACTGGTACATTAGAGCTCTAATTCATATTATAAACTCCAGGAATGTCTAGGAAAGGTTAATTCTCCTTTATAATGAATGTAATTTCCTTTACACTTATTGATCAAATAGTATGCCTGTGACTTAAATTGTTCCTTTTTTTAGTCTGATACTGACAGAATTTCTTTTTTATTTTGTTTTGATGAAAACATAATAGCAATGTGTTTGGCTGATATTAATTCAGCCAACTTATTTTGCATCATTTATGTGTTAAAGAATAAATTATAATGCTAAATATAGTCCTGATTTGTAAGGAAAGTGCCATGTTCTGACCATGTACCTATCCCTAGACAAATTTAGATAATATCAAAACTGTAGATCCTAGGTAGGTTAGACAATTCATTAAGAATTTTGGAGGCATCTGAACAAGCATAAATACAGATGTATCAAACTATTATGCAAAATGGTAAAAATATTTTGCATAATACACTTGAAATATACAGGCAATTGGATTTTAAAAAATCAGAGAAAGGAAAAAAGCTAACTTTAATGGGCAGGTATTTCTTTTTCTAAAAAATTTTTTAAATGTTTTAATTATTTATAAACATATAATGTATTTTTATCCCCAGGGGTACATGTCTGTGAATCGCCAGGTTTACACACTTCACAGCACTCACCATAGCACATACCCTCCCCAATGTCCATTACCCCACGCTACTCTCCCATCCCCCTCCCGCCAGCAACCCTCAGTTTGTTTTGTGAGATTAAGAGTCACTCATGGTTTGTCTCCCTCCCGATCCCGTCTTGTTTCTTTTCTTCTTTGCCTACCCCCCCAGCCTCCCAGGTTGCATCTTCACTTCCTCATATCAGGGAGATCATATGATAGTTGTCTTTCTCCGATTGACTTATTTCACTAAGCATGATACCTCTAGTTCCATCCACGTCGTTGCGAATGGCAAGATTTCATTTCTTTTGATGGCTGCATAGTATTCCATCGTGTATATATACCACATCTTCTTTATCCATTCATCTGTTGATGGACATCTAGGTTCTTTCCATAGTTTGGCTATTGTAGACATTGCTGCTATAAACATTTGGGTACACGTGCCCCTTTGGATCACTACGTTTGTATCTTTAGGGTAAATACCCAGTAGTGCAATTGCTGGGTCATAGGGTAGTTCTATTTTCAACTTTTTGAGGAACCTCCATGCTGTTTTCCAGAGCGGTTGCACCAGCTTGCATTCCCACCAAGAGTGTAGGAGGGTTCCCCTTTCTCCGCATCCCTGCCAGCATCTGTCATTTCCTGACTTGTTAATTTTAGCCATTCTGACTGGTGTGAGGTGATATCTCATTGTGGTTTTGATTTGTATTTCCCTGATGCCGAGCGATGTGGAGCACTTTTTCATGTGTCTGTTGGCCATCTGGATGTCTTCTTTGCAGAAATGTATTGGGCAGGTATTTCTTGATTATCCTATAAAAGTAACAATATTTTATTGATGTAATTGAATTATTTATCACTGTTTATTTGTTATTCACTAAAGAGATGCCAATTTTTGTATAAGAAATGTTTTCTGGCTTTCTATGATATATTTCATTTGTAAATTCTTTATTCAATTGATAAAGTATATAGCTAAACCTTAATCAAATTTTACTGTACTCTTCATCTCAGTCATTTTTCATTGCTACCTGTTAGATTTCATAATTCTTCCCTCTATAGTATTTGCTATGCTTTTGCTTCAATTACTTTTTGCTCCTCATGCTGGCATGTTCATTTACCCTCTACACTTACTCCTCTACCTTTGTCTACAAATGTATTCATTTAGCTCATTAAAAAAAAAAACACCTTAGAACAAATATATCTTTCTTTAATGTTAGATGATAGATAGATAGATAGATAGATAGATAGATAGATATTGTATTCATGTCCATAACTATCATAGAAAGTGTGAAGTGTCCACATACCTCATCTCACTTATACATTATGCCCTAGATGTCTACTGGGAGATCAGTTCCTTGGAATGTGACATTCTGGGCTTATATTCAACTGTGGGGTTACAACAGAACAAGTTCCTAGTGTGTTTGTATGCCTTGCTTGGCCCTCCCTTCAAGAGTTATTAGTTCTCAATGGATTCTAAAAATGGTGTTATACGTTTGCATACGTGATGACGTCTTGTATCTGAATATTCATTCATTTCCTGAATCCTTGCTTCACCATGTCACACATTCTCCTGTATTGACTTATCCATCTTATCCAGTCCTACATCTCAAGTGTTCCAGCTTATTCTTAGTTTTTCTCCTGCTCTAGTTTTCTGAAAGATTTTACATGGTGAATTTCATTCTTGTTGTGGTCTAAATGTTTGTTTTCCCCACAAATCCCTAAGATGAGATCTTAACTCACAAAGTTAAAGGTATTAAGAGATGGGAGTCTTTAAGAGGTGATTAGGTCATGAGGGAAAAAGCCATCATAAATGTGACTTGTGCCTCTATAAAGAGGTTTCAGGAAGATAAGTTGCTCCTTTCACTATGTGAGGACACAGCAAGAAGTTGGCAGTCTACAACCCAGCAGATCTTCACCAGAATGTGATCATGCTGCCACCCAGAGACTTCAGCTCCACGACTGAAACATAATTTTCACATAAATTATGTGAATTTCACATAATGTGAAAACTAATTTCACATAAATTAAGTGAAACATAAATTTATTTTGTTTGTAAGCCATCCAATCTGTGGTATTTTGTAGCACTCTGAGTGGACTAAAACAACTCTCTTTATAATGTTTCTTACTTAGATCTCAGTACATTGGACTTAATATTCCAATGTATATTAAGCCTTTGTTTGAGGACATTACATTCTTCCTCCCCATATGTGCACTTTCCTAAAGATTCCAGCTTCAAGATTTTTCACCCTCTTACCACGCTCTACTTAATGATCTCATTCACTTCTATTATCAACAGGTGGAAAAAAAAACATAAAACTTTCAAATTGAGAATCAGGAGGCATGGGAACTAATCTTGCTTTGAGGCAAAGTAGTTTGTGACTTTGAAATTGTCGTTCGATTTATTTGTGCCTCGTGGTGAAGAATATTCTCTACATTAGATATTCAGTTTTCATTAGTAAATTAAGGCTTTGAGAAGTCTTGCAATATAAAGGAAAAAAAGAGAGAGAGAGAGAGAAAGAAAGAAAAATGAAACTGAATTATTTAACTCAGAGATTCCAAAAGATTCCATGTTATTAAGTAACACTGAACTAATAAATCATCACTTCTATCCACTTCATGTCCACAACCAACAAAGATTTAATTCAAACTCTCACAATTTTAAACTCATACTTGATTCCACCCACAACTTGGCTAGCCACACAGAACTGTTTACCAGATTCTTTTGTTTGCTTTCCTAACTGGTTCTTGCAACTCTTTTTTTCTTGGTTTCTCATTGTCATCACCATTATTCAGGGTTTTATGCCTTTGTGGATTTCAGGGAGAGTGTTTAGTGATTCCCTTCTATCTTTCTGTCCTTGGAACCCATAAATTTTAGTAAAGTGTTATTTTTCCTAGAAAACTCTTCAGTGGTTTCCCCGTGCTTGCATTAGAAACTCTGCCAAATTAGGGTCCCTCACAGTCTTTCTTGAATATCTTTGCTTGGCTCCCATATGTAGGTGAACATACATTCAGCTTTTTGAGGGTAGGTCTGGTTTACACCTGTTTCCTTAGCATAATTATTAATTTCCCTTTTTATCTCAAAAAGTACTCCATTTTTTTCAATAAATTATATATCTGTCTTACCAAATGCTTTCTATTATCTGGTAATTTGGATCAGTTACTTGCCCCAAATCAAGCATTACTATTTCCTGTTTTCCTTTACCTGCTTTAAATTTATTTCCACCGTTGCAAATTCTACCAGTATCCAAAACCTAACTTGATTGCCACTTATTCTGGACAGTCTTGTGTCATAGTTTTTAATTATTTTTTCAATTCTGCATAAACTGAGTGAGATCCATTTCATTGATAATGCATCATTCAAAATACATTTCCTATTTTATTTGGATTCCAGCTGTTGATTGATTAAAATAAGTTTACCAGACATTCAGTGTTTTCAAAGTGAAAAAACTGATCATATAACTTTCATTCTTAACATCTTTCTGGAGATCCTCTACCACAATATATAGTCCAAATTCTAAGGATGAAATATAAAGTCCTACCTAACTTTCTAGCTGCATCCCTCAGCACTCTAGCATATCCTTTATCTAGTTATTCCAAATTATTTACTGTCCTTGGAATATGCCATGTTCTTTTATACCTGTATTTTTCTGCATATGCGAATCACCTGTTTTGGAGTAATCACAATTAATTGGGAGAATGAATATGAAAAGTTTATATTTCTTCCAATGACTGCCCTGAACTAAAATAGGTAAAATTCTACTTTCTCATCCCAGCTGGACAACTTACATAAATGCACAGTGGCTTCCTGCCTTTAAAATTAGCTTATTCTGGTTTAAACTCCCATTACTTATTCCATTCTAAACTGGTCCCTAAACCCAATGCAAAGTAGACCTCTGTTTGGGGAAGAGAGAGAGATATGCTGTTTTCCTGCCTTCCGTCTTCCCTCTTCTAAACTCTGCATCTTCCATGTTTGAAGACAGGAAGGAAAGATGTGGAATGGAGTTGGGGACATTTCTCTTTACTTAATTAGGCTAGAGTTTGCAATTTTCCCTGCAGGCATTAAACTTCTTTTTCTATCTGGAGTATGTTGGTAGTTTCTTTGTATAGCATCTACTCTATCTCTGAGAATCTCTCACAACCTTGCCTCTCCAAGTTGGATAATACGAGTTGCTTCACTGCCACCCATCTAAAAACCCAGTGGCTTTCACTACCAGAGCCATCCCCAACATGGTCCTCTCCAATATAATTGGAAATGAGCAAAAAGGTACCTAGCAGTTCCCTTTTCCTGGTTATCAGTGAGCCTTGGTAATAGAGAAGGGGATCATTATCCACTGATTATGATCATAGGGGAAAAGTCCCAATCAATATCCCATCACTTATTTGTTCCTCTCTTTCTTGGTATGTCCCTCTTTCCTCTGTAGTCTATGAATTCCCACTCATTCTTTTAGATTCAGCTCTCATGTTGTTTTGCTTGTAATTTTATTTTCTATTTCTTTTAGACAAATTTAAGGGCCCTTATGTCAGAGCTTCCTTCATGTTCTTCCCACAATTCCTCTACATCATATTTGTATGTTTTGTTTATGCTTCCCTGGCCCCTTAATGAAAACTGGGTATCATCAAAAAAGTCTTGAGCACATTAGACAACCAACAAAAATCCAATTCTAGATACCCAGTTTCCATTCCAAAATGATACCATGCCATCTTAAAATTCCTTGATCTGAAACTCCTTGGCTTCTACTCTTCTGATTTTTTTCCTATCATACACCAGAAATTTTTGAAGCTCTTAGAATATATTGTTAGAAACATAAAATCTCTATTATCATGCAGGTTGCATTCTAATACTTTCCGTTCATTATTTAAAGTGTTAACTACTTTCATTAAATTGATATTACCTATAGTTCTCAAATTTGATCAGCATGACACTGAATTCATTTCCAAACATGGAAAACAGTTAAATCAAAAAGGTGCAAGGGGCCACCTGGGTGGCTCAGTGGGTTAAGCCTCTGCCTTCTGCTCAGGTCATAATCTCAGGGTACTGGGATCAAGCCCCACATCAGGCTCTCTGCTCAGCGGGGGGCCTGCTTCCCCTCTATCTCTCTGCCTGTCTCTGCCTACTTGTGAGCTCTCTCTGTGTCAAATAAGTAAATAAAATCTTAAAAAAAAAAGGTGCAAGGGTAGAAGTTTTATCAGAAGGCAGAAGGTTATCCCTCATATAAAGCAGAATATATTTGCAAAAATGATTGAAAGAGAGAGAGAGATGAACATTTTTCAAAATGATGAAAGAGAAAGTAAGGAGAGTATAAAAGGGTAAAGAAAACACAGATGGTAAATAGAGTTTAGAGAATGGAAAGAGGAGCAGAGAAAATGAAAAGTCAGTCTATCCATCCTTCCCTAATCAGGCTTGTTCAAGGGATTCAAATTTACATTAGTACTAGCCTAAAAATTTAATTAAATCATAGGTATGCAATGGGGAGAATGAGATCTGTAATACATTCCAAACCCAATAATTTAGATCATCTGGGTCAGAGACTATCTTCACGTTCTCAGGTAATGGCAAGTTTCCTTGCCACATTTCCTTAAAGTATTCCTGCTTAGAGTACATATTTGAGAGGTATAAATCAACTTTTAATTCATGGTGCAGAATGTATTCTGGGGCTGTGGCCTGTTTATGACTGATGAAGCAAAATTTATCAATTATGAGTCTTAACAGAGCCACCTAGAAATACCCACAACTCCTAACTACTGAGACTTTCTCATTCTAAAAACTAATCAGGCCTTCTGCCAACATATGGATTCACTGAAATTAAGACAAAAAAGCAGGGGAAATAGAACTTTTACAAATGCAATACTCTTATAAAACAACTAGAGGGTTGGGGTGCCTGGCTGGCTCAGTCAGTAGAACATGTCATTCTTGATCTTGGGGGTTATGGGTTTGAGCTTCATGTTGGGTATAGAGATTACTTAAAAATAAAATCTTAAAAAAAAGCAGCAACTTGAGATTTAATTAAAAAAACTATATTTTTGGTTACAGTATCTCAAGTTCTAGAAAGAAGTGAAATATTTAACGGGTTTTATTTATCTAACAGGTTTTGTGTTATAGTCCAAATTGTCTCTAAATCTGGTACCATCAACCTGGAAGCCTAGTCTGAAGGTCTAGGATAAGGTAGTGAGGTCAGAACCACACCTCTAAGTCACTATGAAAGATCCTTATTAAACTCTAGTGCCAGCTGACAGTCTGGAAAGTCTATTTATTTCAAATAAGAATGAAATAATACATGGTGGATTTTTTGTTACATAATAATTATTTAATTTCTCCATAGATTGAAAGCCAATTCTGTTAGGCTGTTTTTAAGAACTACATTACGTTCTTGAAAGATAACAACTGACCAGAGGCTGAAGGTACATATTCCCTTTCTACTTTTTTGTAATTCCAGTTTGAAGTTCAGCACTTTTTACTTGGTTTTTGAATTCTCTGTAATTGGTTCATTTTCATTTTTCATGCTTCTGAGTCCCTTGGAGACTAATCAAAACCTTCATATATATGTGATTTCTTAACACTAATCTTTTTAAATATATAGAGGTATGCCTTAATATATGCAAAACATAATCAGAAGGCCTATTAATGTGCATTTTGTACAATGGATTTTATTTTTATTATATTAAAGCCTCTGCTATATGTTAGTACTTGATTTTCTTTTTAAATGGTCAATTTCTCAATTTGTCTTCCAAACTATTTAATGATATTAATACCAAAAACTGAATAGCTACAGGATGTTTTCTTCACATAGGAAGGCAAAACTGAATTCCTTCTTAAAAAGTAGTTTATTTTTTTTCTAATTATGAAAGTAAGATATTTTTGGCAGAATGATGTGTAAAAAGAGAAATTTATGAGAAAATAATATTCATCTATAACATTATTATAACAGTATTTTCAATATTCTCCTTATTATGTAGTAAACAAAGCAACCAGAAATCAAGAAAATATTAGTCATCTAAAAACTATAATTATAAGTTATTAGTTAAAGACTATAAAATTAAAATATAACTAATATACATGTTAAATATTAAACATAAATCATAATTGAGATCATGTGAAGTACTGTGGTATGGTAGTCTGGGTCCTCCCAGAATTTAAATGTTGGAGTTATTATGCCAAGAGTGATGACATTAGAAGGGGGTGCCTCATGAGAGTGGAGACTGCATGAAGGAAATCTGTGCTCTTAAAAAATAGATCCTTCAGAGGCCCTTCGCCCCTTTCACCATGTGAGGTTACAATGAGAAGTCTGCCGTCCAGAAGTGCGCCTTCACCCCACCATGCTGGCACCCTGATCTCAGACTTTCAGCCTCCAGAACTGTGAGAAATTAAATTCTTGATGTTTATAAGGTCCCCAGTCTGTGGTAGTTTGTTATGGCAGCTAAGACTAAGATGTAAAGTAACTTGAGATAACACTTTTATTTTTATTTATTTATTTTTTTTAAGGATTTTATTCGTTTATTTGACAGAGACACAGCGAGAGAGGGAACACAAGCAGGGGGAGTGGCAGAGAGAGAAGCAGGCTCCCCGCTGAGCAGGGACCCTCCCCCCACGCGGGGCTCAATCCCAGGACCCAGGGATCATGACCTGAGCCAAAGGCAGACCCCTAATGACTGAGCCACCCAGACGCACCGAGATAACAACATTTTTTTTTAAAAAAATCTGTAAATTAGAAAATCAGAAAATAATATAGGATCTTTCATTCATCTCTATGAAATGGAATGCAACTTTGAAATATATATAAGAAGCCTTAAAATTTTTATATTCCTTGTCACATATTTCCACGTTTAAGGGTTTTTGCTAAAGTAATATTTACAAATATGCGATAGGACTTTTTTACAGTAGTCCAACACTGGAATCAAAATTTATGACTGAGATAGTAGATTTGTTAATTCCATTATAATGCCTTATAGATCCATATACTGGAATTTATTAACAGATAAATGTTCATAATACATTGTTAATTGAAAAACAGGCTGCATAATAGTATATCTTATTGAATGATCATTCATTGTGGCTGCTGATGACTGTGAGCTATATCCACCCCAATGTGTGTTTATTTTCTGGAGAACTGTTCAGCTGCTCCATTGAGGATGGATTTTATAAACTTACTGTTGTATCCAAGAATCAAAATGAGGAGAAAACAACTAGAGAATTTAGGATGTTTTTGAGGTAATTGACATAATCATAGAGAATGGCTTCTTGGCTAGATGAGGAGGTGAAGAGTAATAGACAAAGTACCTAGAGTTAAACAATGGCCAGATCAGTTGACTGAAGGGGACATTTCAGATGTGGATTAAACAAGTAAGTTGGAAGTTATTTCTCTCACTAGGGAAACTAACACTTAATTATAGATATTTCAGATATTTTTGCAATTTGACATTTGCCTTTTAATTCTCAGTATTTTTGATGTCAAACCTTTGCAGTCTCTTTGTGTTGATCATTTCCTTTATTATTGTCTTTCTGCTTAGAGAGTCTCTCTTTAACCCAAAATCAGTTATTAATGCAACCATATTTCCATCGATAACTTTTATAATTTTATGTTTTATGTTTTAATCTTTAATCCACCTATAATTTGCTTAAATTCAAATTTTACCTTCTCTCATGATAGAGAATATCTTAATATTCCAGTCTTGTATTTTCACTAAATTTTTTACTTTCTATTAGTTGATTGTTATTTTCTATGAGAACTATCTTCAAAATATGTAAAGATATGCCTTGCTCTTGCAATCTCCATGGCCACGAACCACTTACAAGCTACCATCACATAGAACACGAAACTACCTTCTAAAGAGCTCCCTGTTTCCCTCTGCCCCTCAACAGAAGATTCTTTGTGACAGGGCAAAGTGATCATTAAAAACAGACATCACATCCAGCAGCTCCTCTGCTCAAAATACTTAAGTGGATTTTCGCTACATAAGTTTAAAAGGCTTTAAAAAGGTTTAAAATGATTCATAAGTTTAAAAGGCTTTGCTATGACCCACAGGCCTCCTGTGTCCTGTCCTGTTAGTTGGTCTTTATTTCCTGGTACATACTAGCCACGCAGGCTTCCGTGTTCCTAAACCCAACAAACCTCCCTCTACCTGGGATCTCTTTCATTTGCTGTTTCTTCTTCCTGGAATGTTTTACATTTACCAGGTTTGTCTAATGCTTCATTCTGGTCTTGCTCCAATGTTACATTAGGCACAGCTCTACACAGCATAATAAATAAAAGTATGTGTCAGTACAAAGACCCTACTTATCACTTTTTGGTCACATTTCTCTTCTTCTACTCTCAAAGTAGCCTATGTTCTAAATTTGGTGATTATCATTTCCACATATTTGTTCACACTTTTATTACATATAACTGAGCCATCTATAATGTCTAATGTGCAATTTTAAAGTATAAGGTATCTCACAGAACTCTTGGGGAATGCAGAAAATGAATTCTGGAGAATAGACAGGAGAAATCACTGCCACTCTATGGAATTGCTTCCACAGATTCCAGCCTCCTACTAATCAGTGAAACTAGAAACCAGTAGTAGTTGCTGACCTGCATAAAAGAACCATGACCCCTGCCACTTGCATTTCAAGGATAACTATAGGTCAACCCTACCTGTAGGTTCTGTGTGGATTGTCTTGCAGAAACAAGCTAGGGCACATGGGAAATTCTGACTACAAAAGAATCTAAGCAATGTGATATTTGTCTTTTCTGGGAAGTGTTTAGTGAGTCAGTTTTCAGCATATTCTGTAGTCTACACCTGTGATGCAGTATTCATATACAGGACACACTTCTCCTAACCTAATTTCTAGACAATAAGGTAGCAAAAGCATCATGTCCCATCTTCATTTAGGTAAATCTTCATTTAGATTAAAGATTTAGATTTGTAGCTATACCCCAAAAGGGAATATCCATGTCTTATGAATTCATTGTTTCTGGTTGTTTTTTATCCTTCCTGTAACTCATTTACAAACCTGTCCTGAAAGCGTGAAATCTACAAGGTAAATTAACCTATCAATAACGCAGTTTATATTTCAGAGAAAGGAAAATGGAGAGAGGGGAAGAGTTAATTACATATAAGTAGAACAAGTTTGTACATAGTTACCTATGATTGTTCTTGGTTCTGCAACCCTACTTAGCTCAATTTGCATTTGTACCTTTCTTTCTCCACTACCTATTTCTCAGTTAGCATCTATGTTAAAGTTCTTTATCTCAAGGTATGGTTAAATCTGGCAGCCTTGAAAACTCAGAGTTTCTTCTTGGAAGGGTTTGATGGGCATGGGGTACTAGGAAGTGATCTAGAGTATTCCTAGACACAGGCCTTCCTACCCACGGTGTGTAACAGTAACAGTAATTCTCTTTCCATTTGACAATTATGATCAATCCACTTGACAATTATGATCAATCACAAAATCTTTCTCATTTTGCCTATTCAGTGGCATGAAGAGCACCAAGACTAAAATATAAAACAATGTAGAAAGGTATCATAACTCAGAATTCAGCCAAAATGTTGTCATGATTCCTGGTTGAAGATTTTTTCCCTTAGATCCTATGATCTCAGAAACATCTGAGTCCAGCATAGACAGGGAGTTTACAGGTGTGTGTTGTTCAATAGGTATAATAGTGATGAAATCTAACTATCATATAAATAGCATCATTTATTGGTTAATTGCTCCAAAGTATATATTATACCCTGTTGGATCATACCCTAATATCACAAGATTTTTTTAAAAATTACATTGCGCCATAAACTGATCTGTAGTAAACCATTTCATTTATTCTACAAGGACAGCAGCTTCTGTATTAGATATAGAAAGAAAACATGGCAAGACTAATAAAACCCTTAAGAATCAGCTCATTGCCTTAATTAATTTGCCCTAAAAGAATTTTCTTCTTGAGGAAAAATATTATGTGGGATACTCTGACTATGTGTAAGGAATTCAAAATTCTACGGATGGTGATGCAGATAAAAGCTTGGCAGTGAGGGAAGGCAGATCTTTATCATCATTGTGTATATTCTTCTGAAAAAATTGCTGCTACCCCAACTCTCCATTAGAAAAGGAGCCTAGGGGGTCGATCTTCCACTAACATGGTGGTGAATCTGGGTTCTTTTGCAAATTGAGGGGAAGTACATTTTATTGAACCTTGTGTAAACTTCATCCCTGCCATCTTAGCAAATTTGTTCAGGAGGAAATAGAACAAACATTGCCATGGGTGGTAAAAAGGACCAACTATAATCTACTTTGTGGAAGACATTGTAGGTCATCTATTAAATAACTACTTCAGGGAACAGGACCTTTTGGCAAATATTCATACCATATACACATATATCTCACAACGTGGACCATTTTTGAGAGATCTAAACATGTATTTCCTCCATAAATGCATTTTCCACAAATTCTCCACACTTATTCCATTCTCTATTTATTGAGTTAAATTATTGGCCCCTCTTGATATGCCCCAGATATTATCTTTTCTTCTAAGCAAAGAAGAGATGTATCAGCTCCAACTCCTTCCCACTAAGAGAATGTCACTTCTGTATCTCTGAGGGTCTGTATCCTTGTATGATTCTGTGACACAGCCATCCACTTTTGGCCGCTATCATCATGTAATTCATGAGACACCTGTGAAGCAGACCCATGTAGTTTTGTTCTCTCTCTCTCTTTCTCTTTTTTTTGTTTTTTATTCCCCCTTGTCAGGCAACTATTCATAGCAAAGTCTGACATTTTTAATGTATTTGCCTTTAGACTTAAAATTGAGTAGAGAAGAAATTTAACAAAGATAATGGAAGGAATAAATGAATGAAAAGAAGACAAGATAATGGCAAGTTAGGTCTGGGTAATGGGAGATGTTTAAAAAAAGAGATATTTGAGAACAAAATCCAATCATTTTATGTGATTTTTGAATCTGTAGGTATTACTGGTTCATTGGGAACCAAAACAAAATGGAAGTGGATTAAAACAGTAAGGAATGTTTTCCCCCCTATAGAAACAGAAAAGATATTTTTGGGACAAGCCAACTCAAGTGCCCTTGGATGCTTAGAGCAACTAGGAAGTTAATAGAGCAATAATGGGAATAAGTTAGAGTTTAGAAAATGACTTGGCTGTAAGAAAGGAAGAACAGGTATGAGTAACACATATGAGTAAAATCATGGTGTTGACTCCCAAGATCACAGCAGAGAATTTAGCAGTATTTCTCTTCATAAGGAACTTTCCCTTCAATTTACATTTTACTCAGACTCTTTACATGGTCTTCTGCATTGTTTTTTCCCCCTTACATTATATATTTAACACTCTTTATTGTACGCACTATGTAAAAAAATAGTTTTTTGAAACTGTGAAATGTTCATTGTAAGCCATCATAGATTTTGACTCAACTTAGCCTAAATTTTAAAATTTTGGCTTATAGATTATGAGGGCATAACTTGGAAATATTAGTAAAGCATGTATTAAAATGGGTATATAAGGTAGGATGAAATAACTTTTTAAAAAATATTTTATTTATTTATTTGAGAGAGAGAGAGAGCATGAGCAATGGGAGGGGCAGAGGGAGAAGCAGAGTCTGCTGAGCAGGGAGCCCAAAGCAGCACTCAATCCCTGGGACCCCTGGGATCATTTCCTGAGCCAAAGGCAGACAGTGGACTGAGCCATCCAAGAGCCCTTAGGATGAAATATCTTAAACGTGTTTCATTGCAATGAAAATTATACTTTCCATTGAAAATCTCCTAGGGGAAGAGATTGTTGTTCTGAGTACACCCTCTTGTTCCTTGGATGATTCTTCCCTGTTCAGCACTCACATGGTCTAATGTTTGAAATACAGAGAAAGAAAAGGCAGTGGAAAATCTGCAAAACATCAGAAAATAGAAGTTTTGTACCTGTTATGGAAGAATGTAACATACAAGAGAAAATAAGCATAGCACTAAAACCCCCAGACATCAAATCATCATTCTGAGGATTCCAGGACTTTCTCAGGATCAGTGAAGGGAATGGTGGTGCCTGGCATCAGCATCGGGGGATGACAGTACTGTCCATTGGGACAGCAGAAGGCAGTGTTCCCAGATGATGGAGAATGTCTAACTTTCTCACAGTGAACAACCACAGCAGTCATCTTAAAATAGGGGCCTGAGGAGGGTAGGGGTAGTGGGCAGAGTGGAATTTCAGGAAAATTTAGGAAATTTAAGGAAGTGAAAATACTATATATGATATTTTGTGTGTGTGTGTGTGTGTGTGTGTGTATAAAGATATACTCTACATGATATCATAATTATGGATATATGTCATTATACTTCTTGCTGAACTCAAAGACTATATGAGTTTTCCCAAACTCATACACTGAACAAATCCTTAGGTAGACGATCGACTTTGGGTGATTATGATGTGTCAGTGTAGGTTCACTGATTGTAACGAACATTTGTTTTGGTAAGTGATGTTGGCAATGGGGAAGGATATGTGTGTGGGGGGGGCAAGGGACCTATGGGAAATATCTGTACCTTCCTGTCAATTTTGTTGTAAACTTAAAACTACCCTAAAAAATAAAGTCTCCAATTAAAAAAAAAAAAAAAAAAAAGAAAGGTGCCCTCACAAAGAATCTACATATTAGCTACTAGTACAGGGCTCTTCAATTCCGATGATAAACTAATGAGAAATTTTCAAATTATGCTACTACAGTTCTTTTTCTGAGTAATGACTCTAAAGGAGCAACCCACGCAGGTGGAAGCAGCCCAGAAGCAACATTGATCCAATTATAGAAGTATTTTTTAAAAAAAGAGAGAAAATGTAGTACTTATTTACAAACAGAGTGACAAAGACATTTATTTTATACTCTCACATAAAAGTTATTTATATAGCATTCAAACTTTAAATTAAAGGCTCGAGAGTACTCTTATTAATATTTTATGACACTGAAGACATTAGGCAAGTAAATCATCTGATGAACTTGCCAAATTGTCTTTTGCAAGGGGTGCAAGGCCTGCCTTGTATATTGTTCCACAAGATAAGCTCAGTCTCTTGGTATAAATGGAAGCACACTTTCCTTCTGTCAATCCAATACTTCACACAAAGTAATCTTGCATGAATATCTAAATTCAATAAAATATTATCCTAAGACTAAAATAAGCAACTCCATATAATAAGTTGTCTCCCACCTACAGAAACTTACACCCTTGTTATAATTCCTTCAGCGCTAACAACTCCTCCTTTTAACACCCAGAGTGTGTGGGTTCTGAGAAAGCAGCACACAAACGTGGTATTTTTTAAAGGGTTCTAATAATAACAACATAATATTTTTCTTCCTCCAGATGCCCACGTATCATTATTTACTTTACTTTTATTTTTTTCCTCTTTTTACTGACTTTTCCCTTTACACGTTCAGTGTGTCAATATGACTTATTTTGTACTAAATCTACATGTGTAACATTTGTCCTGCTGTTGCCATTTATTCAAATTCTTAAGAAAAAAATTGTAAAACATAGAAGACTCAGATGACCTCACATAGATTTTAAAATTTATTGTAAGCTTGTTTCTTATTACATCAACAAAAATCTCAAGTTTTATGAGTCCTCATATTTCTCTGAAATTCAAGGATTTACCAGTGTTAATTTCTATTTATTCAAATTATGCTTACTCTTAAGTGCCAGATACAGTTCTAAGAGCTCTAAATCCTTTGGTCATCATAACCCTGTCAGTCATTTGATAATCATACCCCTGGGAGATGGGCGTAGCATTTGCCCCATTTTATATGAAAATTATGGTATAAAGCATTTTAATAACCAAACGATGGAAGTTAAAATGAATCTTGACATAGTCTTAATTTCCTTTAAAACTTAAGATTTCTAGTTATATTTGTCTACTGTTTCATTTAGGCAAAATAAGAGGTCCTGGAGAGATTAAAGTCTCCCATACAGAAAAATCAGAAGGAAGCAAAATATTTTTAGAAGAGATTTTGATTGCTAGAATTCATTTTTGTGCTCTGTTATCCACAAACCTCTTATATTTTAGGCAAACTATTGTTTGTCCAATATCGCACAGCTGGTAAGCTGTCAAGCAAGGATTTGAATCTAGGTCTTCTGATTATGTAAGTTATGATATTATACTGTATGCGTTGGGATTACATTTCCTTCTTTGATAGCATTGTGACAATGAATATCACAAATTGCTTGGAGATAATTCTGATTAGTAAGTTATCAACCTTAGGAACAATGGAATGGATTCTGTCAGTTTGCTGGTTTAAAAGGAAATATTATACTTATACCCTGACGTTAAAAGTGGAGAAATAAATTCCCTTTGAATTTTAAAATTTTCACCATTTTGCTCACACATATATTTGAGATTATGCAAATTTCTCAGTGACAATTTATAAAAACACATACTGGCAGTATGCTTGTAACAGTGGTTTAAAATATGAGATTTGTAGTTTCTTTTCTTCTTATGGAACTTATCAGTGTTCAAATGCATCAGGCTAACAAGATTATACTTGGATCAAGTTTTAAAGAAATGGGAGATTAGCAAGTAATAAATAGAATGATGAAGGTATTTACCTAAAACAGCACTTTTGTATTTTACTAAGCTTTTATTCTCATCACTTTGTGAAGAAAGTGAATTTAAGAAAAATAGATTCAGGCCAATTGTTATATAGTCATGCAAGCTGCACCTTGAACCGGGGCCCTCAGCCAAGGAAGCTTAAAAGTCCTCTTGGTGTGCTTTGATAAGAGGTTGTGTTGGCCTTGAGGAAAACTGTGCCTTTTGCTTGTTCATCTTCCCAGAGGGGGCGCCTTCTTCTAATGCAGCGAATGAGCCTTATATAACAGCAGCAGCCATGAATATGTGGACTCTTCAAAATGTTTTGCAGAGAATTTTCAAAATCAAAGCTATTACTGCACAAGTATTTTGCAGGAGGAAGCTAAATTGCTAGACCCAGGAACCAAAGGCACATAACTAAGGCCAATCTTTGGCCATAACTCTGTTTCTGGTGAAGTGCCTAATTAATTTAGATTTACTTGGAGAGATGTTTATCCAAAATTATTTCTACATTATCATTTTGTTCTTTAAATTTTTTTTTTAAGATTTTATTTATTTATTTGACAGACAGAGACCACAAGTAGGCAAGAGAGGCAGGCAGGGAGAGAGAGGAGGAAGCAGGCTCTCCGTGGAGCAGAGAGCCCGATGTGGGGCTCGATCCCAGGACCCTGGTATCATGACCTGAGCTGAAAGCAGAGGCTTTAACCCACTGAACCACCCAGGCGCCCCTGTTCTTTAAATTTTGAAAGTCATGAATTATCAGTGTTGACATTCAAATTTTCTAGAGATGTATAGAATCTAAGTGCACTTCCCACATTATTGGGCACCTGGGTGGCTCAGTCAGTTAAGCATTTGCCTTCAGCTCAGGTCATGATCCCAGGGTCCTCAGTTCAAGCCCTGTATCAGGTTCCCTGTTCAGCAGGGAGTTTGCTTGTCCTTCTTCCTCTGCCCCTTCCCCGCTGCTCATGCTCTCTCTCTCTCACTCAAGCTATCTCTCTCTCTCTCTCAAATAAAATTTTTTTTTTTAAGAAAAAAGAGGAGGAATAATTTTCTAGTTTGAAATGGCCATCTTTAAATAGTCAGTGGCTTCACTGGAGGTAAAGCAATTCAGCATTATGATATTATAATTATAAACTTGCTGGTGATAGAATAATGAATGAATTATAAATGAGTAAGAAAATGCTAACACTAGTAACCCAAAAGGTGACATATGTCATTCCCAACTTCAGTTCACCTCACAAGAATATCAACTAGCAATTATCCATAGACAAGAAACCATTTCATTTGTATACACTTACAGTGAATTATCCGAAAAAGAAACAAAGAAATTTACAATTGCATCAAAAATAATAAAAATACTTAGGAATAAATATAACCAAGGAGGTAAAAGAGCTGCACACTGAAAACTTTAAGACAGATGACTAACAGACCCATGAAAAAGATGCTCAACATCATTCATCATCAGGGAAATACAAATCAAAATTACAATAAGATGTAAACTCAAGCTTGTCAGAATTGCTCAAATTAACACAGGAAACAACAGGTGTTGGCAAGGATGCAGAGAAAGGGGAATGCTTACACTGTTGGCGGGAATGCAAACTGGTGCAGCCACTATGGAAAAAATGCTGTGGGGGTTCCTCAAAGAGTGAGAAATAGAACTACCCTACAATCCAGCAATCACACTACTAGGTATTTACTCAAAGAATACAAAAATACTGATTTGAAGGGTCACATACACCTTGATATTTATAGCAGCATTATCAACAATAGCCAAATTATAGAAAGAGCCCAAATGTTTATCGATGGATAAATGGATAAAGAAGAAGTGATATATATATATATATATATGTGTGTATATATATATATATATATTATATATTATACATAATAGACTATTACCCAGCCATCAAAAAGAATGAAATCTTGCCATTTGCAGTAATGTGGATAGGGCTAAAGTGTATTGTGCTAAGCAAAATAAGTCAGTCAGGGAAAGACAAGTACCATATGATTTCACTTATATGTAGAATTTAAGAAATGAAACTGGTGAAAATAATGGAAAAAAGAGAGGCAAATCATAAAACAAATTCTTTTTTTAAAAAAGATATTTATATATTTGAGAGAGAAAGACAGAGATAGCAAGAAGAGAGCATGAGCAGGGAGGAGAGGGAGAAGCAGGCTCCTGCTGAACAAGGAGCCTGACAGAGGGCTCAATCCCATGTCCCTGGGACCATGACCCAAGCCAAAGGCAGAAGTTCAACTGACTGGGCCACCCAGGTGCCCTAAAACAGATTCTTAATATAGAGAACAAACTGAGGGTTCTTGGAGGGGAGGGGAGATGGGTTAAATGGATGATGAGTATTAAGGAAGGCAATTGTTGTGATGAGCACTGGGTGTTATATGTGAGTAATGAATCACTGAATTCTACTTCTGAAACTAATTGCAATATATGTTAACTAACTGGAATTGAAATAAAAGCTTGAAATAAAAAAAATGAAGTTTGAAAGAAAAGACATTGATGAAATATATTGAAGAAGACATAAGCAAATGGAAAGATATTCTGTGTTCATGGATGGGAAGAATTAAATTATTAAAGTATCTGTACTACTCATAGTCATCCATACATTAAATGCAATCCCTATCAAGACTCCAGTGGCAGGATGCCTGGACGGATCAGTGAGTTATCCTCTGCCTTCAGGTCAGGTCATGATCTCAGGGTCCTGGGATCAAGCCCCACATCTAGCTCTCTGCTCAGTGGGTAGCCTGCTTCCCCCCTCTCTCCACCTGCCTCTCTGCCTACTTGTGATCTCTCTCCCTCTCTCTGTCAAGTAAATAAATAAAATCTTAAAAAAACAACAGACTCCAATGGCATTTTTTACAGAAATAGAAAAATAAAATCCTAAAATTCTTATGTAACTACAAAAGAACTAGAATAGCCAAAGCAAACTCAAGACAAAAGAACAAAGCTGGGCATCACACTTGCTGATTTTGAACTATATTCAAAAATGGAGTAACCAAAACCCAAATGGAGTGTGGTAGTGCCACAAAAACAGACACATAGACTAATGGAATAGATTCAAGCTCCCCTCCAAAAACCCATGCACATACAGTCAATTAATATTTGAGGAGAGAGACAGGAAAACTCAAAAGAGAAAAGATAGTCTCTTCAATAAATTGTGTTGCGAAAACTGGATATTAACATTTAAAAGAATGGCACTGGATCCCTATCTTATGTCACTCATGAAAATTAATTCAAAATTGATTAATGGCTTAAATATAAGAACTTAAACCATAGCATAAAAATCCTAGTAGAAAACATGGTTAAAAAGCTTCTTGACATTTCTCTTAGCAATGATTCTTCTGGATATGATACCAAAAGCACAAGCAGAAAAAACAAAAGTCAACATGTGGGACAACATCAAATTAAAAAACTTAAGCACAGCAAAATAAATGAGCAAGAAAATGAAAAGGCAATGTATGGAATGGGAGAAAATATTTACAAATCATCTATCTGATAAGGGGTTAATAATCAAAATATGCAACAAACTCCTATGACTCCATAACAAAATGTGATTTAAAGATGGGATAAGGACCAGAACAGACTCCTTCTTCAAAGAAGATATACAAATGGCCAACAGGTACATGAAATGGTTCTAATTATCACTCACTAATCCTCAGGGAAATGCAAATCAAAATCGCAGTAAGATATTGCCTGTCTCCTACTGGAATGGGCATTTTTAACATATAGGCCTAGTCGAACTGTTTTTTCTTGTGTGAGATTTGGCAACTATATCTTGTAAGGAATTTGTCCATTTTATCTGGATGACCAAACTTGCAGGCATAGAGTTATTCACAGTACTCTTTTATATCCTTTTAATACTTACAGGATTATCATCTCTAGTGATGTCCCTTCTTTTGTTTCTGCTATTACTAATTGTAATATCCCTCTATTTAGTTTATTTGTTCATTTGCTTGTTCGCCTGACTAGAGGTTGATGAACGTAATTGTTTTTTCCCAAGAACCAGCTTCTGGTTTTATTGATATTCCCTATTGATTTCCTCATTTCAATTTCATTGATTTATGTTCCAATTTTTATTATTTCTTTTCCTCTGCTTACTTTGGATATAATTTGCCTTCCTTTTTCTAGTTTTTTACATGCTGGACCAGAACCCAGAACCCAAAACAAAACCAGAAACAAAAACTTGTTTGTTTTTTAGAAATGCATGTACCAGTATTGAAACAAATCATAAAGCATGGAAAGAACTTAATGTTGTTATTAGAATTTATTCATTGCATAGTTAAAAATTCTCTTGGGAAATAAGGATATATTAATAAATGTTAATTTTTTCTTCCAAACTTTATATCGCAATATGTTTTTGTCACCTAATCTGAGAATCTTTAGGGTTATCAATTATTAAGGAACAAATTTTTGCTTGCTTAAAATGAAGCAGATTCCATCACTTGGAGAGAAAAAAATAAACAATTACCCAGATGGAAAATGTTTATTGATTTGTATCATCTTCTTTGTATCATCATCTAAAATCAAAATATATGTGGTATGATAATTTAAATATTATCATAACCTCTAAATTTAAATTTTTTGTTACTTTAAAGTCCCTCAACTCAAAACAATTCATTTATTGATGACTTAATGCTTACATTATAAGTAAAATTCTGATGTAAATACATTCCATCACTTCTAATTCTTTGAAAATAGGACAAAAAACATTGAAAAGCAAGGCAAAATTCAAATAAATTATAAAGTTCACTGAATCATCACAGAAAGATCCCTTCTTCCAATTTAAGACACATTGTGGCACAAGTGTGTCTGAACAGGAAGTTTGTACCACTCTTTGAGAGCAATAATCCTTGAGATAGAGACAATGCAATGAAGACTGGGATCCCTGAGAAAGTGAAAGATGTCGAAGATACCATCCTATGTATTTGTAGCCATGATCTCTTTGTTGCTGCCAACTGGAAGAAAGTACTACTCTGAGAGTTTCTTGATCTCTGTGACATCCACCTTAAAATAAAGCCACAATCTCAAGTTTATCAAAAGACAATTTGGGAAATTGCATGTTAGGGGAAATGCTTATGATCCTTCTAACCATGTTTGCATCCTCTCTTTTCCCTCTCAAGGAGGCCCCGTGTTGTAAGACCCCGTCCCAGGCTTCCCAATGGATGGGGAGTGGCTAGCACTGCTGACAATCTGAAAGTCATTGATTTGATGCTAAAGAGGTCTGTTCTCCTTTCTCTGGGAGTTGCCTTCGGTCTTCTGATAGTGCTGTAGTCCTTCTCAGGGAGAGTTCTGTATCACAAGCACAGCGCCTTCCCATCCTCATCTACCTGAGAAAAGACCTAATGGTATCTACCTACCTTCTCTATAACTCGTGGTGAAATTTTATTCAATGAGAAGGTAACATTTAAAATTGCACTTTGGGGGCACCTGGATGACTTGGTAAGTCTGGCTTCAGCTCAGGTCAGGATTCCGGGGCCTGAGATTGAATCCAACATCAGGGTCCCCACTCAGCAGGGAGTCTGCTTCTCCCTCTCCTTCTGCCACTCACGCTCTCTCTCTCTCTCTCAAATAAATAAATAAAATCCTGAAAAAATAAAATAAAATAAAATTGCATTTTGTCCTTGAGTTATTTTCACACTCACTCATCAAATTTTCCTAATAATAATTTTTAAAATACTATTAAAAATTTCTCACCAGTACCTTCTGTCTATTCTCAATTTGTTCAGAAGAAGATAGGTGATGGGTGATCCCAAAACCTTTAAAACCCTTAAGTTAGTAAATGAAACTTGCTGGGAGAAATCTACATGAAATTTATAGATATGTCAGAATATTTGTATACCATAAGGGTAGAAGGTACCATTCATTTTCATCTTTTAAAAATAATTCTAATGATAAATACTAAATTGAATCCTCTTTTTTCTAATTCATTTCTACTGTATTCACACACAAAGATCAGTAAAAATTACTAAGGACTAATGATGAAATTACACTAAATTTAATTTTGAACAAAACGTACTTTGATTTCAGAGCTTTTGTATGCAAAGAAACAGTTATAATACAAAACTGGGTGAGACTACTAAAGGGTGAGGGCTAGAGGCAAAGGAGAATACGAGGTAGCCTTGGAAAGGGTTTTTTAACAATCTTTTGTGTTGTGTGGGGCAATGGCATTAAAGGTCAGCTCACACTAAGGCAAGAGGATGCTATAACCAAGCCAGCAGGCGGTGTGTTGGTGATGTGAGCAATAGGGGTGACTAAAATGAATCTGTCGGAATAAAAAAGCAATAATTTTTTAAAATAGTGAAATATTTATTGGTGTGAATCTTAGGGAAGGGTGTAATCCATGTGCATTAAACTTCAAATATATTTAGAGGCAACTTCTCTATTATGATAAATATCAGATTTAGAAAGACAAAAGAGTATGTCCCAAGTCAGAGTATGTGCAACAAAGAGGAAAAAAAAAAAAAAAAAGAAAATGACAAAAGGATAATAAGATTATGCAAGCTTTGCCCATTATTGCCCAAGGCTGAGAATCATATTGGGAACAATAAATTTGGTATCTAAGGGGAGAATTGTATCCACAACCACAAATGGAATGCACCCTCATAGTATGAAAATAGGCTCTCAGTGAATATTTCGTAGATAAATATAAAACAAAACTAAACAAAGAAAAACTCTTTGAGAAACTAGTAGTGTGACTTGAGTAAGTTTCAGAATACAAATATTAGTAAACACCAAAATATACATGCTCACACACAATAAAGGAACACATTCCTAAAAGAAGCAGAGGAAGAAGACATTGCCAAAAACCATTTTTCTTAGGAAACAGGAGAATATATATATATATATATTTTAAAGATTTTATTTATTTGACAGAGAGAGACAGGGAGACAGGAAACAAGCAGGGGGAGTGGTAGAGGGAGAAGCAGGCCTCCCACAGAGCAGGGAGCCCGATATGGGGCTCGATCCCAGAACCCTGGGATCATGACCTGAGCTGAAGGCAGAGGCTTAACCAACTGAACCACCCAGGCGCCCCTGGGAACAGGAGAATATTTTTTTAAAAATTATTGATATCAAAATGTAATAAAATATGAAAAATTGTTGATATCAAAACTTAATAAATTATAGATTTTATAAAATGATATACAAGATGAGATAGAAGAAATCAGATTTAGATGAGTTAGGAATTCCTTGAGAGGCATTCAAAATATAAGAAGAAATGAATGAGATAAGAGAAAAACTTACTGGAATTAAGATTACAATGAAATCAATATAAAATGTATTAGAACCAGTGTATCTACTCTAAATAGGAATTTAAGGTCTCTGACCCTTCTTTATGTTCCTATCCTATTCCATACAATGAAAAAGGAATTGTTTGGCAAAGTTGAGAACATTAACAGGACCCTCTCTCTAGTGGTGATTCACAGCAGATTTGGATCTTTTCTAGTGTTTTATTTGATGTCATCAGACTAGTAGCAGAGAGGGGTGGCTCTTGCTCATGATGAGGCCTGACCATCTTTCTCTCCCTTCTTCATTCCTTTCTCCTACATGACATCCATGGCTGTATTTAAGTGGGCTAGCTCTGCTCTTGGCTTGACAAGGGGAAAAACAAACAAACAAACAAACACTGTCTATTATCTTTCTGATTATGATATGTATGTTCAAAAGTGATTTTGCACCCAACCCCATCCTAAAAATATTAAATTTTAAAATCTGTTTTGGGTATAGAGAAGTAGGGAAAATGAAAAAAAAATGCAGTTCTCAGAGCCTTATTTTGTTTTTTTATATTTATCTGGCATAGAATAAAGAAATACTATATTTCCCTATTTATGTAGACACATTATAAATAGATGTTAGATAGATGATAGATAGACAGATAAATGATAGACAGACCTTGACAACCACTTAAATAAAAGAGAAGGGGCCCCACTTGGTAGAATAATTAGGTAAACCTTAGTTTCCTACTCCCCAAAATTCTCCAAATGTATTTCTCTCAAGCAAGAGCTAAAGAATGATGACAAGGGAAAGGCTATGCTGTGTATTAGAACTTTAGAAGACTCTTCTAAAGAGGAATTGGACAAAGACATTAAAAAATGTGGAGAGAGATGACAAGTATAGAAGATAGAGGATAGCATAAGGAGAAACTGCCTACAAACCAGAAAAAGATGAATGAACAAATAAAATTTAAAAATCAATAGTACTATGAAAAAATGTTCCAGAGTTGAAGGCTTAAATTTATAAGTAAAATAATGCTCACAATGCACCATGGAAAAAGAATAAAGGGATTCAAACTTAGAGACCCAAACATTGAAAATTTCTGTCACATTTTTTAAACTTTATAAATAACCTCACAGAGAAATTGTTAATCACAAACAATTTAAGGAAATTTTCTTCCATAACAATAAGTTCAGAGGATGATAGATTTATATCTCCCATATACGTCATCAGCAGCTCCTGGCTGCACCAGGACATGGGTAGGCTTTGCTTGGTTCCTATAACTGGGTTTATTTTAATTTTTTGAAATATTGTAGTCCTGGTTTATCCTAAATAATAATATTTGGGAACCCTCATAGCGCATTTCCTTCAGGCAGCAATCAGCTGGAGCTAAGCAAGGCTTGCATCATATTTTCATCTCCTCCAACTTTTTCCCAATACCAAGCAAATCATTAATTGGCATTTGCAATAGGGTTTGCAATATTGTTCTTAAAGAGATATTTCTACTCACTTATGGCTCTATCAGCAGTGCAAAAATGAAAGATAAATGAGAAGACTCCATACATTTAAAAAATGAGAGAGATGGGGCATCTAGGTGGTTCAGTGGGTTAAGCCTCTGCCTTCGGCTCAGGTCGTGATCTCAGGGTCCGGGGATGGAGCCCTGCATTGGACTCTCTGCTCAGTGGGGAGCCTGCTTCCTCCTCTCTCTGCCTGCCTCTCTGCCTAATTGTGGTCTCTCTCTCTCTCTCTTCTCTCTCTCTCTCTCTCTGTCAAATAAATAAATAAATTTTTTTAAAAAGATGAGAGAAAAAAATCTCTATGTAGAGTTCCTAGTTTTTAAAATGGAATTTTTTTTTATTCAAGATAAACAAATGCTCCTAAATTTCTTTCATGTATTTATCTAATCTCTTTGTCCTTTCTGGGCATTTGAGGTTTTAAACTCATTTGGGAGTTTGAAGTGAAAGTTTGGTGCTTAATTGCTCTACATTTTGGATAATTAATCTCAAAGGAAAGCTCTTTCTCAGATAAGTTACAAAACTCAGGCACCATTTCCTAGGGAAACCAATAAGTAAGTATACAAACCAGTAGGAGTTTTACACTCATCAGAAAATTGATCTACATAAAATTTGATTTTATAATACTGGATGTGTCCTCTAAGACGATTTGAAGAAACAATATAGATATATAAATAATAGATGGATGATAGATAGATGATAGATAGACAGTACATGATAGACAGAGAGACGACAGATAAATGGATGGTAAGTAAATAGAGAACAGAATTTACGGTTTCTGACAAAAAATAAAGATACAAATGTAACTAGAAATTAAGATTGATAAAGTAATGAATGGCAAACACCTACACAACTGCTACGCTTGGATTTCTCATTGAGAGAGACTCATAAATAAGACATTCTTTTTTTTTAAGATTTTTTTTTTTTTTTTGGACAGACAGAGATCACAAGTAGGCAGAGAGGCAGGCAGAGAGAGAGGAGGAAGCAGGCTCCCCGCTGAGCAGGGGCTCGATGCCAGGACCCTGGGATCACATCACGACCCCAGCCGAAGGCAGAGGCTTTTAACCCACTGAGCCACCCAGGTGCCCCTAAATAAGACATTCTAACTAATATGAAATAAAATAGATTTGACAATACTCTCAAAATGAAATGTAATAGTGAATTTTATATAACATTTTTATAATGTTACTAAAGTATTATAAAGTAAATATCACAACATTAAAATACAGGCAAGTACAAGAATTTCACCAATAGTCCAGTCATTTTGATCCAACTTCATAATCTTTTGATGTCATGATGCAGCTACAAACTTTAGACTATTTAAAAGACTGCATGTGTTGTACATTAAGAACTATATGTAATACTTCTTATAACCAGGATTTCCAAAGGACTGGTTCAAAGAGTTCTAGGTTATATTCTTTGTCAAAATCTCCTATCAGTATGATTCTTTATTAAGTGAAAAATCTTTCACTTTAGCATTCAGTAAAGTGAAGTAGTAGGAATGAGAATTGGGTAGGGTACCTTCTGAAAGCTGTTAAACAGCCTACCTGTCTGAGTAAAATTTTATTCTCTACTACTTACAGGATATAATTAAGGCCCTTCTCCAAATGGTTCCTGATTAGACTTGATTTCCAAATCAAGTCTGGGATTGAGCCTTCTGTGGGAGGACTATCCATTTATTTGGTGCCATAACTCAGTCAGGAAATGTGTGTTGCATGTCTATTATAAACTTATTTTTCCATGCTCTGAGGAAACAGTAATGAAAAACAGTGAGCTCCCAGTTTGGACAAAGCCCTTTTGTCATGAAAGACCCAAAACAAACAACAAAGCTAATATACCTAAAAGCAGAGAGAAAGGGACAAGGAGAAATGGGACTGGGGAGAAGAGTGGACAGTTCCTCCATGAGGTATTTTGCCAAAGAAGGTGAAGCTTATTAAACATCGTTTGGCAAATGTGTGAGGTCCCTGTGATGGGAGGTTTATGGAGTGTGAAATCCAGGCAACAAAATGAGATCATAGACTGTTCTCAGATGACATAGGCTAGGTGACTGAGAGAAACTGACCCAAGTTGGGGGAATAGGATTACATGGATCAGTTCAGATAGTTCTAGCTTTAAACTTTTGTGTGAGAGAATGAACTTAGGGATATAATTTATGGAATTTTGAGCTGCATGGTGTAGAGGACTTGACTGGACCAGAAAATTCTAACTAGCCTTTCCAATATTACATTTCAATATAAACCTTCAATTTCTGAACATGTAATAAAGTTTTTAACATTAATTAACATGACTTGTGGTTTTGCTATTACTATTTCCTGTGCTTCTTTTTAGATGTCCTTAACATCTTGCTTATCTTGCAATGTCATGCCTCAATTTTCCTTGAGAGAGAATTACCTGTTCTCACTTTATTCAACCAATTACTTTGCTTACATGTCATTCATCATATACACATATTATAATTCTTGTTTTAATTTCCTTCAACCCACAGAATGAAGTGACCTTGTTTTGTTTCTATGAATCCCCTAGTACTAAACCAAGTGACTTACCCATATTATCATCTTTTTTTTCTCTTTTAAATTGTTGTTTTTGTTCTAAAATCAGAGGTTAGAGGGAATATATGACATGCTAATATGATTTAGGAAAATTTTTTTTTAAAGATTTTATTTATTTATTTGACAGAGATTACAAGTAGGCAAGAGAGGCAGGCAGGGAGAGAGAGGAGGAAGCAGGCTCTCCGCGGAGCAGAGAGCCCAATGTGGGGCTCAATCCCAGGACTCTGGGATCATGAGCCGAGTCGAAAGCAGAGGCTTTAACCCACTGAGCCACCCAGGTGCCCCGGTTTAGGAAAATTTTATTTAAGGCTCCATTTTTATAAGACAAACTTTATATTGGTCAACTGTCTGTCTGGAAGTATTCATTCCTTCCCTAGTTCTGCTTACATCAATTACTCTGTTTTCATGCAAACTGAAATTATACTATACAATAGTTCTGCAAACTTACACAACAATTCTTTCAAATGTAAATTTCATAGAAAACATACCATTTAAGAAAGATGCACCTATAAATATTCCCTGTTACAATAAACAAACTGAAAGAGTGCTTTTCTCTTGAAATAGTGCATTCTAATTAAATGTTGGCAAGCAGTCAGAAAAAGTAGGCATTTGGAAAAGGTGGAAAAAAGTGGTAATAAATGTCTAATTCTTGAATCAACTTAGATTGTTGGAACCCTGAATATGAGATGCCTTTTGAAAACAAATAATTGAAAAATATTGTACAGTTATTCTAAAGAAGAACTACTGCAGATATTTTTAAGCTTTAAATTTCAAAACATAGGGAAGAAAAAATAATCAAATTGTTCCCCAGCTTAACCTTTTTTTACATTTCATTTTATTTTTTTTCAGTGTTCCAAAATTCATTGTTCATGCCCCACGCCCACTGCTCCATGCAATATGTGCACTCCTTAACACCCATCAGCAAACTCACCCAACCCACCACCCCTTTCCCCTCCAAAACCCTCAGTTTGTTTCTCAGAGTCCACAGTTTCTCATGGTTTCTCTCCCCCCTCCTGTCTCCCCCAACTCACTTCTCCTTTCCATCTCCCATTGTCCTCCATGTTATTCCTTATGCTCCACAACTAGGTGAAACCATATGATAATTGACTCTCTTTGCTTGACTTATTTCACTCAGCATAATCTCTGCCGGTCCTGCCCATGTTGAGACAAAAGTTGGGTATTCATCCTTTCTGATGGAGACAATACTCTGTTGTATATATGGACCACATCTTCTTTATGCATTCATCTGTTGAAGGACATCTTGGTTCTTTCCACAGGTTGGTCACTGTAGCCATTGCTGCTATGAACAATGGGGTATAGATGGCCCTTCTTTTCACTATATCTGTATCTTTGGGGTAAATACCCAGTAGTGCAATTGCAGGGTCATAGGGCTGCTCTATTTTTAATTTCTTAAGGAATCTCCACACTGTTTTCCAAAGTGGCTGCACCAACTTGCATTCCCACCAACAGTGTAAGAGGGTTCCCCTTTCTCCACATCCTCTCCAACACACGTTGTTTCCTGTCTTGCTAATTTTGGCCATTCTAACTGGTATAAGGTGGTATCTCAGTGAGGTTTTAATTTGAATTTCCCTGATGGCTAATGATGATGGACATTTTTTCATGTGTTTGTTAGCCATTTGTATGTCTTCTTTGGAGAAGTATCTGTTCATGTCTTCTGCCCATTCTTTGATGTGATTATCTGTTTTGTGTGGGTTGAGTTTGAGGAGTTCTTTATAGATCTTGGGTATCAGCCCTTTGTCTGTAGTATCATTTGTGAATATCTTCTCCCATTCCATGGGTTGCCTCTTTATTTTGTTGACTGTTTCCTTTGCTGTGCAGAAGCTTTTGATCTTGATGAAGTCCCAAAAGTTCATTTTCGCTTTTGTTTCCTTTGCCTTTGGGGACACGTGTTGAAAGAAGTTGGTGTGGCCAATGTCGAAGAGGTTACTGCCTATGTTCTCCTCTAGGATTCTGATAGATTCCTGCCTCACGTTGAGGTCTTTTATCCATTTCGAGTTTATCTTTGTGTATGGTGTAAGAGAATGGTCAAATTTTATTCTTATATACATAGCTGTCCAATTTTCCCAGCACCAATTATTGAAGAGACTGTCTTTTTTCCACTGTATATTTTTTCCTGCTTTATCAAAGATTATTTGACCATAGAGTTGAAGGTCCATATCTGGGCTCTTTATTCTGTTCCACCGGTCTATGTATCTGTTTTTGTGCCAGTACCATCCAGCTTAACTTTTTACTCCACGTTTCTGTGACCTTATAGTTCCTTTGTTTTGATACAACAGTTTTCTGTGATTACAATATTCTAGAACTACTATTCTAGATCTAGATCTACAATTACAATATTCTAGAACTATTTAATTCTGTAGTGGCTGTACTATGTGTTTAATTGCTAGTTCTTTGTTGATATATCATCTTTTCTCTTTGCTCCTCTTATACTTTGTTTTTTGATATAGAGTAATTTAATAGACACAAGTTACGTTTTGAGCCAAAGTTATTTTCTTTTTAGAAGCAGGAAATATGTATTGTCGAATTTGATCTTGCTTTTCATCTTTGTCAAATGTCTACTGTTGTGTAATTGTTTTGTATTGTGTGCACTTGAACTGTGTGAGGTGTGTGAAAATTGTTAAGTAGCACTGAAGATTTAACTAATTAACCCCTGCCAGTGAATGAGCAATGCAGTTCTATTAAAGTTTCCATGTACATAATAACAATTGACCTTCTGAAGGCTGTGTCCTTACTGTACTGATATGTGTTTCCAATATAAAGTTAAAGCATTTCTCATGTATAACTAAAGGAGGAAATTGGCAGTTTGAATAAAGCAATTTTATTACTCATATTTTACTACATTCTTTCGTGTTGAATCTTAAATAATGAATTTTTGAAAACTTAATCTTTATTTGACAAGATGAACTTCTGAAAACCCTTCATAATATGTAATGTGATCATTTAGATTCTAAAACACATCATTTTTCACCCGGATACATCAGTGTAGAATTTTTGTTTTGTTGTTTACTGTGGTGGTTGATTGGTTGATTGGTTGGTTGAATAATCTGCTTTACTTTTATCCTCCTTTGTTTGATTTTGCTCATTTTTTCCCCACTACAGTAATGGTGACTTCTTCCCTCTAAAAGATTAACATTGCCTTGTTATTGATACATGTGACTTGAAACAAGTTCATATGTCTGTATGGCTAGAGAAAGAAAGGTGGGGAAAGAAAAAGGAAATAGAATCATTTTGTAATTGTTAAAGACTTGAGTACCTAAAATTTTAATAAAGGACGTGCTGCTGAGTTAAATGACATATATATTATTTCTGAGACTACTGACTCATTCATTCATGTGTTAATTTAATAAAGCAATAAATATTTATTCAGGACTTAGAGTGTTCTAGATACTCTGCAACCAAAACTCCAAAGATAGAAAGGCTTCAATCCTTACCTTGCAGAGATGATTTGTAAGGGCAAGACAAATATACAAACAAATATATAACATTGAATGTTGTCATTTCTCTGGGGGAATAAATGTAGAAATTTCTGTGGATTAGAGGATTCTGGTTCTGCCTTGCAAGGTGCAGGGGGCGTGAAAATCACAGAAGGCATCTATTTAATAGTTGTAGGTATTTGGTGTTTGGTTGCCATGTATTAGGGTAGGCTAAAAATCCTGTAACAAAAAGCACCCAGCTCCATTTCAGTGATTATAGAGCACGAAGTTTATTCCCATTATATGCAAAAATACAGGGCAAGCTTTCACACAACAGGGCAGCCTGTGCACACAATTAGTTGGGCCAAAATAAAGGGTACTTGGAATTTTTAACACATACCTTCCAAGATCTCCTGGGTACAGTCCTTCCCATCAGCTAAAAGGGAGGAAAGAGGAAGAGTGTTTATCGAAGGCTCTGTGTGCCGGACCTAGAAAAAGTGCGCATCTCTTTGGTTCAGAGAAGGTGGAGGGCACTTTTTCACATGCCCCTTAACTGCAGTAAAAGATCAGGACCTGAAAGATCTGGACAAAGGGATGATAGAGTTCGGTGGACAGCTGATGGGCTTTGCTCTTTGGAAACACTTCAAATAAGAGGAACAATGGCATGATCAAAGTTCCCTGAGTTTGGGCATGCTTGGTGTGTTTCAGAAGAAAGAAGTTATAGTTTGATAGAAGACATTCAGAAACCTTTCAGTTTTGTTCTTTTAACAGTGGAGTATAGCTATCCAATGATTTTGAATAATGGACAGGTTTTATCATATTTTTATCACAGCCTATAAAGCTGATAAAGATGAGGGTTTAACCTTAAAGTAAATATGTTCTATAAGCCAATCAAAAAATTAAGATTTATGATTTTTCAGGTCTGGTAGACAATCAGATATCCACTAGTACAAAATACCAGCTTAAGTACCAGCAAACTCACCTGATTTACATAATACATTAGAATTATTATTTTAGGGAAACTGGAAGAAAGGTTATATTGAGATCTGAACTAATTATTTTTATCATAAAATCTTTCAAGTGAGAAAGCAATATAGTATTTCTCCACTGAAAGTTATCACAAATCTTTGGCACCCTTCTGCTTAGAGTCCATTATATTATAAATTAGCTTATATTTATTAAATTCCTACTATGCCTTATTAAATATTCATGCAAATATATATTATAGGTACTTATATATGTATATAATTTGTAATTTTCACCAAGATTATTTTTGAAGTTCTTATCGTATTGTATTAAATAAAAAGAATGACTACAAAGCACAGGACTAAAAATAGAGGCATATATGCCATAAAAATCATCAAAATTAATCTTTATTGCTTATATATTTAGTCAACCAACATCTTTTTTTAGCACCTACTATGTGCAAGAAATTGTTTTACATGCCTGAGCCACATCAGATATTTTTAAAAAGACTTTGTCTTTTTTACATTTTATTTATTTATTTATGTATTTTTACATATATATATTTTTTTAATTTGACAGAGAGAGAGAGCACTAATAAAGGGAGCAGCAGGCAGAGGGAAAGGGAGAAGCAGCTCCTCACTGAGCAGGGAGCTTGATTTGGGACTGGATTCCAGGACTTTGGGATCGTGACCAGAGCCAAAGTCAGATGCTTAACCAACTGAGCCACTTGGGCATCCCAGGTACTTACATTTTAGGAGGGATACTAAATATAATGAATAATATAGTATGTAGTATATTAAATAATATAGTATGCTAAAAGGTAATATGAACATTGTAAAATACAGTAGAGTAGGTAAAAGAGATTGAAAGGGCATGGGGATACTAGTTGCAATTTTGTATGGATTGCTCAGAGCTTACCTCATTGAAAGATGATACTTTAGAACAAAGCCGTACTAGAGTTAGTTGTGTAGATCTTTGGGAGAAAGACTTTTCAAACAAAGGAAGTGTCAGTAATAGGAACACACCTGTTTGACATGTGAAAAAGTTCAAGTGGCAGCTTTGCAGCTAGTGAGGGAGAGTATCAGGTGATAGGTCAGAGAGGTTACTGGGAAGGGGGTGAAAAATCATACAACGTCTAATAGGCTATTAGAGAGACATTGGCTTTTATTTTCAATGAAATGAGGAACCATTGCAAGGTTTTAAGGAAAAGAATGACATGACATACTCTTTGTTTTAAAAGATTATTATTGCAGCTGTGTTGAAAGTAGTTTGGTTTACAAAAGAAAAAGCCAGGATATTTTTAGGAGGCTCTTGCAGTAATCCAAATAAGAGAGGACATGGATGGTAGCATAGGGGTATTAAGAAATGGTTGGATTCTAAAAACATGTTGAAAGAATCATCAATAGAATTGTGTGTTGGTCTAAACGATTTATTAGAAAGAGGGAAGTCGAGATAACTCCCGGTCTTCTGGCTTGTGCAACTATAAAGATAATGTTGCCCCCAACAGAAGGCAGGGTGAGAGGTCTGTTATGTATCATAGATATTGAAAGTCTGGAGTTCAGGAAAAAGATCTGAGCAAGACATAGAAATGTAGGATAATGATAACAATTGGAAGCAGTTCAAGTTTGAAGTCTAAATTTGAATTTAATGAATGTATATGTAGTGAAGTTGTCAAATTGTTTTTCTCTATTTTTATTGCTATATGACATAGTCCATAAATTATGTCTTCTATTACATACTTATGGAAATTTCCTTAAAAAAAATAAGCCTTTAGTTTTATAACCCCTCCATTGAGCAACAGAGGTAAAATATGTAACTTAACAAATCTCAAAAGAACACACTGTGAGCTCCCTCTGCTGTTACTGGAAACTCAGATGTTAAGAAAATAGGCAAATACTCATGAGACCTAATCTAAAGAACTTCTGGATATTTAAAGAAAAAGATAACAATATAAATGGGACATGAATTTAGAGTTTCAATAATATTAAATGGGCTATTAATTTCTTCTGTTTAGTATTGATAATATATTAAGAATGTTAGCAAAACACTGAGCTTGAAATATTTTGTTCTCTTAAAATTTAAAAATATATATAGTTTCCAATTTTTTAAGTGAGACCATTTACTTTTTTACCAGTTAAAACCATAAAGAAATGACTCAGGTCAAAAGAGAGTGCTTAGTGACCATAGACTTAATTAGAATGATCAAGAAAAACAGGTACTAAAGATTTCCTATGTAGGTGGCAAGGCATAAGGTTTTGAGAAAGTTTATATCCCATGGCTAAATATGGTAAAGCTCAGGAATCAGAGTTTAAAGAATGTCATATAAATGGATGTAAACGTAAAAGATAATATGCAAGACATGGTAATAGTAAAGCAAAGACATACAAGGCCATTTATAGTTAGTCCCCACCTCTCTATCTAGGTAATATTTTATGACATTTCTCATTTTAGAGACTTAATAAAATAGTTGTAGTTCTTTAATTACATCATATACCTCACCTTTCTTTATGTAATTACTTGACTCTTTTCAAGAGTTAGCTGAATGACCTTCATAGGTAGGTCACATGTCTCTTTTCTATACGCAAAAAACAAAACAGGCCCTGAAATCAAATATGCCTGGCATTTCATCCTGGCTCTCTTGCCTCATGCTTGTGCATCTCTGGGCAAAATATTTAACTTTTCTCAGCCTTAGTTTTTCCTCTGGACATGTGAAATAACAGGTAATGAAATAATAGGTAATGCAGTTGTCAAAATAATAAATGAAATAATGTATATAAAGCACCCAGTATAGTTTGGGACACATTGGAGATACTCTGTGTGTTGTAGCTATTAATATCCTATAATTAATATCTTTCACAAAACAACCCAATATAAGGTAACTGTTCCTTTTTCTATTGCAAGACTTCAATTTCTTCAAAGTAAAGAACTTTCTATATTTCCTATGTTATCTTTAGAACCTAGCTGAGTATGGGGTATAATGAAAGCAAGCAATCAACACTATTGAATTAGTAAATGCAGAGTGAGTAATTACATTTTCAAGTGCTTCTTTAAATTGGAAAATTAATTTTAAGGCAAAAATATATTATAGAGTAATATACCATTAATTTCTAAGTCTGTGAATTAATATTTTAATGGAGTTAATAAATTAGATAATACTAGCAAAAAAATCAAAAGTAAGTAATTTGCATTGGATAATATTGTACACACTTTGTTGCTTCTTTCTTCATGGCTTTCATGTTATTAAATGTAATAGCGGACTGGAGGGACAGGTAATCATGTAAAATGATGGTTGTAACTAAGGCAACTGTGTCCCTTCTTTTTGTTTTTCTTTCTTTTCATCTTCTCTCAATCAATAAAAGCCCTCAAATGAAATGGAATATTGTGTTTATGCTAATTTTCCTTTCTGCTTGATTTTTTTCCAGGTGTGTTCCCGCTGTGCACATGGTAATTATTCTCATTTTTAAACAAAAAGATACTCTTTTCAAAGAAACATTTAGGGCATTGCTTTATTAGAGCTTCTTAAAATTTGACACATAAAAGTAAATGGAAGTCACTCTTAACAGTGAAAATCCTAATATTTCAACAACATCAAAGTCTATTTTACGAACTTTTGATATTGTAAAGTGAGTTTGTCAGAATATGAAAAGATTTATCAGTAGACAATTCCACTTGGAGATATGACTTTCTTATTAAGAAACAGTTTAAAAACCAACTATATAATGTAAAAACTGTAATTTTCTATATAATTAATAGAAAACAACGTACTACTTGATGTTAATGATTTATTCTTGTTTAGTAAGGAAAGGAGATAACATTTCAACCTGTTAAACTTCCCTGAGTTACGTATTTAAAATTCTACCGTTAACTCTATTACCATGTGGACTATTCTTAGAAGCGACAATTTCAGTTTAAAAGCCTTGAAATAGGATTGGTTATTATCTAAATGTATGTAGTGGGATGAGATTGATAAGTAAAGGCATTCTTGGCAGTATAAAGTACGTATCAACCAGAGGCATGGGAAACCATAATGCATTAGGAAAACTTCAAGTGAGAATGTGTAACATTTAGTGAGGTGGAGGAAAGGATCAGTTCTGTCTCTTGGTTTTACAGGAAGAGAATTAGGTAGATAATTATGTGTAGTTATGAGTTTGGACTTTGACTAGTAGCTAATGAAGAAGAGTTTAACTTTTGTGCTTTGCTTATGGCTATATATTCTGTACCTCGCATGATGCCTGGAAATTAATGGACATAAAGTGTATTTTTGGAAATATTTTATTGAATATCAGAATGCTAATCTTGGAGCACGGTAAAGAATAGATTGGAAGGATGCAATACTAGTAAAGAAGGACAGGTAAGAAGGATCTTGCAAATAACCCAGCAAAAGAGATTGAAATCCTCATCTAACGACACCGCCATAATGTTAAAAAAGGTTGAGAAAGATGCAGGAGACATCTAGCAAATAGACACTGAAGGACCAGGCATGATGGGTGAGACAAAGTTACAAGTTTCTGATATGGGAAACTCATGGACAGTGTTCACTACCATAAGAATTACAAAACAAGGAGACCACAGAAAAACGATGCTGATAAGTAGAAAGGACTAAAAGGAGTCAACTTTGAACCACGGGAGATTTCCAAGTGAATGTGACAAGTAATTAGTGGGACCTAAAATTGAGCAGAGCAGTCTACCCAGATTTTAATCAGATTAGGAAGATGAGAACAACACATATGAAAAAATAATGAGCGGGGGAATAATGACACTATTATGAAGTACTTTTAACTAGATCAATTCCTGTTGTTCATAGAATTAGAAAACATGAGGAACTAATTAGTTGTCTTAAAGAATAAGTACAAAAGGAGTTGTCACCAGAAAACTAATTTGAACTGGTGTCCTTAAGAGGGCTTCATAGGGAAGATAGGACTTCACTTTTGATGCTTATTTCAACTCTTTTATATTTAACTAGTTTCCTTATATTTTAGGGAAATTATATCTCCTTTTAAAAAAATTTTAATGACGGTTTCATTTTGTATAAGCCCACATAGTTTTCAGAGAAAGATCAGAATCAGATAGGCATAGATTTGATATAAGACTCTGTTCATTAACAGTATCGTGATAGTGGACAAGTTACTTACCTCTATGTGCCTCTGTTTCCTTATTCTTATGCTGTTTATAAAATGGCAATTGAGTTTCACCAGGTGAAATAGGATTCAACTGAAATAGGATGTATTAGATAGTGAATACGTACAGGTAATTCTTTTATTATGCTTTGCTTTATTTCATTTCATAGATATATATCTATATCTACATATATTTCATAGATATAACTCATTTTGGAGGTAGGCAGTTTCTAATTCTTTATATTCCACAGAAATAAAGAGGACCTAATGAAATTGTTATTCTATATTTTTTAAACATTTTATTTATTTGACAGAGAGAGAGATCACAAGTAGGCAGAGCAGCAGGCAGAGAGACAGGGGAAGCAGGCCCCTTGCTAAACAGAAAGCCTGATGCGGGACTGGATGCCAGGACCCTGAGATCATGACCCAAACCAAAGGCAGAGGCTTAACCCAATGAGCCACCCAGGTGCTCCATGTTTTTATATTTTTTTATGTTAGATCACTTTCTTATTTTTGGCAAATAACATAAATGGAGTTTTAAAGATGGAATTATTTTACTATAACAAATATCTTTTGTTTCTGCCCATTATGAGAGACAAGCTTTCTCTACTCTTATAGTTAATAAAGAATTAGAAAATAATAGATTCTAAACAAAAAGATTTCATTGTAAGAATAATTGCTATTCATGCAAGCTACATTTAATTAATAAACTAATTGAAAAGAATCCAGCTCTATCCATCTCATTAATAAATTAACTTCTAAAGAAACCAACTTTTTTATGTTTAATAATTTTTTTATCAAAACATGTAATATATATTTGTTATTTGGGTCTCTTTTATACTAGTAATGACTGAATGATAACTCAATCCAGTTTTGTTTTTGTTTTTTTTTAACACTTAGAACTTTATGGTTAGAGGTGCCTGGGTGGCTCAGTGGGTTAAGCCTCTGCCTTCAGCTCACGTCATGATCACAGGGTCCTGGGATCCAGCCCCACAGTGGGCTCTCTGCTCAGTGGGGAGCTTGCTTCCTCCTCTCTCACTGCCTGCCTCTCTGCCTACTTGTGATCTCTCTCTCTGTCAGATAAATAAATAAAATCTTAAAAAAAAAACCTTTATGATTATAAGATATTCTATAAGATATTTTTAATTAATATATTTTGTTGCAGAATATAATTCTGAGGGAAAACTGGTATAGAAAAAGATAAATGTAAACTTTATGGATGTTGGAGAAGGACATATTTATATAGTTTCAAATAAGTGCTTTTGTGTACCACTGTTATATAACTAGATTGTCAGAATTATTTAAACATGTGTTATAATACTTTCCTTTAAAATATAAATACTTATGTTTCATATCATTTTTAGCTATTTAAACTTAAAGCTTTTAGACATAAAGCTAAAAATGTAAATAGGTTTCAATACTTTTTCCATATTATTTTAGGTCACTTAAGAGGAAAATAATTTTAGTTCTTTATGATCTTGGCTAAACTCCGGGAATGAAAGGATGAATAATCAAATGCCTGCCCTATGGGTGTCTTTGGGGATCCTTAAAGCTACTAAAAGGATTTGACATAGTTTAAAAATCCTGACTAAACATGACAATGAATAAGTTCCTGCCTCAGTGACAAGAAAAATGCATTTTCTAGTTGGAAGGAGCAACGGAGAAAGTCGTGAAAGTCGTGCAGGGGCATTAAACCACAAAGGTCAAGTCTCAGTTACCACAAACACCTCTGTCTTCATATAACAGACTGACAGTTAACACAGTGGATAATTACGGGAATAGATATATCTGCACATTTACAAGATTTCAGTAATAGGGTAGATTTTCAGATCAGTGGAGAAATATTATTCCTTTCAAAAAAAGTAACTGGATATTCACACCAAAAATATACAAAAAATCCCCACAAAAGTAACTATAACACTACTAGGAAAAAATACAAGATTTGGAAGAAAATGTAATGACAAAAAATCATTAAACAAAACAAGAATCTATTAAATAGTTTACATATTAAAATAAAGTGATAATTTTAATGCATAAATTAAAAAACTATTTAATAAGATACTCCATAAATTTTAAAAGGAAAGCAATAGGGGGCTATGAGAAACAAATATTACAAAAACTATCAAGGAAATTTTCTATTTCTACTCATAATTTTGATGTTATTTGAGCAAATTACTTTGATTTGGATCAAAATAATCTGGTAATAACATGTCAAATAAATTTGAGAACACAAGGGAGGAGAGGCCATAACTGTTTCATTCCATTATCTTCAACTGTGGTTTTATAAATAAGAAAGAGACACACGAGGACAGAGCAACACACCTGGTCCTACTCAAATTCTCTGGTACTCTTGAGAAGAGAACAACATTCTGACAAGGAGATCCTGGCCAGGAGTTTTCGACTGTGCAGGAAATAAGGAAGCAATGGTTCACAACAAGCATGTCAACAGAAAATCACATTCTTTGGAGCGTTCACTGAGGGAAGGCCTCAAGTGACCTAAAATTTCTCCTTCCACACATTCTCAATATATACTAGAGGAAATCACACCTTGAAAATATATCTCTGAGGTCACTGATACTTAGAAGATTTTAAATAACTAGCAGGAATATAGGAGGTTTTTAACCCCTGTGTGGATGGATGAATGAATAAATAGCTAATGAGGTTGAAAAAAATTCCATTAATATGTTTCTTAACTACCATATATATATATATATATAATTCCATTAATATACTTTTCAATACTCATCACAGCCTTTCAACAAGTAATATCTGTCTACCATATACTTAAATTTTAAATAGTTTCTCACAGATATCTATTTTTTTCTCTGATACAAGGGGTGTGTTAAGGAAGTAACTAAATACTAACTAAAGCATAGTTCTTTTTTTTTTAAGTATTTATTTATTTATTTGACAGACAGAGATTACAAGTAGGCAAGAGAAGCAGGCAGAGAGAGAGAGGAGGAAGCAGGCTCTCCGTGGAGCAGAGAGCCCGATGTGGGGCTCGATCCCAGGACCCTGGGATCATGACCTGAGCCGAAAGCAGAGGCTTTAACCCACTGAGCCACCCAGGTGCCCCTAAAGCATCGTTCTTTACATTAAAGTAGTACTTGCTCAAACAGATCAAAACTTTTCATTTATTTACTCTTACCATTGGGTTTAAAAAATTTCTTGACAATATTCTTACCTGGTTTTATTCACATGGTTAATTGTTATATTAAACATTTGACTTACAGTTATGTGGTGGACTCTTGATTTAAGCTCAAGTCATGATCTCAGAGTCCTGGAATCGAGCCCTGCATCTGGCTCCGAGATCAGCAGGCAGTCTGCTTTGTGATTCTCTCTCCCTCTGCCCCCTGACCTTCCCACCCCAACCACTCACTCTCTCTTTCTAAAATAAATAAATAAATAAATCTTTTTAAAAAAAGAAAAACAAAAACATTTGACTTAGTGTACATTTATATCCTGTTTTCTATTTCATGATATTTCTTGGTGTTTTCCAGAATTAATTACCATTTTAGTGGCAAAATAGCTAAGCAATTTCTGATACATTTAAGGGCAGTTATATCTTGGCTTTTCAATATTTAAGTTTCTTTTAAGTCTTAAGAGGTAGCTACAGTCACAACATGAATGATAATTTTTTTCTATTATATAATTGCTTATACTCTCTAAAGCCCATTCGTTGTTAGCTTTTACAGGTTTTGAAGACTTATGTGTCCTGGTTATTGTGATAGGAAATATCATTATATATATTATATATATAATATATATATTATATATAAAATGAAAAATATCAATATATATAAAATATATTATACATTAGTAAAATAGTGGTATTTACCAAATCATTGGTCAATACTTTGGGTTTTATTTTTATGTTGGGTTGGTATTTTGTTTAGATAAATCACTGGCAATTGTACAATCATCAAATACATTCCTAAGAAAATAAACCTAAATGTTGACCTACTGTGTTATTGAAGGACATTTGACTAAAAATTGCCTTCTGGGCTTTATTGTTTTTGAATGGATATAATACCCATACTTTTCTATCAGGATGTAAAAAGATAATATCATGTTTAAAATATTTTAAATTTATTTATTTATTTTTTAAAGATTTTATTTATTTGTCAGAGAGAGAAAGAGAGAGAGAGACAGAGCGAGAGAGCAAGAGAGCGAGCACAGGCAAACACAGAGGGAGAAGCAGGCTCCCCACCGAGCAAGGAGCCCAATGTGGGACTGGATCCCAGGACGCTGGGATCATGACCTGAGCTGAAGGCAGCCGCTTAACCAACTGAGCCACCCAGGTGTCCCTAGTTTTATGATTAATTTGAATTATTTAATTTGTATTTACATAAATAAATGGCTTTAAATAGTATTTTTGTTCATCTTACTGTGGTATAATTTACCTACCATAAATTCATTCATTTTTAGTGTGTATTTCCATGACTTTGGTAGATTTAAAGGGCAAACAATTACCACAAAATATCATTTACACAACCAATACCACAAACTAATTTTAAAGCATTTCCATTACTCCCAAGTGATCCCTTGTGCTCATTTGCAAAGTCACTCAGAGTTTCCACACCTAGCCCAGGCATTAGCTAATTTACTTTCTGTCTCTATGTATTTGCTTCTCCTGGACATTCAATCTAAATGACTCATTGTAATACAATGTGTATTCTTTTGCAACTAGTTTTTCTTACTTAGCACAATGAGTAGAGTTTCCCCCACTTCGCAGCATGTATCCATATTCAAGTATTCAATCCTTTTTCATTGCCAAATAATATTTCATTATTTACCTAACCCATATCTCCCTTTTTAAGAAATCGAATTCATCAGTTAAGGGACATTTGGATTGTTTCCAATGTTTTGTCTGTCGCAAATTATGCTACTATGAATAGTCAAGTCTACGTATGAACATACATTTTCATTCCTCTTGGGTAGATACCTAGGATTGGAATTACTGGGTCATATGGTAAATTTATGCTTAATAACTTTTTAAGGAAATTATCAAACTATTTTCCAAAGTAGTTTCACTATATTACATTCCTACCAGCAGTGTATGAAGGGTCCAATTTCTCCACGTCCTCATCAATACTTGTTATTGCTTGTCTTTCTTATTATAGCCATCCCTGTGGGCTTAAAGTGATATCTCGTTGTGATTTTTAGATGCATTATATATACTAGGTTTCTTAGATGATTATTTAAGATATTATAGTATATTTAACTACCTAGTACAAACATAATCTACATTTCTAGGATGCAGACTTAATTTTCTCTAAACTAATACTTAACAAATGTAGATTCTTATATACAGGCATAGTCTCAAGGTTACAAGGAACAGTCCTACTATTAAGACAAACCTCCTAGTAATAGAAAAAGGCTCTGGTTTAAGCAGCATAGCATAGCAGTTAAAAGCCTAGGTGCTAAGTCACTCAAACTTTTTATGATTCTATTCCCTTGTCTGTAAAATGAGGCTAGTAATAATAACCATCCTAGAAATCTGTGTGTGGAGATTAGATGACTCAATATGTGTATATTACTCTGTATCAAATTAAGAAAATAAAAACTCATCTAGCTATTAAAAATAAAGAGAGAATCAACACAAGGAATTGATTGCAAATCTGTTGGAAGATCAAAGAACAATAGGGGCATGACCCAGAGATAGCAAATGCAGGAAGCTGCTACTGCCCTTAGGGTTGTGGAGAATAAAGACCACATTTTTTCCATGATGCCACTGGAGCACTATTGCTGCCGTAGTCTACTGTTAGAAATGCCTCTGTTGCCACTGAGAAGCAACCAGAGAGCCCCTAGGAAGCAAAGAGCTACACTCCTGTTGCTGCAGTGGTTGAAACCACCAGCATATACTACCGGAGCATGGGCTTCCCAACCAATGCCAGAGCCAGAAGTATCATCATTCCCTCTCACCCATCTTTCCCTCTTCTAACCTCAAACACGAGCTCCCATTGATAACTGACTTGGCAAAGAGTCTGGAAGGAAACACGGTTTTCTAGTCTCATAGTACAGAAGACAACAAAAGAGAGTGAGATAGGGGTGAGAACAACAGACAATATTGGGAAGAATAGATAAAACTCAAAGAGCACAACCTGGTACATTAGTAACTGTTACTGTTATCAGATTTATTTTCACTTTCTAAATAAATAGTCTTATGAAGACTCAGAGATGACTGAATTCAGAATAAATATTGACTTAAATTTTATGGTAATATGTATGTTCCTTATTTTTTTAATGGGCTGTAATCTCTAACCCAATGTCTGTTGAAAGCACTCCCATCAATAAGTATATTATTTTCTCAAAAACTCTAATCTGCTGCTTCTAAAATTTTTAGATTCCAGTACTAATTTAAATTCCAACCAATACTGAATTATAGATACATGGAGATAATGTTACCTTATTTCCATATTCAAGGTCTTTTTACCTTCAGATTTTGGAGCCCAATTTCTCAGTTGCATTATGTTTTGTTTGGTAACCATTTTCATGTAAATTGGGGTTGAGATATCAAATATAAGAACTGTCTAGCTATAGATTTTTCCAGATCTTAGATTAAGAAAGTGTTTTTGTGATAATTGATCACATCTGGCAGTGCTAGTTACATCACTTTACATGTGCAGAGTAATAAGTAGATTGAAATATCAGCAAAAGAATTTTGCCTTCTGGTCACATCTCAAGTGAGTACATTTCTAAACAAGTAAAACACATTTGAGAGCTCTGTTTGTAATGTCTGATTTCCTATAAAACAAAATCTTAACATACCCATCTGCTTTTGCAATCAAGAATAAGAAAAATGTATACAGTGAACAAGATGGAAATATGATCTAAATTTTATTCTGTAACAATATCAGGATCACCTTGAACTGTTATGCCAGAAATACTTATTTACCGTGCTTAAATTACTCCATTTTTGAAAATGACCTGAAATTAACAATACTAATATTTTTAGTAATATTGTTTTCTCCTTTTCTGTATCTCTCCACATATAGGTGGATATCTTTAGTGATTCATAAATTCTTACACTATGACCCTGAAGATGAATATACATGCCATTAATGGTCATAAGATTGAAAAAAGTTATAACTTAAATATCACATAATTTATTCCACACTTTTATTGAATAATTTGAAATATTTAATTATATTCTTTAGAAATTTTGTACTTAAAAATGTAAGAAAGCTCCATCATGCTCTAGATACTGAAAGAAGGAAACACAGAATACATTATGAAAAGTAATGATGCTTTGACTAAAGAAAAAATCAGGGAAAGAAAGGCTGTGCCACCATTTTTTAAAATTTTTATTTATTCATTTAGCATGTTATTTATGAAGTACTTATGATGTGCCAAGCCCTATAAAAGATTATAGAAGTACCTTGCAAAATAAGGAGACCCATTTTGCCCATTGTGATGGTTCATTTTATGTGTCAGCTTGACTGAACTAAGAGATAGCCAAAAAGTTGCTAAAATGTTATTTCTGGGTGTGTCTATGACAGTGTCTTTGGAAAAGATTAGCATTGGAATTGGTAGATTGAGTAAGGAAGACCATCCTCATTAATTCCCTGGGCATCATTCAAACCCTTGGGGACCTGTATAGAGCAAAAAGATGGGGAGCATATTTGCTCTCTTTTGCTTAAGCTCAGACATCCATCTTCTCCTGCATTAGACATCAGCACTCCTGGACCCCAGGTGTTTGGACTCACACTGAATTATACCACCAGCTTTCCTGATTCTCCAGTTTGGAGACAGCAGCCCATAGGACTTCTAGACCTCCACAATAACATGAGACAATCCCTACAGTAAATCTCTTTTATATACATATCCATATATATCATACAGGTTCTGCTTCTCTGGAGAACCCAGAATTTGATATTGATAGCAGTTCCAGAAGAGTGGAGTTTAATGGATGAATTTTCTGGGGTTTCTGAAATTGTTTCTCTAATATGATTAGATTTAAACATGCAAATGATTCTATGAACTGATAGTCCATAGCATGAACTGTTTATAGAGATATACAAAACTGTCTGCACTGATCAACTACTTACAAGAAGCAAGGAGTTATGTGACGCTGTACATAATACTTTTGGATATTTTTGGAAGACTAAGAAATATAATGATGGTTGGTTGCTCCTAATATCACTGAATAAAGTGGTAAGAAAAAAGGATGAGCTCAGGGATTCAAACTCCCAGCTCGTAGACTGCATAAATGGCCTAAGATCTTCCATGTGTGTCCTGAAGGAGAGAGCCTTATCTCTTGTAGCCGCAGGACTGACAATGCTAAAAATCAAACACAGTACCTCATCCTGTTATTGGCTAAATTAAGTTGGACTCTCAGCAGGTATCTACTGTTAAAGTGAGGGTATTGACTGAGAAAGAATGGGGGGAAGTTGAGTTGGCGACATGAGGAAAGATCCTGATGAAACTTAAGACAATGAGCCCTTAGACTCTACTTTGTCAGTGCAAAGTAGAACGTGGTCTTCCCACGTTCAGTGGAAGTGGTCTAGTAATCCTGGATTTTCAGTTTTGTTTTAAACTCCTGGTGTCAGAAACCACATCTGCACACCATTTTCACATAATAATTTACTGGAATGCTGAGCATTTTGTGTTTAGTTAGTACATAGTTGTTTGTTCTTTGGTAAGGAAAGAAAATTTTCAGTATTTGATCTGATTAACATAGAACAATACTCAATAGTTGAATGAGTGAATAACACCTAACAATACAGAATTATATACTTCATTCTGCTAGAAAATCTGAATACATTTGCATTTAATTAAGAAATCACAAATAATTAGGACATTTGACTGTCATAATATTTAACTACCTTTTATGAGCATAGAGGAAATTATGACTGAATAAATATTTAGGTTCTTAGTTTAGAATTTCATTTCTTGACATTCTTTAGCTAAAGACTTGGTTAGGGAAAACGAGTAGAAAGATTTCTAATTCATTACCATATTGGTAAATCATGTAGACAGAAATTTAAAAAAAAGAACCTGTTATGTAATTTGTTCTTTTGTGGTTGGCTAGAAAAGACAAAGGAAATGCATTGAGGAGTTTTATTTATAGCTAGAATTTCAGAATAAAAAAACCACTTCCATTAATCTTCCATTCATGACAAATTAAATATATTTTTATTTCAATAGGCTTTTTTATAAAATTGTCTTCTTGTTCCCTGCTTTTAGCTAATATGCCTGTCAAGTATAATCTTTCTAATAGTGAGATACTAAACGAGCTGGTTAGCAAGCTTCCTTCTAAGCTTACAGAATCTGTATGACACAGTATACCAATGAGGAGGAGTACACTCCTTCATCAGAATAAGCCAAGAAGAAAAATGCAAGAGGCCCTAACCTCTAGGTAAGGTGCTGAGAGCTCCCTGTCCCTCTGGTAGTATCAGATTCTTCCCAGTAGCAGTCATTGTTCCTTCCTCCCACTGATGAAGTACAAACCTGCAGGTGACCATCTTCACTGACCATAAGTTTATGCCTGTTCTCTAGTGGATAGAGTAGGGCTAGACAGAAAAACTGGTGAAACAAAGAAGCTTCTCTCCGGAGCCCAAGCTCTGTCCTTTCTTATTCCTTTTTTTTTTCTTTTTAAGATTTTATTTATTTATTTGACAGAGAGAGATCACAAGTAGGCAGAGAACAGGGGAAGCTAGCTCCCTGCTGAGCAGAGTCCGGTGAGGACCCGATCCCAGGACGCTAAGATCATGACCAGAGCCAAGGCAGAGGCTTAACCCACTGAGCCACCCAGGCACCCTGTCCTTTCTTACTCTTTCAGAGACCCAGAGTCTAATCCATAGTGAAGTTTGGGAGGAAGAAACTGTTGCTGCTTCATGTTAATTGTGGTGAACTTAAATACACTGTGAGGATTTCCATTGTGTTTTCCCAATAATGTGTATAGATACAGGGTTTTGTTTGTTTGTTTTTTTTTTTTGAAATGAGAAATGAATCTGTCATGTTTTGTGACTGCTGTGATTGAATATATTTGGATCATCATTGCTATCTATTTTCACCATTCTGACAAAAAAACAAACACACACACACAAATGCTTAGGCTCTCTTAAAAGAGCTTGCACAGCAGGATCCTGTTGTCGAGACCTCTAATGAGAAATTTGAGTAAGTGATTTGCAGAGTTACACCTTTAAAACCATATTTATACCTAGAATGACATGTCATTTCTCAGTTATGAACCACAGAAACATGTTTATAGGCCTGGGGATGAAGAAAATAAAAGGCTATTTTTCTGAAATAAAAACAAAATCCACACTTATAAACAAAAGTACAAGCTCTATGAAATCAAGAAAACTGCCAGACTTGTTTACCCATCTGTGTTCAGCTCCTATCTTATGTCTGATACATAGTGAGTCTTTGATAAATGCTTGTGACTGAATGAAGGAGTTTAGTCATCTGCAGCAATAAGGTACTCACTCAGCCTTAGTGAGTAGAAAATTCTCTATTGCATTTTAAATCGAGGAAACTAATGCATAATATTAATAACAGATGAGTTAACGATACTTAATGAAAAGAAATTATGTAAGGACTTGCCTGACCCCTGTGGTGACATAAAATATCAAGGTCGAAAGTAAAAATCTATAAATATTTCACCAGCCATGGCTGTGAAAGGGAGCGCTCCTATTCTTTCACAAGAAATATCTCTAGATAGGCAAAGACAAGCCATTCAGCTGTAAGAGCTGGAAGAATGCATTTCTTGGGAGCATTCAATACTCCAAAGTGCAGACATTTTTTTTTTAAACTGAAGACCAAAGATGAGCTCACTCTCTCTCACTGCAAATCTCACGGCTGTCCTGAGAGAATCAGTCAGCACAAGAGTAAGAAATTCTGAACCCAAATATTTGCTCTATTTTTATTTTCCGAAAAATGTATGCCAAACACTTAACCCAGTCAGGAAATTTGCCTATAGAGTAGATTGAATAACCAGATCCATCAGCTCTTAGCTCCTCAGTGAGGTCTCCCTTGATACCCACTTGAAAGTGAACTTCCCCAGTCAATCCTCATTAGAGCTAATACTTCATGGTATGCATCATCCTAAAATTATCTTGTTTATTAGCTTATATCCTTATCACTTCCTAACTAAGCTAATGCATCTGAATACTGTAGGAGAGCAGAAATATAGCCTGTGTTTGTTCACCATAATTACCTAAAATAGTATCTGACATATAAGAAAAGCTTAATAAATATTTATTAACTCCATATTTTTTATTAAATGAATGAATGAATGTTCTGCAAATCCACTCATCTTTGATTTGATCTCCTGAACTGACTTCCTTAATAAGAACTCTGCTCAGAACCTACCTTTTAAGTCCAACAAATCTAACATTAATGATGTAAGCTTTAATACTCATACATTCACATTATTCTGAAGGAGAGGGCAGAGGTAGTAGCCACAGGTTGATCATGGAAAAGAGAATTACTGTAGCAAACTTATGGACTTAAATTTCTCAATTTAAAGGTCCAACAACCACACACCGAACAGCTATGACTTTATGAAGCTCAGTCAAATGAGTTAGCCCTTTTCCTTGACTTCTGTCTGGCATTATATAAAGGAAAATTCTTTTGGCCAGTTTATTACCTGTAAAGTAATCAGATTTGATAGAAATGATTTGACCAAACTATTCTGTATCTGTAAATAGTTAAGGTTTTTTGCTCTTAGTGGTGGTGGTTGCTGGCAATAGTATGGTTGGTCGTATGGCTGCAAGGAGAGGAAGAGGGAGAAGGCAAATGGGAATTGTGATGTGGAAAGAATGTGACACTATGCACATTCACTTATGGCTAAAAATCTCTATATCTCAGAGAGGTACGTTCTTTCCAGAGAAATCATTTTATTTAAACACATGTAATGGATATTTGCTACATGTTCAGTTCTAGAGAATTAAGGATGAATAATTTTCAGCTTTTTTTTCTATAAGTAGCTAACAATAAAGATAGGAAAACAGTGAGAGAATACAGCTTTGTTCTGGATAGGAAAGAAATTTTGAAATAGGTGAGAGTATAAACTTATGTAATTATGACATGGGACTGGGCATTTATTACTGAGGTGAGATTTTTCTTGGTACTAAAAGTGCCTAAAAGACTTTCTACAATCTAAGAATGAAAAAACAAAACAAAACTATGTGTCTTACACGAGACTTCATCAAAGAGGATAATAGTCTATATTTTCAGTCAAAGAAAAAAGATGTTTTTGATTTGTTTGTTGTTACATTTTTACTTACACAACAATAAGTTCAGCTCATTTTAAGTACAGGTTACAGTGAAACAACGCACAAGGGTGAAGCAGGAGCAAGTGAACAATTGATCCCAGAGAGATACAGATTTGGATGGTAGAAGGAAGTTCTTTTATTCTACAAAATAAAGACAAGTAATTGAAACTTTGGTTAAATCAAGGTATCATTAAAAAGGAGTATATACTTACTCTAAAAATTCTTTTTTAAAGATTTATTTATTTATTTGAGAGAGAGGAAGAGAGGAAGTGTGCAGAGGGAAGGGGAGAAGCAGACTTCCTGCTGAGCAGAGAACCTGACACAGGGCTCTGGCCTCAATCCTAGGACCCTACCATCATGACATGAGACAAAGTCAGAGCCTTAACTGACTGAGCCACTCCGGCAGCCCAAGATGCTAATTCTTTTTTTAATGTAAATTCACATTTATATCCATATCTTTTCATGGAGTGCCAAAGCCTTTCTGTAAGTATAGGTCCACTAATTGTGGAGTTGTTGTGGTATTTTTTGCATAAACTCAATATATAACGTATCATTTGTAAGTTCTGGTTTTAATTTTTTTTTAATGAAGCAAGAACTTAAGTACCCTTGTGAGACATTCCAAGTGAAGAATTTTTCTACTTTTTTAAAAATAATTTTCTCCCATCTTTTGTGGTTTCACACTCCTATTTAACTGTAAGTTTGTAATGCATCTTTGTCAAGCATTTCCAAAGCATTCAAATTACATTTCATAGGAAAAACCTTTCCAACTATAAGCTATTTTACTTCACAATTTACATAACAATTGCATTATGTGCTTACAAAAGTTAAGTACAACCAGCATAAAAAGGTTAGGGAAACAACACAAACCACTTTAAGCATACCAATAAACCTAAATGGCAGAACTGTTGGATCACAGGAGGTTATTAAACACAAGTGTTTCAAATGCCATGAGAGAATTAATCAGTATGTTTTAAAGACAGGATGGGAATTATTGGCTAATGCAATGTATTTGTAAATTGGAAATCAATTAAAAGAGCTTTTATTCTAGTTCCTGATGGCTGTCCAATTTCAGGTGACTCGTGACATCCCAGCTGCTCTTCCTGCAATGCAGTTCAAAAAAAGAAAATAATCTAAACTCCTTAAAATACACTCCCTCCCTTGCTTTTGCTGACTAAAGTAGTAGTTTGTGTCAAATATATCCTTAAGAAACATTGACGAGTCCTAGCCTGGGTCTATAGATTAGCACAGACGTTCTCAAAGCTTTGGCCAAATTCTAGTATCATTTTTCACTCCAGATAGTAAAAGATAAATATTGTCTTTTTATTTATATCTGAATACTCATTCTCATATATAAAGGATGACTTCGTGTTTTACATAATAATCATTGCTGATAGAATATCTGATTTGAAAAAGTAGGTTTTTGTTTTTGTTTTTGTTTTTCAGAACAAACATCAGAACAATTTCTGAGGTGGACTGTTTAAATAATTTTGACAGCCAATCTAATAAAGGCTTTAAGAAAAATTTTTCACAGTTGAGATTGAGTATGTATTGTTTCCTCCAACAGGTTCTCAATTCCAAAATTGGTATTCTGGGTTTTCATAAATTGATTTAGTGTGTCTTTTCAGCATTCAGCTCCAATTTTTTTTCATCTACTGCTAGCCCTTGTTCTTTGATCTTTTGGAGGTCTTTATGCCTGAACCCAAGAGATATAGCTCAATGCATAAATAACTTGTTTTTTCATCAAAATTATTTCTCTTGTATTATTTTTATTCAAATTAATTAAAAGTGAAGCCCAGGTAACTCATCAACTCGTAACACTGTAATCAATCACCTTTATTTGTATGATCCACCAAAGAATATGTGCATTCTTTATTATCCCCCCAAAAGTATCTACTTCATTATAACAAGCTGTTGGCTCTCATCCAACTATCTAGAAAATGCATTTCCTTTCTTCCTGCAGTTCACTTTTTATGGACTTAAATTTAGGAGATTTCCAAGGCCTCTGTGCTTGTCTTATGGTAACCCCAGAAAGGAGTTCTTTTTATTTCTGAAATAAGATTCCTGCTAAAAAGAATATCCACAAATAGAGTATTTTATTGAGTCATTAAGATTGAAATCATTTGAATTGACTTATTTTGACTGAATAACAGGGTAGATACTTTTATTTTACCTATTAATTTCATGGTGCCTGTCTATAAGAAAAGGGTAGAGGCAGATTTGGCATTATTAAATAGTCTTTCTGGATTTTCTGTAGTATTTTCCCACAATAGGTTTCTTAAACTTCCTGATTGAAAACGTGGGCTAAAAATACAAATACATCCTCTAAACACACAAAAAAATTCCAAAATTACGAAATATTTTCAAATGAAGGCATGTCTTCTTTATGAGGAAATGTGACCAATTAGAGCTACTTCCTCACTTACGTTTCATAAACTTTCTCACTGATTTGTAAAGTCCTCAGATTTTGCAGTGACTTAAGATAATCCAAACCCCCTCCCTCAAGGCAAGAATCCCTTTTCAATCATGGGGTCACCTTTGGTTTCACTACAAGGTGAAATACTGGTGATCCGTGAAGCCATTCTAAACCAGACTGCTTAATTTAAAACGAGATTTTTTAAAATTGTTGAAAAAAAACTACATATCTTGATGATTGTGTTCTGCTGGAGTTAATTTTGTTTTTTGGAGTTACAGACAAATAAATCTGTTTTCTCTTACAAGTAGAACAAGTTCAGACGTAAGGCATGTTCTCACGAGTATTTTATTACCCACGAATGTTCCAACTGTTCCTTCAACCATTTTTTATTTGACATGGTTTATAGATTCAACACTGTCCTGAACATTCCCACAGCTCCATTCTAGTTTTGTTATGATATTTGTTAAAATGTAATAAACAGAATTTAAAAACATGTCATTACAATAATCCTAGCATAATGCAATGACTATTTCTATCAGGATGGCATCTTGGTATCTGTATGAAATGTTAAGTGCATGTTTCGGTTATTTTAATTTGTATGCTGTCTTGTATAAAATGGTAATTCTTTCATAAGTTTCTTTTACTTATTCTGAATAAAAGACAACACGGAAGAGATAATTTTTTGTTGTTTAACATGTTATGGATAGTTTTACAGTCTTGTGGCAGTCTTTCAGATTTCATAACATTTCATTCAGAATAGCTGTCAGAGTCAGTAATCTCCTTGATATCTTTAAAAAAAAGTTACTTTGCTTATGTGTATTTGCAGAGAAGCATTGAAAGTGTTAATACTGTCATAGCAGTAATTTTAAGTGGGTGGCCTATTGTGATATCTTAGAAACTGCAATGTGAGATTTGAATTATTGGTGACCTTTGAGTAGACTAGCTATGAGCTCTCATGCCTCTCCTTAGCTCCTTTGTATATATACTCTTGTCCATTTAGGAGGCCACTTTTTCTAATTTCTACAGTTGTCACCATTGGATGCTTGGTCGGGATTTAAAAACAAAATGAAAATAGTGTCCTTAGTTTGGCTGCAGATGAAATGTATGAATCTAATTATTTATTCTGTAAAGAAAATCAATTAACATGTGACTTCAGAATATCTGTAATAATAAGGGAAATATTTTAGTACCAGAAGATAATGTATTATTATAGTTTGGTGTCATTGACCACATAACTCTAATGATAAGCTATCATAATCATGCATTTTGTTTGTTCCTTCATTAAGCACATTTCCTGATCATTTGTTATGTGCCTGGCACCAGCTAGGCTTCAGGAAAACAATAGATCATAACTTTGCAAGGCTTTTTGGATGAGATGCTGTCATGTAGTGAACTCTCCTTCAGATTAATTACCTAATACCTGAATCAATCAATCTCTCTCTCTCTCTCTCTCTCTCTCTCTCTTTTTTTTTTGGTGGACAGCAAAGCAAAGTTTATTGAGTGATAATAAAGTAAAATTTACTGGGAGTACAAGGCTCCCAATGGTGGAGGGTACCTGAGAGGGTTGCCCATACCTGAATCTCTCTTAAAATGGTATTTTGCTTCTAGAAATCTTATCAAATAAAAACTATAAAGCTGATATTATTATGACAGGGTGCTCATTATCTGCTTTTCTCAGACACTAAGAAATAAATTTTTTATGTCTTTTTTTTTCAGTTTTGAAATGAAGAATTTGAACTAAGCTATGTGTTTATTTTCAATTTTAACTTCAACTATTATCTGTGTGGCCACCTTCTTTGCAGGAACTCTATAGAGATAATAATTACATTAGCCTCAATTTACAGGCTACACTGTAAATTGGCTTCCCAGCTTTGGGAAAGTACTTAACCTAAAACTTAGATTTATCTTTTCTATGAGGAAATATTGACGTCTAGCTAATACGGTTGTCCCAAAGAGCAGAATGATCAAGTAAAGTGCTTTGTATAGTTCCACTGTTAAGGGCTTGGCCAAGGGACATGGTGCAGTGGTCCATATGGGTTTGCCAGGTTATCTGTCCAGTACCCTCATGTCCCCCCGTGTAATACCATTAGAGTCTAGCTGTTGGCTACTAGCTTTCAAAACAAGATTTCTCCCCCCTTCCACTTTTTTTTTGGAGCTTTAACCTATCCTAACATCTTTTGTTTCTTTTTTTTTTTTAATTTATTTATGTATTTGAAAGAGAGAGCACAAGCAGGAGGGGCAGAGGGAGAGAGAATATCAAGCAGACTCACCACTGAGCTCAGAACCTGAGGTGGGACTTGATGTGGGACTTGATGTGGGGCTTGATGTGAGGCTAGATCCCACAACCCTGAGATCATGACCAGAGCCAAAACCAAGAGTTCCCATGCTTAAACAACTGAGACACACAGGCATCCCCTTGATTTTCCTGCCAACATTTTTCATTGATTTCTTTGAGACAATGAAGCAATTATAATTAATATGCCTTACCTGCATGGGTTCTTAATATCTTATACCTATCTTGTCAACAACAAAGATGAATGAAGGGGTGTTGTACTTAATGTGTGGTTTATGTGCTGCTCTATTTTATTTTATCTAGGGAAATTCCTAGTTGGATATCTTGGTTAATTGTTTGCTCTTTCTCTGTATGTATTTTCTTCCTCATTCTTTTTTCTGTGTAGTTGGAACTCTCAAGCCAGGACCTTTCCTTTGCTTGTCCTTAAACTAGAATAATATTTAATTTTGTTTTATTTAATATACACATTTTCTGACTTTTAAACTTAAAGTATATACCCAAGCAGAAATAGTCACATCCTGAGTTGACATAATGTCTTGATTAAAAATCACTAGTCTTCATTTTTTCTAATATGAAAAACATAAATTTATGAATATGCACAGAAGTGGGTTTTCATTTCAGCCCAACCTAGACTACATTCTCCACTGTGCTTAATTATTCTTATAATTTAGGTAATTTAGTTTTAAATGTGCTTTTGAGTAAATGATTCCATCAGCAAATATTCTTGGTGTTAAATGAAAATTTAAACAATTTCGCTATCTTAGTCAACTAAGAATATTAGAGCCGAGAACTGAAATATCAAATATGAATATTGATTGGATCAAAATAATGTAATAATAAATTAGATGATGAAAAGTGTATCATCTAATATTTTCTATTGGGAAGCAACCTTAAACATAGCTAGCTGATCAAATAAGTTCAATTATATAATTTTATTAGAAAAGAATATTAAAAAATGGAAACAGGTTCTGGTTTGCTAACTACAATTTACTTCTCTTCTACATAATGTCAGATACCATGGCAACTGCTTGGGAAATGTTTTTCAAGTTCATCTATAACAATCACTACTGTGAATATGTGCCTTATTCATCTGGAGTTTACACTGTAGCAAGTCTAATGTCTACATATATTTCCTTCTAATATAAATGCCAAATTGTTTTTTAAAAAAAAAGAAAAAGAAAAAGCTTCTAAGTGCAGGAAAGCCTTCTCTACCACCTCACATTTAGGTAATATACTGTTTTGCACAATCTGGTGATGAGTTTTGTAGTGTTTAGAAGCTATATATTGCTTCTTATATTATATATATTCTTATAATATATATATATATATATATATATATATATTATAATATATATATTATAAGCAATATAATATATATATTGCTGGATTGAAACATGGAACAGGTGGGTAGTTTCCTGGGAACACTAATTCCAAGGGGCAGTAGAACATTCATGAATATGTAAAGAGAAGAGTAAAAAATTATTTACTAGGACTTTGCTCAAGGAAGAAGTTTTATACACTAGACAGGAAGACTCTTAGGGTAAGGGATTAGGCCATTAGCCACAGATGGTGGCTCGACGGCGTTCTCAGGAGGCTACATCCAGTTATTAATGCAGACATTTTGCTTTATTATTGGCAAATGCCAGCTGAAGCCCTGTAACTAGCAGTCATCCTCTGCCTTTCCTGCAAGTAAATCTAAGCTGCACTCCCAAATAAATGCTAACCTATTTAAATAATATTACTAAAAAGAGGAACCAGATTAATGATACTCTTCATAAATAATTTTCTCACAATGTGTATGTATAAAGGATAAGATGATTCCTAATTTCCTACATAGCTGAGAATATGGTTTAGTGCCACTGAATTGATGGTATGGACATGATTATAGATAGGAGGTTTATATTTTTTTCTGTTTACAGCCCATACTTATTACTTGAGGTTGCAGAAAAGTTATTTTGCTTAATTTCCTGTTGTTTGTTGAATCCACTTTATTTTTTAAATAAATAAAATAGTTCCTTGACTATTTACTTGATTTACTTGACAGATGGAGATCACAAGTAGGCAGAGAAGCAGGCAGAGAGAGAGAGGAGGAAGCAGGCTCCCTGCTGAGCAGAGAGGCCAACATGGGGCTCCATCCCAGGAGATACCAGGACCCTGGGATCATGACCTGAGCCGAAGGCAGAGGCTTTAACCCACTGAGCCACCCAGGCGCCCCAATCCACTTTATTTTTTAGAGCAGTTTTAGATTACCAGCAAAATTGAGGTGAAGGCACAGAGAGTTCACCCCTGCTGCCACACAGGCACAGCCTTCCCCCTACCAACATTCTACGCAGAAAAGCTTTCTGCCAACCTGGAATCAATTCCTTCTACCTTAGGGGAAAACAAAAAAAACTGATAGCCGAAGTGTGTCTAGAAAGGGTTGCATTTTTGTCTGACCACGGACTCCTTTTAATTGAAAAAAGTTTATTTTTATTTTTTTAAAGATTTTACTTGTTTGAGACAGAGAGAGCATGAGCAGGAGGCAAGGGCAGAGAAGAAGCAGACTCCTCACTGAGCAGAGAGCCAGATGTGAGGCTAGCTCCTGGGATCATGACCTGAGCCAAAGGCAGATGCTAAACTGACTAAGCCACCCAGGCGCCCAGAAAATTTATGTATTGTATTGATTATTGCTTCTCTACTGATTGATTTATTGTTACATTCTGGGAAGATAGATATATATACACACGCACACACATATATCTATACATACACATATATCTATATCTATATATCTCTATATATAATCTATATATTTATATATATACATACCCACACATATATCTATATCTATCTATATATATCTATATATGTATATATAATCATGGCAAGATAATCATATATCTATCTATATATCAATATGTAATCATATATATACATACGTATATACATACAAAAATATCTATCTATAATCATATATGTACATATATGCACATATATCTATATCTATATATATCTATATACATATAATCATATTTTTAATATATCACCTAAATTACTTACCTGTAATTAATATGTCCATGCCTTTCCTCTTTTCCCCTAAGTTTTGAAATACTCTAAATTTACTGATTTAGTTTTGTGTTGAATTCGATGTATGTGTATGGGTATGAGTGTGAGTGTGTAGTGTGCATGCAAACACGTACATGCCTTTGTCTATGTGCCTATATCCATTATTCTGGAAATTGGGTTTTGCATCTGAAAACAATAATGTTTTTTTAAAAACACAGTATGCATTATATTTTTAAAGAAGATCTTGAGCCATTTTAATGCAGTGAACTTTGAGAGCTATTACCTGATTTCGAATGTTGTACACATAGAATTATGGTGTTCGAATTTGTGGGAAATTGCCTTTCTCTCAACCTTTTTTTGTGAGATTAATCCATGTTGTTGTGCGTAGCCTGAGTTCATGTATTTCAATGCTGCATAACTCCATTAAGCAAATATAGCACTCTACATTTTTTAGTGCAGTCATGATTCATATTTGTGTGGTTTCAATCTTGTTTTCTCTCATACAGTGATTTTTGCACATTTTTTAATTTCATTCTACGTTCATATATAGAATAATTTCTCTAAGGTATTTACTTAGAAATAAAATTATTGACTGCTAAGGTGTGTACATTTTCAGCTCTACTAGATAATCCTGAATTTTTAAAAAATGGTTATATAAGTAAATTTATAGTTTGCACTAACAAGGTTTATTATTTACGGGTCAACAAATTATTCTACACTGGCTCTTAAACTTCATGGTTTTTTCCCTAGTCTTCTCCTAAGTGTTCAGTTGTATGTTCTTTCCCTTTTTCTTTGTCAGTTTTATTATGGTTTATCAATTTTCTTGATCTTTTCAGAGTCAGCTTTTGGTTTCACTTATTGTCTGTACAGTTTGCCTCTTTTCAGTTTCATTGATTTCTGCTCTTATTTTTATTTTTTCCTTCTGCTTGCTTTGGATTGACTTTGCCTAACACTGGAGTTGAAACTATTGATTTGAGATCTTTCAGTTTTCAAAACATTTACAGCTCTATTTTGATCTGTCCTTCGCGTGGGCCACCCAGAGACTAATCTGGGATCTGGGTAGTTGTCTATTTGTGAATTCAGTTCTCAAAGCCTTTCTAAAGAAACTTAAAATCAATTGGATCTATGCATGTGAAGTGCAGAGGTGAGCCCAGGAATTCATGTACTACTTTAAGGGGTAATTTTCCCAAGGCCTCCCTCCTGTCAGTCTTAGTGGTGATCTAGGAAAGATGATGTGGTTCAGAGCTAATGGCCAAGAAAGAATTCTTGAGATGTCTTTGGTGTAAAGAGGTTGTTTTCTTAAAGCACAGGGACAGGACCCATGGGCAGAAAGAGCTGTGGGGGTGGGGGGTGACTGATTATTTACTTCCAAATTGGGAGGGGGTTAAGGATAGTGTTAGTTGCTAATGAATTTTGGAAGCAAGGTTTCCAGGACCTTGAAGGGGCTAGCTATTGTTACGAAAAGGTCATATATTACTGTCTAATAAAACTAGGTCTCAGATGTATATTGGTGGGTTATATTCTTGGGGGATGATTGCCAACATGCACCTTGGGGATTAGAGATAAAGGAAGTTTCCAAAGGGATTTTTATATATCAAAGTAGATTTACAGGATTCTGACGGTGGGGCTAAGATCGCATTTGCATGACCTTAGCAAAGTCTTAATATCCAGGAAGCTGAGTTCCTAGAGGAAGGTCATGCTGCCTGTTTCAAGGACTTGTCAATGGACTGTAAGTACTAAGGAAATGTAATTTTTCTTTTGCCTTTGTTTCCCCACATCAATGGTATTTACCACTTCCCTGTGGCTCCTCTTTTTGTTCTTCCAGCCACAAATCTGGGGTTCTATTTATTTATTCTCCAGTAAACTACCTGTGACTATGGCTATATTCAGGGCTAAGAGGTGTGAAGAAGGGGGTGGGGGAAGAACAACTCACCACTGGATTGGTGGCACTTCAAATTCTGGCTTTCTTCCCAAATCTGCTTGTTCTTGACTTCAGGGTCCTCAAGTAGCTGCTCTGTGTATTCTTTCCAGGTGTTATTGCGGTGCTTAATGGTCTTGAATTTAATTGCAATAGGTTAAGAGAACTGATTTTTTGAAATTTGTTGAGACTTGCTTTAGGACTGGAATATATATAATCAATATATAATCCATTATTGTGAAAGTTCCATGTAAGGTAGTAAATATTTGCAGACAGATCCTGTGCATTTAAAATATTTTTATTTGTGCAGCTCAAATATGCTGCATGTCACTTGATCTAGTAAATATTAAAAAAACATAACTGAGATATCTTACTTTTCAAGTGCAATTTTCAAAACACCTGTGGGTTTTAGCAAATGTAGATAGTAGTTGAGTTTATCTTTTGGATAAATTAATTTTTACAAAGTTCCTGAAACATAACTAAAGTTATTTGTAACTTCCTCTTACTAAAGAAACTTTCCTGGTTTTAACTGAGACTTTTTAATACAGAATACAGAACACTAAAGTCATGTTAATGTGAGTTAAGTATTTGTGGATCAATTCATTTCTCTCGTTTATTATGTTTTGGGGGTATCTTTTAGTTGTGTATCTTTTTCATGGATTTATTTCCCTTTTAGATTTATTTTCATCACTGATATATTTATCATTAAGTCCATTTTATTTTTGCTTTTTGGATTTTCTACTTTTGTGCCATTTTACCCTTTTCATATATTTTGTGTATTTTTCACTTTTTTCCTACTCACCGGATCTTTGGCTATTGAATGAAGTCAAATCTCCATTTCTTCTAGCATCTAAGTTTGCCCTCAAGCCTTAGTTCTAAATTTCTAAAGTTAGTCCTTCTCCATATTTGCCACTTGATCCACATACATTCCACCCCCGCCCCCAGGCTCAATTTATTTAGTCATCAGCTAGAATTAAGACCACATGGCTCCTGAGAATGGAAGTGATGTCCAATATTGTACATTAATTCCCAATTCTTTTGAATTTAGTTTATGTTTGTTTGAGCCCCAAAGTCTCATTTTGCTGCTTATTGAATGGCATGCTGTTGCTGGAGTTTGAACTTGAAAACTGACATGGGTGGTTATTAAATAGCCAGGCAGAATACTCAAAACAAACATCTGAAGCATTCACGTTAGAGCTGTGTACATTTCATCGTCACACAAAAGCATCCATATCCAAGGAGATCAGTCTCTCATTTTCATCTCTGAAGTCAGCAAGTCTCCAGGGATCTTTTTGTATTTTTGGCACCTTTTGAGTACAGCTATGCCTCTTATTTAAAGGATTCCTGTTTCCTTCCAGTGTTAGCAAATCATGTTACATTTGGCTTTGAATCAATGGTTTTTATCTGGAATTAAGTATAAAATCTTGGATTACCACTCACAAAAGAGGTTATTGCTTACATAGCTCAATTTGTGAATAATACCTAATTTGAGATTGAGAATTGAATAGCTAAAATTTAATTTTTAAAAAGATAGTGTAATTTTTGTCCCCATACTACAAAGTATATTAAGGGGAAGTGCAAACCATAACAGTAACATTTCTTAAAACCCCTTTCCTCTTTTCTCCAAGTGAGACATTCTCTCACTTTCCTACTAGCTTGTTTTCCTCTCTTTCTCAGCTCTTTTTTTTAAATCTATATTGACTTAAATCATTACTTCTTGTGCTCTACCTTTCTCCTCTGTCAGGCTCTTTTCTGACCTTTCTTTATTACATGCATCGTAAAAGGATAGATCCTGGGAGTTGACAACAACACAACGGGACAGAGAGAGGATAAACTAGGCCAAGAGTTTCAGACCAGGAGACTGAACATTTCCACAATAGGATGCCTCTCATATTTTATATACTCTGCCTAGTTAAGACAGCGTGGATTGTCTCCTAGTGTTGGTTTTGCTGTACTTGCTAAGGTCTCCAGCAGAATTCAGTTTTCTCCAGTTGACTTTCATAAGCCCCATCTTCATCCTCAGTCCTTACTGCTGCTTCAGACTTGGGGTTTAGAAGTTCTCCTACAATTCCACCGATTTATTTCCCAATTGAATTGAGAATTGCTCCGCAGATGAGAAAGTCTCATCTTTCCTACACTTGAAGGACTTTCTAAACAGATTTGTTCATTATACCCTTGCTTATTTTTACAGGCACTTTCAAGTATGTTTTCCTTCTTTGATTATTATTATCTCTGGGAATTTAGAAGAGTAGGGAGTTGAATGTGTGTATCCAGTCTCTCTATTTAAAACTTATCTGCAATAAAATTTTATATCACTCACTAAATCGCCACATATATATTTTAATAGTGTTAACAAAATGCAAAAGCATGAACAACCTAACAACATGTCTTGAAATTTATGGCAGTTTCCTCCTTCTTTATGATTATAAAAAGTTATTGGTTCAAATAGATTTATGGAAATTGATTCAGATGGAGATGCCAGAAATTCGCAGAGCAGACTGATAAAACAACATTTCCATTTTAATTGCCACCCGGGTGTCCTGGGTTCTACTTCATAGAGCCTTTAGAGTATCTGGGTCCCACCTCAGGAGCACAGACTTGCTTTAGAAGCTGAAAATCTGTCTTTGTGAGTAAAACCTGAAAGCATGAACTAACCACTTTAGGAACGGTTACAGCCAGTCTTCTGGTTGTATGCACATTGGAGTTATTTCTGAAAAACTTGTTTCATAGAGAAGCATTTGACCATTAGATTATTGGGATTCCACTTTATAGGGGAAGGGGAGGATGTTTAAATAATGTTGAACATTTGGATTGTACATGGACCTGTAATGACCAAATTTATTACTGAATCATTTTTTTAGCTTTCTATTTTCACAAACTGCATGTAAATCACAGCTTTGCTACTAGAATGAGAATGATATTACTTTCCTAATGGCTCCAAGAATAAATGCAATATTCAATTCAGTGACTGAAATAAAATTTGTGATTAGAAAACAAAAGCTAATATTTGTCTAATAGATAAATTTGATACTTTATGAAAATAAAATTATAGAAAAATCCTGCATCTAAATTTAAGTTAAAAAAAAAACAAAACTCCTGGGACGCCTGGGTGGCTCAGTTGGTTAAGCGGCTGCCTTCGGCTCAGGTCATGGTCCCAGCGTCCTGGGATCGAGTCCCACATCGGGCTCCTTGCTCGGCAGGGAGTCTGCTTCTCCCTCTGCCTCTGCCTGCCACTCTGTCTGCCTGTGCTAGCTCTCTTGCTCTCTCTCTCTGACAAATAAATAAATAAAATCTTAAAAAAAAATAACTCCCTCAATAAACTAAGACAAATTGATATTTAAAATGGTTTTTTTGAAAATTCCTCATAAAGCAAGTATTTTTTAAAGCAAATAATTATTTTACATGATCTCAATATAGTCAATATAGTTTGTGATGTTGGATAAGTGACTTAAGGGTTCTTTTTCAGAAATGAAATTAGGGCTTTAATATTTACAAAGTGCTCATGATCTCATGAACTCCTGAAAAAAAAAAAAAGGAAGCGGGAGACATTTAATACATGGACGAAGTCTTATTAACTTGGAAACCCACAACACATATAGGACTTTTAGTTCTGAATCTAATACTTTTCCCCTGTGCTACTGGACCAAATATGTGTTTTCCAAATGTGGCTTATTATGAAATTACCGGAAATGCTTGGAACAAATTTGATTTTTGTGCCATATCCCAGATCTACTGAATCAGAATCACCAGTGCAGAGGTCTGGGAAAAAGCACCACACTTCCCTAGTAATTTTGATGAACACATTTTGGGAAACACTGGGCTAGATAACTTCAAAGGCCCGTTTTAGTTGATTTCTGACTGTCTATTTAAGGAAAGAAATGTTAATTTTAATGTCTCACATTTGATTAAATTGAGTAAAATTTTATGGCAATTAAATAATCAAACTTGGCAAATTAGAAAAAAAACTATGTGATAGCAGGAATAGAAGCAAAATTCTCAATTTAGTTATGACTCCGATGACACATTTTGGTATAGTAATCAAAAGAAAAAAATGGTGATTTTTTTTTGCCTTTGAAGCTGATCCATGTGTCCTTGGAAGTTTGATTACAAATATGGCTCAACTGTCAGTGGTAATCTGCTTTTGAATTCTCTGCTCCTAAAATGTTGGAAGTGAGGTATATGTGGGACAATAAAAGTTGTCGGAGAGAGCAAGATGGAGGCAGTCATGTCAAGCAGGAGCCTGTGATGCAGGAAGTTAATGCAGCGACCGGATATCCCTGAGACCAGCAGCCCCTGACAACACGCAGAAGCAGAGGAGGTCTGCAGGGTCCCAAGACTGATTCAATCCCTTTTAAAAGGGAGGAATATTGCATGCAGCAAACTGTGAGACTCCTCAGGCACTGACCCCTCTCTGTCTGAACACTTCAAAAAGGCAGCTGCTACACAAGGGTCTGGCTGACTGATCTCCAAAGAGAACTGAGAGCCTTCCCTGCTTGAACACCACAAGCAGGAGGTGCCGAGAGGTGATCCGGACCAGGCCCAGGCCTTATCTCAACTGTGCGCCCACAGACTGACTTGGTGTTTGGTTCCTTAACTTCCTACCCGCTGTGTTATCTTATTTGTGGTGTGACTTGTCTTGTGTTCTGTTTTGTGTGCCGTGCAAGAGGCCAGGGTAATTGTGTGGTGAAATGTCATTGAGTTTGGAATCCTGAACCTGCTTTATAATTATGTTAACCTTGCTCTAGGACTGCGTGAAGCTCCTGGAAAGACACACTTTGTGTGTGTGCCTTCAGAGCTTGCTCACGACAGTTGTATTGTTGACACTTTGCTTAGTGTCGTTTCCATTTTAATTTCCTTGATTTGCTCATCACAACCTGTGAAAATCATATTAGGTTACTAGTAGAATTAATTGCATTGAAAATTTAAGCACGATCAATTTTGACATTTTGCTAGTTTATATCTTAGAATATAATGTATTTTCAACTGTTAATATATGTGGTCAACAGGGATGCCTGGGTGGCTCAGTCCATTAAGCGTCTGCCTTTCATTCAGGTCATGATCCTGGGGTCCTGGGATCGAGTCCCAGAGTCCCATGTTGGGCTCCCCATAGAACGGGGAGCCTGCTTCTCCCTCTGCTTGCTTGTGCTCTCTCTCTCACTCTCTTTCTCTGACAAATAAATAAAATCTTTAAAAGTATATATATGTGGTCAACAATATGTGAAATTTAAATGGAAACTGCTCCTACATCTCCACTAGCTAACTACAATGAACTCTCTTTTAGTTCCAAAATACACACATTCCACCCACCCTTCTCAACCAGTATAGATCCTCAGTATTTTTAGACTTTCCACAAAGTCCTCTTGTTTAATTTATGGGCAATAGTCACTGACACTTATTTGGCAATCCCGTAACAATACACATAATTAAATAGCTGGATTCAAAATAAAAGTAAAAATTATACCTTAGAACTCATATTTAACTACCACAGAAATCATTATTATAGTCAAATGGTAGAGACCCTTTTTCTTCTTTTGCCAATGAAGTATAGGATTGGAATTCTCATTCTCAGAACTGAAATTGCTGTCCTCTATAGTTTAATAGCCAGGACTAGAAGTTTTATTATATGTATACGGAGGCCCAATATTGAAATCGAGGCCAAGGCAGGCAGTTTTTTATACATTTTAGACCAAGAGACAATAAATTTGTGAAGAATTGACAGGATAAGAAAACAGGTGTTTGGAAGCTTTTGGTAGAGAATTTAAAGCAAAATGTAGGCTGAGGTAGTAGATTAGGGAAAAAAAGTAAAACGTCTTGTTTCTACAGCTTTCTTGGCTGTAAAGTTCTACGTCTGGTAATAAGGATTTTAAAATTTTATTTATTTATTTTACTTCTTAGTACAGTGAGGGTTATTTTTCATATGGGAGATTTGTTTCCTGCTTTTAGTGGAACGGAGAAGGCACTGAGCGTCCTTGTGCTGGCTGTTTCTTAAGTAATTTTTACTTAAAATAATCGATATGCCAAACTGGCACATTTTGGAGCAGCCTGCCTTTGGCTCCTACAAATACTTCTACAAAATCGTTTTACTATATGTTCCAGAAGATTTGTGATTACTAAAATAAGACTGCAAACCAGCAAATAACTTTATCCCTAGTTTCAGGAACTTCCCCCAAATCTATTTATCCAAACAACCAATTGCTCAATTATGCCCCATCTCAGCCTACTAGCTTGCTCATCTAACTAAGTGGCTTTCCTTTCAGGACAACCGGGCAAACCTGCGTCACTTACCCCCTACATGATGTTTCCACCAATCCTCAAGTATTATATTGATGGTGGGACAGGGGCTGGCTGAAGACAAAGTGTAAGCTGACACCCTGCTACCTCCCCAACCCACCACTCCTGGGTGGGACAGGTGTGACATTCTGCCAGGAATCTCCCTACTATCTTAATGTTAACGCCTTGCTAGGGGGGCAATAGCAACCTGGACAGTGGCAAGGCCTACCCCATCTTGGGTATCTTATAGGTGTTCTTTAGCATATGAAAGTTCTTTTAAAACCTCTCTTTTTCCTTACCTCTCCCAACCCCATAATGTATAATCAACCACCCCTCAACAATCCCAGGGCTGCAGCTCTTTCTGCCCATGGGTCCTGTCCCCTTGCTTTAATAAGCCATCGTTTTGCACCAAAGAGTTCTCAAGAATTCTTTCTTGGTCCTCAGCTCTGGACCTCACCCCACCAAAGCTCACTTATAGTCTAAAACTTCATCAATATCAAAAACTTAACCCAATAAGAAGCAGATTCCTGCACTGAAGATGTGCTTTATTTAGACCATCCCAACCTAGACCTTAGAAGTCTTCTGAGATCGAGTCAAGGTGGTATTCTCCCATATTGCAGTAATAAGCTCAGTTTTGCTTGATGAACAGCTGTTGTAAGACTTCTTTCCTTTTCTTTCTCTTCCTCCCTCGCTCCCTCCCTTTCTTCTTTTTCATAGTCTTTTAGGGAATTTGTAGTTGACAATCTTTTGTTTTTTATTTGAAACAATTTAAATTTATTCTTACTGACTATAATAATACTTTTTACACAGATTGTTTATACGAATTCTCATATTACAGAAAAAGTATTACATTTTTAAAATTTGTTTTGGTTGTTTAGAATATACAACCCTCTAGGTTTATAGTTGTACGGTTCTTTCTTTTTTTAAATGATGAAATAGTCATTGATATTAATTAATCAAAGGAAGAATCTTTTTTACTATACCAATAAATGCATAAAAACAGTGATAACTTTCAAAAATAATGTCTTTAAATAACCTTGGCTTACAGGCGTCCAGATCAAAATAATGTTGATTAATGTTTTAAAAAGCAAAAAAAAAAAAATCTACAAAAATTTCTATGTTGAATTCTAAATAAAATTTGTTTTCCTTTTTGGTGATTCTTTGTAATTTTATAATTTTCTAATTGTTTTAAGGGTTTCTTTTTTGCTATTTTTAAAGCTGAAGATAGAAAACTTCTAGAGGTGCCTAGGTGGCTCAGTAGGTTAAAGCCTCTGCCTTCTGCTCAGGTCATGGTCCCCCTTCTCTGCTCAGCAGGGAGCCTGCTTCCTCCTCTCTCTCTGTCTGTCTCTCTGCCTAGTTGTGATCTCTGTCTGTCAAATAAATAAATAAAAATCTTTAAAAAAAAAAAGAAGAAAATGATCTGTTCTATAAAGATGTGATTATATATTCTAAACTGGTTGAAGACTATAGTTCATTTTTATTTTCTTCTTTAGCATTTTGCATTTTATGATTTATAATAAAATACATATATACACAGTTTTAGAAAATTATACATATTTAAAATAGATATATTTTAAATGTCTAATCAAACCTAAAATAATATTTTAATGAACAGTTGAAATATCATGAAACATGTAGAAAATTATTCTTTTACATAATAAATTACAATATTGTTGTAACATTTAATATAAGATGGATTATAGACATACATAATTATTTCTTAATGTGGTCTTTTCAATAATATTTTAATAAAAACATTTGCCATCTATAATAGAGGATTTAAAAATGGTTATACATACAGAAACATGAACCAAGTAATTTCATCACCATAGAAATGGAGTAACATTTTACTACAAGGGGATTTTACTTAAAACTTTTTATAATAAATTATTTGGCAGTAGAGATTAATGTATTAGAAAGTGATTCTGTTCTGATCAGACCAAATCCTTGTGTAGTTATAAATAATCAATTTCCATAATGATATATTTCATGTAGAAAAAAATGTCATCATCTTTTCATATATATTAAGAATAGGAATTACCTAGCACATTCATTCATTTAGCAAACACGATTGATTAACTACTGTGTTCACTCTTCTAGACACTTGGGAAATATCAGTAATAGAATCAATCACAGACCCTGGACATTATGGAGGATGTGAGAGCAGAGGAAAAATGGACTCTTTCACAGTTTTTGCTAGGTGCCAGGTGCCATTCTAAGTGTTTTCTACATATTAAAACATTTATCCTCATAACAACTTATAAAATAGGTACTCATCTTCTGTATTTTAGAGGGAAGGAAAGGGAAGCTGAAGCACAGGGAGTCTAAGGGTGTCCCTGAGGTCATGCAGGGAACGAGTGGTTGAGCAGGATTCAAATATTGAAAGCAGAGTGCTTCAAAGGTTGTGCTCTTAAATGTTAGGCTGAATTGCCTCATTTTTAGTAGCAAATACATGCCGGATAGTTGCTAAATTTGTTTTCAAAGTTAAGTATTGGTATTAACCAGAAATTTATTTAATGCCTACTTAATTCTTTCAATTGCTTCACTACCATCTTGTATCAAAAGAAAATAAAAGCACAGATATAGTTTTCCCTTGTGTCTTTTATAGAAGTTGAGAGCTTTATTGTACACTATCATTGAAATATTTTTTTGTGAAGAATTTTTATTTGCAAAGAATTTACATTTCAAAAAGGCCCAGAGAATCGCATCTTTTTAATATATTACTGTGCATCCAATTCATTTTGTCTTTAACTAAAACATAGAAGTATAGCAGAGAATTGTCTGATGATTACTAACAGACATTAAAATGAATTTTATCAATATTACAGAAGGAGAGATTTAATTGTATTACTTATTAGCGTACTGGCATAATCCAATTAAAAAGGTCTAGAAATAACCATTAAGTATGGTTATCATTGTATAAATACAGAAAATCAAGAAATCATATTAATCAAGATAAATCAAGAAAAAATATTCTTCCCCGTAGAAGTTTATATATTTATTAGGATATCTTAGTTTACCCCATTGTGCAAACATTGTTCATTCATTGTCCCCCTCTGGCTTACATTGTGCCTAGGGGCATTCTGAGAAGACAGAGTCCTGAAGGATATGCCAGGTCCCTATAATTCTCAACTTTGCTGGAAGGACTCCACAAACAAAATCAATCTGTTAGTGTTGCATGTACACTGGAAGTTTGTAATTTCTCTGAAGAAGACAGAAGAGGAGATTTGTTGTCCAGGAGAAAAGGAGAGAATCAAAAACAATAGCTGAAATTTTTTGCAGCTATCAGAGCAACCTTGGCTGGTGAATATTTTTTACCCCTGAAGAGCAAGTGTTGGAGGGTACACTTCCCAACCTGCTATTGACTGTCTTTTGGGAGCCCATATGATTCTCCTGGCACCTGGAGGGGCTGTGTAGCTGTGGTGTTATAATGCATCCCTAGCTTGGGACGCCTGGGTGGTTAAGCAGCTGGCTTCGGCTCAGGTCATGATCCCAGCGTCCTGGGATTGAGTCCCACATCGGGCTCCTTGCTCGGCAGGGAGCCTGCTTCTCCCTCTACCTCTGTCTGCCTGTGCTCGCTCTCTCGCTCTCTCTCTCTGACAAATAAAATAATAATAGTAATGCATTCCTGGCTTGAATCACATCTGGTCCTGCAGTTGGAGAGGCCCACTCTCATTTATAACTGGCCTCTCTCTTATACTGAGAAAGGCGTTGGTTATGTCTCAGGGAGTGAATCTCCCATTTTTTTATCCATTACATTTGCTCATCTAACAAAGATCACTGTTTTTTTCTCCTGGCTGCCAGATAACAACTGCAAAAGAGACCTCAGAAATCAGGTGAACCCATACAATAAGTTAAGCAATTATTACCTAATTAAATGGATTTACCAACTTGAAAGGGGAACCTAATATGACAAATCAGAGAATGTGGTGACTACTCTAGATAAATGAAGACAAATCTAGATGACTATCAGTAAAATAAAATTGAAGCAAAAAGCCATATAGTATGCAGCTGGAAATGATTTTTAAATCTTAGGATTTAAATTTGAAAAAGAATGGTACCTGCTGGAAACTTGGCTGAATAAAGAATACATTTCTCAGGATAGAGAGGAAAAATACAAAGAAATGAATAACTGAAAAGGAAAGAGACTTGAAGGATAACTATAATGGTTTATAGATTCCTTTAATTGAAATGGATGAACCTGTTATTGAATACGTCAATTTAAGGGCCAAGTACAGATTTTTGAAGCAGAAGATACAGTCTAGAAATACATTGATAGCTTGGCATTTGAAAATTCTAAATGATTCAAGCAAAGCCCAGGAACTGAGAGTTGGACAAAAAAAAAAGCAGATGATTTCAGTGTAGTGGTATAAGCATTATTGTTTAAGTATGAGGATTTCTCTACGATGGTATAACATATTTTGGAGAGGCACATATATCATACTGATGGTAGTCAGGTAATATTTTTGAAGGAGAAAAGCTAAATCTTGAATAGGAAAATGGCATATCCAAGTAAAGTAGTGATGGTATTCCAACCGGAGAGAAGATCCTGTAAAATAGACAAAAGTTCAAAAGAAAAGATGTGAGAACTTAAAAGGTGGCCAACTAATATTGGAGAAAATAAAAAAGGAAGAAGGTCAAAAGATGAATGTGGCGAACTAAGGCAGGTCCAAATAATTTTTGAAGGTAACATTTTAATACAACAACTTGTTTTCAAGATGGAAATTGCTTTGTAGAAAGAAAAGAAGAGATGAATACTCAAGCAAAACAGTGGAAATGAAGTGTGGTAGATTACCCCCAGAATGGCCCCCAGCAAAATTTTCTTCGTATATACATGCATCTCCTGCCATCAACAGATGGCATCAATTTCCCCTCCCTTTATTCTGAGGAAGCCTTGTGACTTGTGATCAACAGTATGTGGTACAAGTGGTCCTATCCCAGTTTAAGTTCTGGACATTGAGAGACCTGGTAGCTCCTTTCGTGTTTTTGGAACCTCAGGCCGCCATGTAAAGTGGTCAGCTATCCTAGAGAAAGACCGTGTGGAGAAAGTGATGTGTAGCCTTTCCGGTTACCTCAGTGGAGGTGCCAGATATGGGATTGAAGCTGTTTGGACATTCCACTTCCGCTGAGCTCACAGCTGAATACATCCATATTAAAGACCCGAGGTGCTAACACATGGAAAAAGATGGGTCTTTCCTAAGGAGCCCTGACCAGGTTGCAGAATCATGGGCAAGTAAATGGTTGTTGCTTTGAGCCATGGGATTTTGGTGTGGTTTCACAGCTATAAAGAACCAAAACAAGAGGTAAATACATTTAAGAAATGTTAGAGAAGTAGAATTCAGATAACTTGGGATCAAATTTATGGAGGGTTGGAGGAAGAGAGAAAGGTACCAAGAGCTTCTTGGATTCTGGCTTGGGAGTCTCAGTAGAAAGATGGTTCCAGTTACTGAGATGTGGAAGAGAGGGCTGGAAGAGGTTTGATTGTATAAGTTTGTAACTATTGTTTAGAGTTTAGAAGGTGTTTGAGGCTGAGGTGTATATATTTGAGAGTCACCACCATACTGGTGCTGGTTGAGGTCACAAACTAGAAGAAAACAACCTAACATGCATACGGAAATCACTGGTCAATCTTATTCTGTCTTTTTAGAAGTCCTCACAGGCTAACTGTTCTCAGCTGTGGTAGTACATTAGAACATCCCTGGATGATTAAGAATAATCCTGATATCCAGGCTGAACCTCAGGCCAAGTGGGGAGGGGATCCAAGTAAAAGTATTTTTTAAAGCTCTCCAGTTGATTCAAGCATGCAGCCAAGTTTGAGAAAAAAGCACTATCACCTAGTGGAGGAGGGTCAAAGTGCATAGGATAAAAAACCAGCCTGGATGATTTTAGAATACCCTTTGTTTCTTTGAAAATCCTGGATGTGAACCATCTAATTAGGACCTCCACAATTTCAAATTATTGTAGTTACTCAAAATTAATACAAGGATTTTTAAAAATGATTTGAATATAGTCATCAGAATATAGTATACTCAGAAATATTTTTAATGCCTAAAATATATTGCCTTTCTATTATCTTTTTAAAAATTACCTTTGATATACAATTTTTTTTGCCTTTATGTTGTTTTCAACTTTCCCACTGGCTAAGTTTTAATTAAATTTAAACTGAAATAAGATTTTCAGAAGCACACTTGATTCAGATTCAAATGTCAAAATAGAACAACTATTTTACTTACCTTCTTAGTAGTGATATTTAAGATCATTTAAAACCTGCACAGCAATAAGTACCACACAAACAGAATGGGTTCCCACTATAAGAACAATAACTCCTTTTGTGCTCTGTATGCACCTGATAAATACAGCCTTTGCAAAGTTGATACATTAGACTTGTCAGAATTAGATGAAGCTGCCTTTTCAGAGTGAGGTCTTCCTGAAGGCAACTAGTTATAGAAAAAAGTCAAAGGACTGTTATTCTCTATTTACTGTCAATATTTATTTATTTTTCCTATCTTTCCAGATCTCTGCTGTGGTATTTTGAATGTCTGAGAATTTTGGGATTCTTCTAGTCTTATTACACAATTGGACACAGAAGGTTCTGGCCAGTTTACAGAACAGCTCTGAAGACCTGACTGGGAGATGGCTTCATAGCATGAATTGCACACTCACTGGCCAAACATGGTGAATTTTGATGTAATCCAATCACAAGTCATTTAGCTTATTACTGTTTGGAAGATCAGTTTCTATTCTCTATTTGAAGCATTAAAAATAAACAAGAATAGTTTCTGGGCCACGAGTCACAAGGATTTTTACAAACACCATTGTATGACTTATCTTTTGGGGACAATTTTTGATATAATTTGATATTAATGATAAATTAATTACTGTTTCTTTCCAAAACAAAAAATAAGTACTATGAATTTCACAGTGGAAATCAGGGCTGTGTAGGAATTTGACCAAAGGTAACATTGGTGGTAACATTATAGGTGTAGAATTAGAAAACTATAATTCCAAATATTTTGATTCATCTTTGGTTAACATTACAGTGGAAACTAAAATGAGAAACAATAACAGGCAGAGGATAATGTTGACACGTGTGCTTTTGAAAATGTAAAAGAGGGGTCCACTCATTATTCTTTTCTGTATCAAAAAAGGAGAAGGTTTAAAAATAGTTTCAAATCATATGCCATACAGACACAATGAATAAATGGGTTAGCCAGGTTGGTGGCAGTAATGAGGGTACTGTTTAAAATAGAATTATATTTGTTATGTGCCTTGGAACAGTAAAGTAAAATTTAACTTTTGGCATGCTATAAATAGAAAGGTAGGATGCCCAGTGTTTAATGGCACATGACCACTGGAGCCAAATGAACAGAACAGAATTCTAGCTCTACCATCAAGTAGTTTTATGATTTTTTTTAAAGAATTTATTTATTTATTTGTCAGAGAGAGAGAGAGCGTGAGACAGCGAGTACAGGCAGACAGAGTGGCAGGCAGAGGCAGAAGGAGAAGCAGGCTCCCTGCAGAGCAAGGAGCCGATGTGGGACTCGATCCCAGGACTCAGGGATCATGACCTGAGCCGAAGGCAGCCGCTTAACCAACTGAGCCACCCAGGCGTCCCTAGTTTTATGATTTTGAAGCAAGTTAGTTGTTTTTTTTTTAATGCCTCAGTTCCCTCACTTGTAAATTGGAGACAAAAAGATTAAAAATGCCTACCTTTGACGATTGATGATGGTGAAGTACTTAGAAGGGAGCCTGCCCAGTATAAGCAGTTTATAAAGGACAGTTTTGCTATTTTTTTTTTATTTGCTGAAAAATCTGAAAGGTTCTGTATGGTTTTCTTTACAAAAAGTCAATAGTTATTTGGGTGGAATTAAATGTTACCCTTGAGGTTGTGATCTCTCCTAAGCTTGTTTTCCGTGTTTGTTGCAGGCAATTGTATTATACTCATCCTATGTACGTGCAGTAATTATGACAGATAATTATATTTGTTGTAGAAAATTGGATTTACCTTATGTAAATTGTAAAGTACACACCAACAGTGTTCTGATTCACTTTCTGTATGTGTCCTTTACAACACCCCTTTCTATTTGTCACAGTATTTTCCTTGTTTTTCAGAAAGTATCCCTCATTTTGTCCTCACAATCTTCCTATATGCCCAGTGCAAAAATCAACTGATCCAAACATGTTGGGTCCAAAATATATGAAATATGAAAATATGAAACATTTTTTCAACATGAAGAAATAAAGATAAATGGGACTTGTTTTTGCCACCAAGAAGCTTACTTTTCACCTAAGTGATTTAATCTCAACTACTACTATTCATGCTCAGCCATGGCCTTGATATGGATGGGGTGATCATACCTCACATTTTATACCTAACTTGTCCCAGGATAATTAATATTCCTCTTGCTACATATTTCAAAGTTCCCCAGTTTGGATAATAAATTATATGGTCACCCTAGGTAATGGCTACTATCTACACAAAAGCCTTTTCAGTGAAATTTGGTCTAGGAATTGCATATTCAGGTAGTGGGCACAGTTGATCTAAAATAATGACTGACTTAGTAAAAGGCCAAGTTTTGTCATCTGAAGAGATTCATGAATATGGCATGATAAACTGCTCTTGTTCTGAAACCTGAACCCTGTTAATGGAGATTCATTCCTGTAGCCTATATAATGCACACACACATGCACACATGGATTACTTTTATGGTTTTCCAGCCAAAAATGCATCCTTAGAATTCAATCATGAGGAAATCTCAGACAAACTCAGTTTGAGAAAAGCTCTATCAACACAATTAGTCTTTAGTCTTCATTATCATAAAAGAAAAAAGAAAGTCAGAACTGCTCTAGATTTAAAAGACTAATAGATACATAGCAACTAAATATCATGTAAGATATTGGATTGATTCGTCGGTGGGAAAGGGTTAACTCGGCAGGCCTGATTGCTCACACACTGCACATTCCAAAGAAAGTTCTGTCTTCCGGACGGGTGGTTGGTTGGCTCTTGGGAAATAATCTCTGAGATTCTGGAATAGTCTGCATGCTAAGAATGTTTTTGTATGCCTGGAGTCTTGGGCCATAGTCCTATCAGTCTGACCAGATAAGTTTAACCTGATAACGTGATTTATGGCGTATACCTGTTTTTGCTGGTGTGTTGGGGCATGGGGCAAGAGACTGGAGTCTGAATTGCTGAGGTCAGTCAAGCAGGTAGTGCAAGCCTGTGTGACCGACCGCCAGTAAAACCCTGAAAACCAAAGCTTAGGTGAGCATCCTTGCTTGGCAATATTTCTCATGTGTTATCATATGTTGTTGCTGAGAGAATTAAGTGTGTTGCTACATGACTCCAATGGGAGGAGACACCAAAAAGCTTGCATTTGGTTTCTCCTGGAGTTTGTCCCATGTGCCTTTTCCCTTTGCTAATTTTACTCAGTAACCTTTCAGTATAATAAAATATAACCATGAATATAATAGCTTTTATGCATCTTGTGAGTATTTCTAGAATCATCAAGCCTGGGCGTGATCTTGAGAGCACCTGACAGTTTCTCTATTGGAAAAAATGGCTGTGAAGGACATTATTGGAATGACTGTTGAAACTGGAGTACTGATTACAAATTAGATAAAAATATATCAGTGTTAGAATTCCTGAATTTGAGAACTGTAATGTATTTATGCCAGAGATTGGTTACCCTTGTTCTTGGGAAATACATATTGAAATACACTGCGGCCAAAGGGCAAGATGACCACAACCTTCTATAAAATGGCTCAAAAAATATGTATATACACAACTAAAGAGAAAAAGAAAATAAATGTGTCAAAATATTAAGAATTAGTGGATTTGGGTAAAAGATATGTGAAAGTTCCTCATATTATTCTTGCAACTTTTCTGTAAGTTTAAAATTATGTCAAAAGACAAAATGAAAATATAAACCTCTGCAAATGATTATATGTGTGTGTGTGTGTATTTCATCTTTGCTTATAATTTGATGTGAATTTGCTATTCAAGCTTTCTGAGTATCTACCCAAGAACCACGATAAGTAAATAGAAGGTAGAGAAATAACTCATTTAACACACAGAATTATATTACTGGGCAACTGGATGTCGGCCTTAAGGTAGAAATTGTCACTAGAAAGACAAATGGAAGCAGGCTGAATACGGATGTAAATGACCAGATTGGGAATGTGGTCTCTGAGAAAGTGGGCCAAAGATCAAAGTGATAGTCTTGCAGGCTAAGTTGGCAGAAGACAATGGTGACAATCCAGCTTCTATGGTTAAGTTTGGGATTCAGGGAATAGGGCAGGCAATGATAACAGATGGGCAGACAGGCCGTGTTGGGAAGTCTAGCATGGGATAAAGGATGAGTTTCCAGACAAGTGACAAAACATAGCTATAAGGATCCAGACTGATAAGTTTTAAGTACCATATAAATCTGGAGAAAATTAAAGGCATTAAAAAAAAACTGGTGTTTTTTTTTTTAGAAGGACTTTAGGCCTCAGAAATATTGGTGAGAATAAAGAACAGTATTAGGCTTCAGGCACCAATTAATGGGACAGAGGGAAAGGAGCCTTGTCAATTCAGTAATTAAGTTTACCAAGGTACAGAAACCCAGCAGGATTAACAAGATGGAATGTTGAATGTTGAACAATCAGTCATTGGCCTAGAGCTTTTTAAAGAGATGCTCTCAGCTGCTGGGAGGGGACAGAGTTTGCAGGTGGGAATTAAGTGGCTCAGCTGGGAAATTTGGAGGGCTTCAGGAAGAGAATGCCAGGCAGCCACTGAAATTACTTTTTCCAAAAAGTTTCCTAGGGCTGCCAAATAAAAGGGATACTAAAGAGGAGTGTGGAAGAAAACGAATTTGGGATTCATATAGATCATTTAAAATTTGTCTCTAACAAATGTGACCTTTGTGTCTATGTGACTTTTATCAGACCTCGTAGTCATATCTATTTCAAAATTAAAATGAGTAAATATGTAAAGTTCTTGGCTCAGTGCTTGGCATGAAGGTTGTACTTAGTAAATAATTTACTTACTATGAATGGAATGAGGGAATGCATAACATTTTCTCTTTCTTTTGTAACCAAGTGATAAGTGGTAGGAGAGGTAGGCATATTGATTTCTAGCATCATTGATCAAAATAAAAATCATTTAAAACAAAAATTTTCTTGTGATATAAAAATTCTGCATGGTGATAACCTGCTTTCCCTAGTGAGAGATGGATACATACACAATATTGACCTTAGAGTCCACCAAGTAGATTTAGAGTAAAAGTTAGCTGGTGTCTCAGCTGTTATGGGGAGACACAAATGTGAGATCTTACTTACATGCAGCAAATCTGAGGCCCATAGATTGCTGGGAAGAAAATATCTAGCCATATGATAATGATACTAGGTTGAAGCTTCCAGTTGTAAATACCAAAGAATGTCATTTATATTTACATGGGCTTAGAATCTCACCCAGTTGGGAATCTGACAGAAATATAAATTATAATGCAGTTTAAATATGTAAACTGTGGACTAAAAGTGAGAAAGTAGAAAAATAATTACAAAATTAAGTCAATCACAGTTGTATCACTATGTAAACTGGCTTTATTTGTCAAAATTAGCACTTTTTCTTTCTTGTTCTTCTCCAGCTCCTTGTTTCATAATTGTCTGTTTGTAGTTATAAAAACCAATAATCTATTATTGCTGGAAATATTTTTGGGTTGATAACTTACTTTTTGTCAAATAACTATCTCATTTGATTTTTGTAGCTACTCTGTGAGTTGTGAAAGGCATCTGATATTCCTGTTCTATAGATAACAAATCTGAGACTCAGAGAGTTCATATGAACTGCCCAAGGTCGCACAGGGGAGAAGAAAAATCTGTGATCGCATCTTCTCACTCCAAAATAAGCATGGTTCATTATTCTAACATGCTTTCCTTTTTTTTTGTTAAAGATTTTATTTATTTATTTGACAAACAGAGACCACAAGTAGGCAGAGAGACAGCCAGAAAGAGAAGGGGGAAGCAGGCTCCCCGCTGAGCAGAGAGCCTGATGTGGGGCTTGATCCTAGGACCCTGAGATCATGACCTGAGCTGAAGGCAGAGGCTTAACCCACTGAGCCACCCAGGCGCCCCTCTAACATGGTTACTAATAGCTCAAGACCACATCCCTAGAATGACCTAGCCCCTCTTAAAGTGCCTGCTTGACAGAGAAAACTCAAGTTTGCCAAAACAATTTACTACTTGTTCAAGCCAACATATGAAGATGAGCCCCTGGATCCTAGTCTCTGTGGGAGGGAAGGAGCCTAACTTCACCTAGTACCGGTAGTGAGCAGATGAATTCCACATGGACCAACCTGTCCTTCCAGCTTTCTGGAATGCTTCACCTCCTTGACTCTACTGAGGCCCTACTTAACCATCTCTCTGGTCCTTCATTCTCCTTTTATAATGCCCACTCACCGCTGCACAGACTGAAGTTGAATTCTGGTCCAACCTGAAGGAGACTTTTTTCCCTATTGTGATAGTATATTAGTGATTAAAATCTGTCCTTACCACTCAAACTAGGGTCCCACTTTGTTTATCTTTGACAATACCCACTAGATTGAAAAGAAGTAAAAGTTTTAAAAATACTGTTAGTACAATATGGATAGAACTAGAGGCTATTATGCTTAGAGAAGTAAGTCAGAGACAATTATTATATGATCTCTCTGATCTGAGGAATTTGAGAAACAAGACAGAGGATCATAGGGGAAGGGAGGGAAAAATGAAACAAGATGAAGCCAGGGAGGGAGACAAACCATAAGAGACTCTTAATCTCAGGAAACAAACTGAGGGTTGCTGGAGAGGAAGACGGTGGGAGGGATAGGGTGGTTGAGTGATGGACACTGGGGAGGGTATGTGCTATGGTGAGAGTTGTGAATTGTATAAAACTGATGAAACACAGACTTGTACCCATGAAACAAATAATACATTATGTTATTTAAAAAGATTTTAAAAAACAGTGTTAGTAAAGATAGGAAGCAGTGAAGACACAACTCTACTGTTGACCAGACTATAAATTAAACAGTTTACAACACATAGCCAAATGTTCTTACTCTGTAACTCAGCGTTTCTGCTCCTGTCCTCTAGAGACTTCCTTAGCTGGATCATTCCCTCAAAAATACTGTTGCACACGCATGTCAGGATGCTTGAGTAATAATACTATGTGTGGGGAAAATCTAGATGCAAACTAAATGTATTGACAACAGTGAACTAGAACACTGTGGTGCATTCAGAATATTCATACAATGGAATAGTTTACAATGATAAAAATGAATAAGCCACAGCTGCATTTATCAATATCTATGAGTCTCACAAACATCATATTGACCAAAAATTTATTGGAATTCACACAATATACTGCTTATATAAATTTCAAATACTTGATAAACTTGCAACATAAATAACGATAGAAAGAATATAGGGGAAAATAGAGGAAGGACAACCACCAAATTCAGAATAATGGTTCTCTTGGTGCCGCAGGAGGAACACAGGAAGGAATGTATCTTAACCTGGGTGGGAGGTACCATAGTCTGTTGCAATATATAATTATATATGTGTGTTAACAATAAAGTTAAAAAAAAACAATAAAGTTAAACCTAATCATAAAATAGATTTTTAGAATTTTAAGCTACTGTTCATAAATTATGAAAATGGATATTTCTTATATACTTGAGTTTTTTCACTGAAATCCATACCCTCAACACATCTATTTTGAACTTACAGCAAGTTCACAAAATCTTTGGAGTAAACAGATTCTTCCCTTGCACCCATTTATCCTAGCTGAAGAGTGGATGCTTATTTTCTGGAAAAGACAAGCAGGAGAGATTATGGGCCCAGGGAGAGAATCTTGCTAAAACACAAGGATTTAACAAAAGTGTGTGTACTTACTCGTTAAGTCTGACTCCAAGATTAGGGGTAACTTGGAACTCTCTGTTCCCTCATTCTACTATTCCTTCACCCTAACTCATGGTGGGCAGAACTGAAGATTCATTTCAAGAGCTACCTGCTAATGGAGAAATTACTGAATGTCTCATCCAAATGACCCTATAAAAAAAGGCCACTAGCTGACAAAGCTACTAATCCACATCATTTGCAATTAAATATGAGAGAGCAGCCAAATATTATGAGACAAATGAAGAAATTCTCTAACATTCATGAGATTTAAAAAAAGAAAATGAAAGAAACTCAAAGGAATTAAAAAACACAGAAAGGTAAGAGAGTGGCCAGGAGAATGCCAATTTATGCTTATTTTTTCTTATGGTATATATATACAATTATGATATATATATTTCAATATTTCTAACTTTTATATAGGGCTTTAAATAGAACTTAATAATTTTTATAGTTTTTTATTTTAAAGTATTTCTTAAAATTTATTTTACTTGTGAAATTCATTAGGGAGTATTAATATCTTTCTATACTGTTCAATTTATATTTTAGATTGTTTGTATCTTTCAATATATTTATTATCCTTTTATGAATTTTGATTCCTATTTATAGGGACTGTGTCTTACACCATAATGATGTACTCTCTTTTTGGTAAAATTTCTTTAGTTTCTTTCAGTAAATCATTTGCAGGTCCTACCTTTCCTCCAAGTATCCAAGGTGGTGTTTCCTTCCCTTGCCTTGAAATAATTCTTCACAGGCCCATGTGTTATGTTTGGCTGTATATTTGTTCTTAATATCCCCAGTGAGGCAGAGATTCCCCTAAACTCTGCATTTTGTCATTCAGGTTGTTCCGATGGTTCTTTGTTCAAGTCTTTTGCTTTGTTTTGTTGTGTTTGCTCACATAGATTGTTTCATCTGTGTTCAAGACTTGCGATTGGACAGCATATTGATAATCACACATGAACAAGAAGCCCTTAATGTTCCTTTCAGACTCACGAAACTTTAAGCAGGCTTCTTCCTGACTCTTGGCTCCTGACCTCCGGCCCCTTTGAGATATAGGCTCTTGCCAGTTTTAGAATTCAGGAATGTCTTTTTTAAGGATCTGTGAATGTCTCCTTGGAATATAATAACCAAGAAAGAAATGGCCAACAGGAACCTAACATCCTTGCTCCAAATTGCAAAAGTATCTCCTGTCATGAAAATATCAGAAAGGTGCATTTTCCTTAGGATAAAGCCAATTAGCAAACACAGAAGGCGAAGGCCCAGGAGCCTCCATCCCAAGCCCCTCAGCTCTTAAAAACTCTATCCTTTCTTTTGTCAGAGTTGAGTTCAGTCCTCTCCTATTGTGATAGTCTGGAATAAGGTCTTGCTTGCCTGTTTAACTTTCATGTAAGTTTTGCTTTGATACGTGTTACGTATAGCTCAGTTATTTTAAACTTTTGTTTAGAAAGGCTGGCTTCACATGAGATGGTCACCCAGTAGCAATCTAAGGAAATCAGAGCTATAGAGGAGAAGTGTGTCAAAACACAACCATCCCAGGAGACACTGCTATGAGGCTTCTATTTTTTTCTGTCTAATTATTCTTTTTGGTTTGTTTGTTTCTTTTATTTTTGGCCTACACACTTTTCCCAGGATGAAATTTAGCTCCCTACTTTTGTCTGGTCATCTGAGAGGTATGATCTGACTAGATGCAGAAAGGGGTATTGAGTTGTAACTTCCTCTAAAGCTTCAGCTATACAGCAAAGGGACAGAAAAGAATCAATCTTCTTTTCTTTTTTCTTTCACTTTAATTTTTAATTATAGAAAGCATCTCTAACGAGACAAAGAGCTGTATATGCTTAGACTAGTATGTTCAACTGTGGGGATTAACACATAGCCATTTATTCCCTGCCATTGTAAAGTCATGTGGGTCACTTCTCAAAGATGATCAGAACTGGAAATATCATGGTCTTGAGAGGTCCAGCTGACTGACACTTACATTTAAATCGGAGCCAGCTAGAATATCTCAGAGAGGGAAGTCAGAATAGTAGTGGTCCCTGACTAGGAATAGGAGATCTCTTCAGATACCATTATAATTATACAAGTGAGATAATAAAGGTTTTAACTAAAGATTGGAAATGGGGATGAATAAAATGAGATGGATTCAGGATGCTTTTGGAGGTAGATTTGGCATGAATCTGTGATTAAATTTGGTAGATCAGGGAGAAGGAAGGAATAATCATGTCTAAAGTTTCTATCTGGGGTAATGATAGATGATCTTGAACAAAACAGGAGTCAGTATGTGGTATATTAGAAAGATAATTTGTTTCTAATCTTGGATCTGCCTCAACAGATTGTGTGACTTTATAAAAGTCTTTTTAAAACTTGAGTCTCCGATTCTTTATCCAATTTATTTCGATATCCCCTTTAGCAGGAAAGATCTAATATTTCTGAGGTAAATCAATCACCATCACAATGAATGATTTCTTTTAAATCATGATAACAGGCATTTATCAAGCATCTATTGTATGGTTGCTATAATCCTGAAAATTGAGAGAGACATAAATTAAAGACAGTATTTGCATAAAGATGGTGGAAGAATAGTATTTACCCGCACGATGTATTTATAAAATAAGAAAACTATAATTATTTAAATTCCAGTATTTATGCTGTAAAGGTTAATAACATGGAGCTTTAATTATTGTAGGACAACTTAGTAAAGAAGTCATCTTCCATGGAAAAAATGTTATCTTACAACACACACAAAAAGTCTGCTTCAAAGATGCTAAATACAAAGTGACTATTTAGGAACTGAGATAGAGAAGATCATAGCCAAGTTTCTATGTTCTGTGACTAGTAAAGAGAAGAGAGCCAGGTTTAAATTCAGACACGTTGGAGTCCAAAACGCAAGTACTCTAGTTTACATCTTTGGTAGATCTAAACATTATATACTTTACTTTCTTTTTAAAAACTTTTAATTTAGGGGTACCTGCGTGACTCAGTCGGTTAAGCATCTGACCTTCAGCTCAGGTCATGAACCCAGGGTCCTAGGATGGAGCCCTATGTTGGGCTCCCGGATCAGTGTGGAGCCTGCTTCTCCCTCTGCCTCTCCCCCTGCCTCTCTCCCTGCTCACCCCTTCTCTCTCTCTCTTTCTCTTTTTCGAATAAATAAAATTTTTTAATCTTTTTTTTTTTAAGATTTTATTTATTCATTTGACAGACAGAGATCACAAGCAGGCAGAGAGGCAGGCAGCGAGAGAGGGGGAAGCAGGCTCCCCGCTGAGCAGAGAGCCCTATTCTGGACTCGTTCCCAGGACTCTGGGATCATGCCCTGAGCCGAAGGCAGAGGCTTTAACCCACTGAGCCACCCAGGCACCCCTCAAATAAATAAAATCTTTTAAAAGAAGTTTTGATTTAAACTCCAGTTAGTTGACATACTGCGTAATATTAGTTTCAGGTGTACAACATACTGATTCAGCGCTTCCATACAACAAACACCCAATGCTCATCACAAGTACCTTCCTTCATCCCCATCACCTGCTTAACCCATCTCCCCATCCCTCTCCCCTCTGGTACCCATCAAAGCGATTGTTGCCTTCTTACTCGGAGCATAATAAGTACACTGGAAATTAGACAAAACTAATATTTTAGGTAAACTAATACATGACTCCAATTACTGTTTTGTTTTTGGAGTTTTTGAAACAAGCGAAGAAAATCAACCATTGAAATGTATTTTATAAAAATTGAGTTATGCTGCCATCTAGCGATCATTCGGTTGCTGGTACAAGTTTCTCTTGTTATTTGAAAGTGGAGCGTTCTATGAAATTTTTCATAAGCTGAAATGGCGTATACTGAAGAAGCAATTATCATTAATTTATATTGAAAAATGTTTTGAGTGCTTCCAGAGCCAAAAATAACCTCTCTTAGGTTTCCTAATACCTTAGGACACATATTTGCTAATGGGTGCATAAAATAAATATAGATACAGCACAGATGTTCACAGACACAGTTCAAAGCTATGGTGGCTTGATGCTGAGATGCTGAGTGTGGTTCCAGGGAAGGAGCGTGGTGGGGCCCCTCTTGCTGCTCAGGGGGCACAGTGCTGCTGCCACAGCTCTCTGCAAAACAAACAATGAACCCCATTTGCCTTTTCATTAAAGTGAAAAATCCTCTCCAAAATCCTTTCAGTTACCAAGAAAAGGTACTAAGTAGGCCTTTCATTAAAGTGAGTGGCATAACACAAACTTTCAAAAACGGGGGATATCTGCATTCCTCAAACATTCAAAAAAAGAGTTTTGTAGGTACAAAAAGTAGGCTAACAAAGCTAAGACAGGCTGACATAGATTTATGTGGTAAATTCTACACAAATAAAAAATAAAATAACAAAAGAAAGATATTAATAAAAACTATAATTTTTGAAATTTTTCTTCTTAACAGTGGAGTCTGCATTGGTTCACATAAAGAAATTGTAATTAGGTCCTTTAGTAGAGTTTCCACACACCCTTTTTTTTTTAATGGATTCTAGGTTTTTTTTTTTAAATCAAATGTCTTTTTAAAAAAATATTTTATTTATTTATTTGACAGAGAGAGACACAATGAGAGAGGGAACACAAGCAGGGGGAGTGGGAGAAGGAGAAGCAGGCTCCCTGCCGAGCAAGGAACCCGATGTGGGGCTTGATTCCAGGACCCTGGGATCATGACCTGAGCTGAAGGCAGACACTTAACAACTGAACCACCCAGGCATCCCTGGATTCTAGGTTTTTTGTCTATTTATTTAAAATAAATATTCTTTGTAATTTACACATCTCAGTTTAGAAAGATTATATTTTGGGGAAAACAGTATCTTTCTATGTCATCTGGAGGTGAGAATAAGAGTTGAAAACAATTGACTAAGATGATCTCAAAAGGGTCATGGGTAAGAAGGAAGGCGAATGGAAAGTGGAGACAAAAAAGGATTTGTTCTTAAGGTCAGTTGAGTTCAGTGTCCTGGGGAACTCAATACTCCCTGGGGAATCTTTAAGAAAGCATTTAATGCAATGATAACAAAGAGCAGAGGTCTCAAAGCATTGTAGTTTGGCATATTACATAAAATAAACATAGGATTTCAATTCCTATCAATCATATCTGAATAGACTCTAAAGCATATTAGGTATTGAATTTTTAAAAATATCATATATAAGAAATATATATATATAAGAAATAAGAAAGAGAGATTGAGAGCAGGGGGAGAAGCAGAGAGGAAGGGAGAGGGAGGGGGGAAAGAATCTCAGCTAGCCTCTGTGCTGAGCGAAGAGCCGGACCTGGGGCTCAAACCCATGACCCTGAGATCTCAAGCTGAGCCTAAACCAAGAGTCATTGTGATTGAGCCACCAGGCAGCCTGGTGTTGATTTTTATTTACATTTGACTCTTTCATGAATATAGAGATCCATAGGCTTAAAGTCTTGAATAGGAAAACAATAATAAGAACAGACCCCCCACACACACACACATTCACCCACAAAAATGTCAGTTCTAAAATGTATTCATTCTCTTTTTCAGAATATTAAAATGAAATGACTTATAATATATGAGATGCTAAACCATGTGTTAAACACTGTTGTATGTTAAATTCTCCCTGCCCTTAAAGAATTTATAATTAATTGGCAAATAAAGATATCTATTAGTTATTGAATATACCAAATGTGGAGGGCGTAAGCAGAAGATGACTTGTTATTTTCTTCCAACACCGCCTAACTTCCTTCCCAACTCCTTTGAGATATTTTTGGTAAATTATAACTCTCTGGTAATATGAGGGTATTAAAAATTTACCTCAAAGTATAAAGTAATCAAAGTTAAAATCTTGTTCCCTCTCTTAGTTCAATGTTCCTTCCCAAAGATTAGCTCAGACTTGAAGAGGAACCAGAATCAACCAAGGGGAAAAGGCAGAGTTTGCAATTTTATTTACTTATTTATTTACTTATGCACTCCTAACTTGGTTTTCCTTCCCACTGACTCAGGAAAGCATCAGGAGAGGGATGACCAAAGTTAAAAAAATAAAACAATACTTTTTCATTTGGCTTGTGCTGTTTGCGTTCTCCATTGTGGTTGGCGCACAAATGGTGGCATTCTACCACAGTGAACTTTTGGATACTTCGGCCACGCCCCCATTCCACATTCTGTGACATGCAAGACCATCTTTTTAAATATGTGATTTTAAACTTTTATTGTTCACCCTCTTGGCTGTAAAGCTCTCTGAGGACAGAGGTTGGGACGTTTTGTCACTGTTGATACTGAGAACTAATGTAATGCTGCGTTTATACTGAACACTCTGAGAATCAGAGAACCACAGAACTTCACACTGAAAAGGGCTTTAAAGCAAAAGAGAATGAACAAAAATAGTGGTGATGGCTTCATGAATGTTTATTTACCTCTAACCTCATTAGGTTGAATACATGAAATATGCATAGCTTTTGTATGTCAATTATATTTCAATCAAGTGGTTTAAAAAAGAAAAAAGATACAAACAAGTCCTTGAAAGGGTAGGAAAGAAGAAAATGTTGACTTGTAAAAGCAAAAGCGAGAAATAGTATTTCCCTTTTGAGTTACACGAGTTTCATTATAAATGAAGTTATTCATCTTCAGCTTTTAGTACCATAATATAATCAGAAGAAAAATGTTGTATTTAAAGTCAATCGATTTCAGAATAAAATTTCCACAAGAAGAATAAAGGCAAAATGTTATTGAATCTCGGGCAAGTCTTTATAAATACACATTCTCAGATATGGTTTTCATCCAATTTGGCCACAGCTTCTGGGAAGTTGTTTGATGACAGATGTCTGTGCTTGAAAAGCTAATGAAAAAGTGGAAACAGAACTGCTTTTTTAAAAAAGCTGCTAAAGTGATATAGACACACAGGAGAAAGGAAAAAATTATTTACTTTCTCTAAAGGTTAAACTACCAGTCTAGGGATAATAACAAGTTTCCTGCGTATTGTTACTATTTTTCATCTGTATGTTTCCATGCATGATTTATCCTCCTTATTTTCCTTCAATAAGGTGAATTGCTTTTTCAATGAAGGGTCATTAGGGAACACGCTGGTTATCATAAAATATAAATATAATGATTAGAACCAATGTGCCAGCTGAATGGAGTCAATATCAGCAAACATTATTAGCAGAAAAGAGAAAACGACTTGAATGTCTAAATGCCTTTTATGTTACCTGCTGTATCAAGAGAATCTGTTTAAAATGCAAAACAGATTCCTTTAACAGAGTTTGGTTTTAGGTTTAGAGGAGAGGAAATACTTACCCCTTCATTTTCAGAAGGTGCATTGACTGTAAAGATATTTACCCTAGGAGACAAATGGATTAAAACCCACTAGCTCATTATCAGGAATTCTGGTTTGCAGCAAGATGATTGATGTTGATTTTGAGATTGATTTTAGAATACAGTTTTTTTAAGAGAAGACACCAAATTATACTCACTCTTCTTTTCTTCATGTATATATCGACACAATCTCAGTCATTCAGATATATTTGTTTTTATATAAATCAATATAAAATCTCTGTATAACTCTCCTAATACAGTGAGGGTTTGTGGAATAACTAACAATTATTCTCATTTCCTGGAGATATGGCATGGAAGAAGAATAAGTTTGGCTTGAATTAATAGCACAATCATTTTTATTGGGAAAATTATTATACCATGTAGTGTTTTGTGATGTACACCTTTCAAAATGTATGGCCACTTAGGCTTTGATCTTCTAACTAAGTGTGGAAAATTCCTAACTCTAAGAATGTCAGTAGAAGGTAAAAAAAATATTCTCCTTGTCTAGAAACTAAAAATGCTAGCTACTCCTGATCTCAACTTCCTGCACAGGCAACCTTGATTCAGTAGCTTGTAAATGAGTAGCTCTTTTTCTCAGCTGGTGAGAGCAGTTGGAGATGATGGAAGGTGACATTTATGAAAAGGGAAGTGTCTAGTGCTTGAAGGAATGTTCTTTAACATACTGGTTCTGCAGTGTGGTGTTGTGTGTTGTTCTTGGCAATTAACTTAAAATTCAGTTCTTTGGTCTTTCCAATGATTCTTTTAATAAACTCATTTTCTTCCTTTTTAGATAGAACAAGTTTCTGCTAATTGAATAAAAACACTGATCTGGTTCAGTTGCATTCTTCATTTCATGGTGACTTCCCTTTCTTTGGAATTTGTAGAGAATACAATCTTTATGTGTCTTTTTTCCTTCATTTAATCATAAACTGCTTGATCACGGTACACTTTGTTATTTATTCTTTGTATCATCCAAAGTATTTAGCAAAATGTCATCTTACTATAGATGACTGAATATCAAATACCACTTCCCTACATCTTCCCTTGCATAAGCCACCTTGTACCTCTGGGTCACAGAGACCTCACATAGAGAATGAAATGGTTAGATAAGGTTTGCAGTTCTAGAAATTCATACTTATACTATGTGTCTTAGCCCATTCTGTCCAGCAGATCTTGAAGATCTTTAATATGACCCTTTATAAGATTTCGGGAACAGGTGTGCATAACATGGATGCGCAGCCAAGATTTAATTCAAGTTTGTTACATTTTTCCTGTAAATTAAGGATTGACTAAACAGAGGCCAAAATAACCTCAACTCCGGGGAAGAGCTTGAATTTGAGTAGCTCTGTTCCAGGCTAGCTCTATTTCCACTGTCATCTTTCTTCGTGACCTCGGTTCCTCCAGCTTCGGAGCAGTTCGACAATTACGGCGCTTAGGTGTCCTCCAGATCTCCCTTCCCTGGGATTATGTATCAGTCTCAACAACTCAGCTGCCATTCCCCAGCTGCTGCTGCTTCTTGCCTTTGCCTGGGAATGAAACAGTGAGTGGCAGGCATATCCAAACTCTCCCTCTCTGCAGCTCAGCAGATACCGCTAATGAATCATGTTGCTCTGTCTTGCTGAGCCTGCATATGTTCGGCCAACCTTCAGAGCAGCCCTCCAGGAAGTCAATACCAATCAAGGTTGGCACAGTTTGTTGCCTACACTTTATATTAGCTCGCTCACCACTCAGCTCAATGCTTTTTACGCTTACTTTCTTGAACAATGGGGGCTGGTAACTCACAAGGTGTGTTTTCCAAACATCCTTTCAATTAGGATGCAGGCGTGGGAACCTAGGTTACACCAAGCACATGAACCTGCATGAAGCAAGGAGGAGGAAATAACCAACATAAGGCCTCTGTTGCACGTGGGTCTCCTGGGGTAGCTGTGGTGGATTTCCAGTTCCTATTGTGAAGGGGCAATGGCAAGGTTTTGCCTTTGTAACGTCCTTATAGTATGACTGGGTATTTTTCCTGGATATGCTATCCCTAGATAGCATATGCTATCCCGTCTTCTAGAAATGTAGTGCCCAGGCCTAAATTCTGTTATATGACCTCCACTAACCAATTCTTTAATGAATACACCATCTAGATTGCTTTCAGTTGTCTGCAGCTATATGAAGTTGAAATGTACTTTTTATTTCTGTTAGTTAGTAACAGAAAACCCAATAAACAGGGGCTTAATTAAACACAGGGCTTTTCTTTTCACATGGTGCTCAAGGATGTCCACTGGGAATGATCTTCAGAATGTGATTTCTGACTTCATTGTTACAAGATGAGTTCTGCATCTCCATTTTATCTGCACACAAGATTAGAGGGAAAGGGTACAAGACTTCCTTCTAACATTATTTGAAAAGGAATGCCATAACCAGGGACCTCTGCAGACCTCTCATTGGCTGGCGTTGTAACATGACCTCTCTAACGCAGGAAGGCTGGCATTTCATTATCCTGTTTTTATAGATAGGGAAAGAAGATATTGTGTTGAATGAGACATCCTACAGTCTTTGCCACACCATCATTGTCTTAGTCTCTGTTGTCACCTAGGCCTCCTCTGATGAGTTCCTACGAAAGCTTACTCACATGTTCACATGAAATATTTAGTTACCAACTTGATGCAATTAAACATACCAAAGAACTCATCTTTTCAAAAGTAACTTCCCCCAAAGCTTGTCATCTAATGTGAATTTTCGAGTTTTAGGGATTAAGACCCTTGCCAACCAGAGAACGTATGCTAGACTCTATATGCATTATTCAGTTATGGTAACTCAAAAACCCATGGCTACTCATTCTCTTGTTACCACAGACAAGATCATTAAATGTGCAGGTGTATCTTTATGAAAAATAGAGCAGAATGGTTTTTCCTGAGGGAGGGAGGCCCAGAAGGACTATTTGGCATCACAAGCAGCTGGATTCCAGGTATTACAAAATGAAGAAATGAGGGAAACAAGTACAACTAAGCTTCCTCCACACCCTGAAGGTGTGTGTGTTTTAATTAGGAATACATATTACATGATTACTTCGCATATGTTAGAGTTTTAGAAGGACACTTCAGGGGCACTTGGGTGGCTCAGTCAGTTAAGCATCCAACTCTTGTTTTTGGCTTAGGCCATGATATCAGGGTCATGAGACTGAGTTCTACATTGGGCTCCATGCTCAGCAGGAAGTCTGCTTGGGATTTTATCTCTCCGTCTCCTTTGCCCCTCCCTCTCCTGCTGTCCCTCTCTCTCTCTTTCTCCCACTCTCTATCTCCCTCAAATAAATAAGTAATCTTTGGATAGTTCATAGTATTCATCTCATCTCTATTTGAGATTGGAACAAACCAAGAAACGGACAGACAAAAGGAAATTACAGTATCAATTTTTCACTCATAATGGTCTCTATATTTTACACGTAAGTTTTTATCTAAGTGGGTTTGTAATCCTTGACCCCTGAATTCTACTTATTAACTTAATCCAGTCACTTGCACAGCTGGACAACCCCAAGCTTTACACACACACACACACACACACACACACTGAGGCAACACCTTTTATTATAGGCAGTCAGAACTGAAGAGGAACCAGAGGGCACCAAGATACACCTGACCAATTCATTGCGCCACTTGCCTTTAGATAGATAAGTTACTGCACTAACTTCAGGTTGGTGAATGTGGTGGGAGTGGGGGGTGAATGAGAGACCAGGAGCGTTGTTCTGGTGTTAGGCCCTTGTCCAGAAATGTGAAGAAAAGGGAAGTACGCATTCTCCACTGATGATTCTTTGAGGTTAAAGCCAGAAAAGGGAAGAAAATGACAAAGCCATTCCAGACAATAAGACCATCATTATATTTATTTCATCATTCTGAATTATTTTTAAAAGGATAATGGTAATTCTTATGTTGATGTTATTATGCCTTTCCTATAATATTTACAGCAACAACATTTTTAAAGACAAAACTACAATATGCTTCCATGTATCTTTATAATTCTACAAAATTTTCATTTTATTTGTGAAGCAAAATAAGAGATAACAAACTTTAAAAATTTGGCCCATAAAAAATAAGAAAAAATGGTCCAGACTTGACTCCATTTTGTTCTGAATTTATTTTATAGTCTAGTAAAAGCAGTCTGCCCTCAATGATCATGGCACAATTTATACTATTCCATGCCTCTGCTCTCGGGTTTTTGCTATTCCCTCTCTCTGAAATGTATTTTCACGCACCTTTTATCTAACATTAAGTATCCTTCAAATCTTTGTTCAAGCACTATTTTATTCTATTAAGAATACTTTCCTGAATCTACTGGATACAATAAATGAACATCTTCTGTGATTTCATAATAGTACTTTACACAGTATTTGAAATTATAGGTCATATATTTGTTAACGCAATTGAAACACAAGAAGCTTAGGTTAAGGATTGTTGTTTTCATTAATATTTGTATCTTTATAACTTAGCACAAAGCTTGTTCTATAATAGGCACTTAATACATGATTTTTGGATTGTTGGACTAAGGCAGAGACAGACAATGGAATTGTAAGGTCAGAAAGGATTTTCAGAGAAGAACAAATTGTGCCTGAAGATACATTTAGTTAAAATATGTGTTAGAAGTGTGAGGATGGCATGATTCTTTATACAGTAGATCTTTAACTTTTGAAATGTCACCTTAGTTTTTAAAAACCTTAAAAGTGTGATATTTTAACAATTAAAAATAAACACCATCTAATGACACTGAACTTTTAAAAAAAGTATTTCCGGAAGACTAATGAAGAAGAGTGACTTCATTACACTGTTGTAAAATGATTAGAATTCATAATATGTGTTTTTTTTCTTTTTGTATCATCAACATCATGAGACATTTGGTAATTAAATTACAATATGCATCATTGTAATTGAGAAGGCATCAATTATACATACGAATGAATTCAAACACCAGAATGAAAAAGAATAGATGGTTTTTATATTTTAAGGTAGATCTTAAGAAACAAATGTAGTGTATTAAAAAAAAATCACAACGTGGTTGTTTCTCAGTCATGCCTGATTAAAGCAATATATTATCAAGTCAGTGACCTGCTTTTTGAGGAGCTGCTTCAAATACGTTGTGTATTATGTGTGGATAAACTGCACATAAAATCCTGTCTCTCAAGTTATTTCTATATAGAAAACCTGATAGGACATCGCTGGTCAATAAGAAGCTAGATTGGTTTTTTACATCAGATTTCTGAGGAATCTATTTTCCTATACAGATCTGATGAGACTGACATCTTTCTGTTCATTTCTTCTGTCTGAAATCCATAGAAGCAGCAATCCATTTCCAAACAACCATATTTAGACAAAGCCAGTTACTGGGTATTGTAATTGCAGAAGATCAAAGTCCAACATCCTCAGCTTTTCTGTTTATGTCTTAATATTCTTGACTTCTGGCTTAAATTCCAATTCTAATTCTATAATTGCATGGTTTGGGACACTTATTTAAAGATATAAATATGGTTTGCCTCCCTCTCTATTTTTTCTTCCTTCTCTTATGTTCATCTGTTTTGTTTCTTATGTTCCACATATGAATGAAATCATATGGTATTTGTCTAACTGGCTTATTACACTTAACATCATAAACTCTAGCTTCATCCATGTCATTGCAAATGGCAAGCCATCTTTTTGATGGCTGAGTAATATTGTATTATATATGTATACCAGAACTTCTTTATTCATTCATCAGTCGATGGACATTTGGGCTTTCTCTATAATTGGGCTATTGTGGACATTGCTGCTATAAACACTCGGGTGCATGTGCCCCTTTGAATCAGTATTTTTGTATCCTTTTGATAAATACTTTGTAGTGCAGTTTCTGGGTCATAGGGTAGTTCTATTTCTAACTTTTTGAGGAACTTCCATACTGTTTTCCAGAGTGGCTGCACCAGCTTGCTTTCCCAACAGCGTAGGAGGGGTCCCTTTTCTCCACATCCTCGCCAACATCTGTTGTTTCCTGTGTTAATTTTAGCCATTCTGACAGGTATGAGGTGGTATCTCATCATAGTTTTGATTTGTATTTTCCTGATGATGGGTGATGTTGAGTATCTTTACATATGTCTGTTAGGGATTTAGTAGAGACTCTTAACTATACAGAACAAACAGAGGGTTAATGGATGGAGGTGAGTGGGGGGATGGGCTAAATGAGTGATGGGTATTAAGGAGAGCATTGGTTGTGATGAGCACTGGGTGTTGTATGTAAGTTATGAAACACTAAATTCTACTCCTGAAACCAATATTACACAATATGTTAACCAACTAGAATTTATATAAAAACTGAAGCAAAATAATAATATAAATAAAAATGTAAGTCTACAAACACATGTATAACATTTCTATAGAAATTTTTTGACTTTCATAAAATATTACAATCTATTAGAGAAATATTGATTTCAAATTTAATTTTTTAAGGTTTGTACTTTACTAAGACCAAATCAGATACTTTGTAGTTAATGTTTTTTTTTTTTAAAGATTTTATTTATTTATTTGACAGACAGAGATCACAAGCAGGCAAGAGAGGCAGGCAGGGAGAGAGAGGAGGAAGCAGGCTCTCCGCGGAGCAGAGAGCCCGATGAGGGACTTGATCCCAGGACCCTGAGATCATGACCTGAGCCAAAAGCAGAGGCTTTAACCCACTGAGCCACCCAGGCCCCCCTGTAGTTAATGTTTTTTCCTATAAATCAACATGTAATCCCCTTCCTTTCTTAGCAATGCCAAAATAAGTGATAAAATTGGTATCTGCTTACTTAATCATTTCTAGAGCCAACCAATTATTTATTTGAATTTATGTGTTCCCAGTCATTCATGCACAATTACTCAGTCTCAGAACTGTTCAATTCCAAAGAGGTTTGACAAATATTGCACTTAGAAACAGCTTTGTTGTCCAAATTGCATTTTCTGCACCTCTTTTATTACTAACAATATTTGCATAAAAATGGTATTGAATTAGACAAGTTGCCAGTTTCATTTTAATGAATTTAAAATCCTCTTGAAATTATTACTTGTCAACAAAATGTAAAATTGCTTCCATTAGTATACACGTGTTGAAGAGCAAATATATCCAATGTTTGTCTTAGTTGTACCTACATAAAAATACTGCTTTTTCTACTATTCCAATCAAAGAACTGTAAAAGATTGCCTAAAAACTACCTCAACTAACTTTTTAGTTTATGCCAAGTTCAAAACAGAAGGATTTGATTTCATGAAGATTAAAGTGAACTTCTATAGGTTTAAGCCATTCCATCTCTCTGAGCATCACTGTATAAAATAAATTTCAGTTTATATAAGCACTACAAAGAGTCATCACCTGAAAACATATTAAGAATGTAACCAATATCATTTTTACAGATTCCATTTTTTTAAAAACAGACTTTATTTATTTATTTGAGAGAGGGGAGAAGATCAGAGGGTGAAGCAGACTCCCCATGGAGCTGGGACCCTGATGCTGGACTTGATCCCAGGACTCCAGGATCATGACCTGAGCCCAAGGCAGTCACTTAACCAACTGAACCACCTAGGTGCCCTACAGCTTCCATTCTTAAAATTTCTTCAGTCCTGTAACTTTTATTTTAGTTTTCTATGTAACAATCATTAACACCTTAGAATGGTCTCTGAAAAATATTTATTCTTGATAATACCCTATCTTTCCATTTCTTGATCCATTTTTCAGCATACCAACTATTCAGGCTAGTATCGCCTTAAGCATATTGAGAACCTATTTTTCTCAGTTTGTTTACTAGGTAGACTTTTACTTTTGAAAGCATTAATATTTTTCCCCTTTTACTGTCAATCTTACTCAAATAGATACTGCTATTTGAGTAACAATGACAGCTTAACTTGAGGATGTTTAATGGGCAAATGAAATGGGGAAAATTTAGTTACAATATATTCTCTAGTTTCTACTTCCAAACTCATCTTGTACATTTCCCCCCGTCCAGTGTAGTCATTCATCATCACTGCTTAAGCCCATGTTTTTCAACTTTCTTTATTTCTTTTAAAACCTCCAATTTCTTCTTTGTTCCAACAGAATCTGCACAAAATCTTTGAATTTATCCTATAAAAATAGTTTCATTATTCTGACCAAAATCTATAAAATCCTATCTGTTTCCCAGATTTTGAACTCTTATCATAATACAGCTCAATGCAGCCCCACTCACATGGTGCCCCTACTTCCGTGGAACTCATTCATTTTTAAACTGGAAGTTTGTACCCCTTGTTGAACATCTTCCCATTTTCCCCACCCTTCCACCCCTGGCAACCACCATTCTGACTCTGTTTCTAGGAGTGACAAGTGACATTTTTAGATTCCACAGCTAAGTGAGATCATACCATATTTGTTAGAGAAAGAGCCGCTCTAAAGGATCTCCTGGACCTGCCTTGTACTTTGTTAACAAACAGTAAACTTTTTCTTTTGTGCTACTAAGATTTGGAGGTTGTTCTACTTCATTACAACTTATATATGTGACTAATAAGTGATTCTGTTAGCAGGTCAGCATAGCTTAAGACTGGCTACAGTCTTCACCATCCTTTAGCTGTGTGATTGTGGAAATTTCTCCATCGCCTCAATTTTTTTTTAAAGATCTTGTTTATTTATTTGAGAGAGAGAGAGAGAGAGAGCATGAGCCAAGGAGGAGGCAGAGGGAGAGGGAGAAGCATACTTCCTGCTGAGCAGGGAGGATGCAGAGACTCACTCCCAGGACCCTGGGATCATAACTCGAGCCAAAGCCAGACGCTTAACCGACTGAGCCATGCAGGTGCCCCTATTTTTTTTTTTTATCTATAAAACGTAAGTGAGACTATTATTCATTGTAAAGGATTATTGTGACAGTAAAGAAATATAAACCTATAATGTTTATAAACCTGTAATGTGGTAGCCCCTCAGCAGTTATTACTAGTTTTAATATTGATTTTCTCATTTTTATATAAACCAAATATAATAGGGGATCTTATGATAATCAGTTAATATTACAGGGAATTTGATTAAAACTTCTTAAAAATATTATCTTATTTGTAGCTCATGGGAGTTGGTGGGATTATAAATTGGAATAATTTCTATGGAGGAAAATTAGACAGTTTTTCAAAATGAAAAATAGTCATATCTATTACCATTTTTTTCTTCTAAGTATTAATTCTCTGCATATACATAAATGTGTATGAAAATACTGTGCACCAGATAGTCACTGAAACGTTATTTGTGATAATAAAGAAGGAAAAATAAACCTAACTAGATACCCATAGGCAATTCATTAACTAAATAATGATAAAAATAAACAATGAAATGTTGTCAGGCATTTTTAAAATAAGGTGATCCATGTGTACAAACATGGAAAGATCTTTGAAGTATATTTAAGTAAAAAATATGAGGTGTAAAAAATGTATAACATGGTCCTATTTGTACAAACAGAAGATGTGTATGTACAGAGTATTTATATTTATGGAGGATGTAGGATGTAGGATGAGCAAGCAACTCGTAACACTATCTTTGGGGAAAGTAGTTGTGTTTAATGTATTTTCCATTATATTTCTTAAGATAGATTTTATTTTTCATTTGTACCATGTAAGTGTGCTACCTATTAACATAAAATGGGTAAAAGGAAAAATGATGCATCAGACATACTTTGGTCATTTTACTGTCACTAAAGGGATATTTATAGATAAACATGTGGATGACACTGATGTGAGCTTTTTTGATACACTCAGGGGTGATTTTACATACATAAAAAGGGAATTTAAGGGGCATCTGGGTGGCTCAGTGGGTTAAAGCCTCTGCCTTCAGCTCAGGTCATGATCCCAGGTTCCTGGGATCGAGCCCCGCAATGGGTTCTCTGCTAGGCTGGGAGCCTGCTTTCCTTCCTCTCTCTGCCTGCCTCTCTGCCTACTTATGGTCTCTGTCTGTCAAATAAATAAATAAAATAAAATAAAAAAGGGAATTTAGAAGAATTATTTTTGTTTAAAACTGAATATTAAGATTGTTAAAATTAAAAATATAGTTTTCTCTGTGCCTTAAATTTATTCTATGAATTTTTAATTGTATTAAATTTATTGGATTTTAATAATAATTTCTGAGGAATTTAAAATAATTGTTTCTTTTCCTAAACTTAATCAACCTTTAAACAATGAAATTCTAAATTTACTGTATTAGATTTTTTTTCAAAATATGTAGGCTCTTTAGATTAAAAAAATTCTGAATATTGGAAATATAATGTACAGCATGATGGGCATACTTCATTGCATATTTGAAAGTAGCTACAAGAGTGGATCTTTAAAGTACTCATCACAAGAAAGAAATTTGCAACTATGTGTGGTGACAGATGTTAACTAGACTTATGGTGGTGATCATTTTGTACTACATACAAACATCAAATCATTATATTGTTATAATGTTATAAAACAAATACCATATGTCAAATATACCTCAATTAAAAAATCAAGAATTGAAGAAAGAAAAAACAATGTTATATATGCAACAAATTAAATGTATCACTAATTAAAAATTTAGTAAAGTTTCAACTTAAAGTCACTAGTCTAAATCAATTACTCAATTACCTATTTTTAAATAGTCTCTTAAAAGACTATCACTCTAATAACCAAACTGTCTTAACGTCAGTGCAAGAATACTAATGATTAGGTGAGGTAAAATCTTGAGTAAGCTGGGTATTTATTTTACACTTGCAGAGGTTAAGCAACTGGAGTAAATTCATATAACTTGATAACAGCAAAATTAGATCCAGGTTTATCTTATTTCAATTCCAATAACTTTCACACTATTTTGGCTGCTTTACCAGATATCAGAGACTGGCAAAAAGGAATTTTATTAGCTCATGCATTTAAAAGTTCAGGGAGTAGAGCTAGCTTCAAGTGCAGTTGGATTTGGGGGCTCAAAAGATTTCTTCAACATCCAGTTTCTTCCTCATACTCTTGTAGTTTTGCCTCCTTTGTGTTGGCTACATTTTTTGCTGTAGAAATAAGCCTTATATCTTCCTACCATCTAATCAAATGCTGGTGTTTCATTTTTTTGAAATTCTCCAGGAAAGAGCTCATAACATCCCATTTCTTTATTTTTGCCATATCCATATCTCTGAAATATAATCACTAGTCAGAAATAAGATGTACTCATTCACATAGAGATAAACCAAGGTCAACCTCTGGGCATGAGAGGTTTTTTTCACCAAATCATGTGGACTGAGAGTAGCAAATAGGTGTGTGTAATAGAGTGCCAGGTTTGCAGAATTACATGCGAGGACAAGAGCTGTGATTTAAAAAGGGGATTCAGAAATTGATTCTACCCTCTATGCACCCACTGTTATTTAAAGACTTTTCAGAATTCTGGAGTCATCTATTAAAGTTAAAATGTCTGCTTTAAGCTTAATAAACCAAAACCTTCCATGTGATCTGGGGGAAAGAAGGAAAGAGTAGTATATTTTTCAGCAACACAAGTTTTCCAAAGTACATGACAATAAATTGGCAGATAGCAATCTTGAAGAATCTTAATAGAGGGAATTGGACAACTGATGCAGTGAAATTTAGAGTGAGGTAACATTTCCCTCGATGGGAATCAGAGTCCCAGTTAAGTTGGTTCAAGGCAAGGAGATTGTCAATGATAAAAGCAAGTTGCTATTCCAGTGTAGGAGGAACTGTACCCGTATCACGTTGTTAAGATAGAGAGGGAGGGCAAGTTTCTTTGTACCAGAAGTCTATGAGGCAATGACTAAGACTTGGCAGGACATCAACACAGGAGTCACAGTGAGAGGCATAAAATCAGACTTCATAACAAGTGAGAATATCGGGTTCTAATTCAAATGTCTCCTGCCTAATGTCTGTATTAGTTCTGATACAAATAGTTCCAGGAAAATGGCTTCACACTTGAAGAAATAAGCTTTGCAGAAACAGGACCTAAAAACTTCCAATCAAAGTGCCATGTATCCTCACGATTGCTCCCTAGGCCTCTTCTCTTAGAATGTGGATTTCCTTCCTTCCCCTACTGTCTCCCACCCTAAACACTATCATGTCTTATATCTTATGTCTTGAGGATTTTTCCATTTTTATTGAGATAATATTGGTAAGAAGCATCATATAAGTTGTTTCCAATCATCACATTGTGTGTTTGATATATTTATGTATTAGGAAACGATTGCCACAGTAAGGTTAGTTAACACAACTACCACCTCACACAATTACCTTTGTGTGTGTGTCATGAGAACATTTCAGATTTACTCTCTTACCAAATTTCAAGTATATAGATACAGTATGGTGAATGATAGTCAACATGCTATACATTGGATCCTTAGAACTTATATCTTACAGCTGAAAGTTTGTGCCCTTTGATCAACATCTCCCCATTTCCTTCACCTTCCAGTCGTTGGCAATGATCAGTCTATTCTCAGTTTCTGAGTTCAGACTTTTAGATTCTACATCTAAGTGAGATCATACAGTAATTGTCTTTCTCTGTCTGACATTTCACTTAGCATAATGCCCTCAAATTTCATCCAAGCTGTCACAATTGGCAGGATTTCCTTTTTTTCTTGTAACTGAATAATATTTCATTTTTTAGACCTACCTGTATCTATATATCACATTTTCTTTATCCATTATTCCATTGACAGACACTTAGGTTGTTTCCACATCATGGCTATTGTGAATAATGCTGTAATGAACATGGGAGTGCAGACATCTCTTCAATATAGTGATTTCATAAGTCAATCGGAGAAAGAAAACTATCATATGATCTCCCTGATATGAGGAAGTGGAGATGCAACATGGGGGGTTGGGGGGGTAGAAAAAGAAGAAAAGAAACAAGATGGGATCGGGAGGGAGACAAACCATAAGTGACTCTTAATCTCACAAAACAAACTGAGGGGTGCTGGGGGGAGGGGGGTCGGCAAAGGGGGGTGGGGTAATGGACATTGGGGAGGGTATGTGCTATGGTTAGTGCTGTGAAGTGTGTAAATCTGGCAATTCACAGACATGTACCCCTGGGGATAAAAATACTTTATATGTTTATAAAAAATAAAATAATTTTTTAAAAAAGTGATTTCATTTTCTCTCAATATATACCCAAAAGTGAGATTACTGGATCACTTGGTGGTTCTATTTTTAACTTTCAAGGAACTCCATATTGTTACCTGTTGTAGCTGAACAAATTTACAGTATTACCAACAGTGCAGAAAGTTTCCTTTTTCTCCACTTCCCAGCCAACACAACAAACAAACAACATGTTTGTTTGTTTTATAATAGCCATTTTAACAGCTGGCAGGTGGTATATCATTGTGGTTTGGTTTGCATTTCTCTTATGGTTAGTTATGTTGAGCACTTTTTCATGTATCTGTTGTCATGTATCTTCTTTGGAAAAACGCCTATTCAAGTTCTTTGGCTGTCCCAAGGATTGATTGATTGATTGATTGATTGATTTTTATTTCTTTTCAGCGTAACAGAATTCATACATAGTTTTACACCACACCCAGTGCTCCATGCAATGCGTGCCCTCCACAATACCCACCACCAGGCTCCCTCAACCTCCCACCCCCTGCCCCTTCAAAACCCTCAGGTTATTTTTCAGAGTCCATAGTCTCTCATGGTTCATCTCCCCCCCCAATTTCCCTCAACTCCCCGTCCCAAGGATTTAAATAATCAACTGAGGGGCGCCTGGGTGACTCAATGGGTTGAGCCTCTGCCTTTGGCTTAGGTCTCGGGGTCCTCGAGCCCAGGGTGCCCTCTGCTCAGCGGGGAGCCTACTTCCCCCTCTGTCTCTGCCTGCCTCTCTGCCTGCTTGTGATCTCTCTCTCTGTCAAATAAATAAATGAAGTCTTTAAATAATCAACTGAATGTATATGTTTGTGTTAATGTGTTCTTGGGCAAATAACAATTTTAGGGTCAGTGTAGGCAATCACAAATCAACTGAATAAAATTGATGTTAAATAGTTAATTATCAGAGTGTAAGAAATGTTGATACATAACCTAAGTACTAAAATACCTCTGGTCATACACAAATAGTTTAAAAAGCAATTTAGATGCTTGATCCATTGTTGAAAATAGCAAGGATAACTCTATCTCTTGAAATATCCTGGTCAAGTTACAGAGCCTAGAGCATCTGGTAGGGACATGAAGCTAAGAAATGATTAAAAAAAAAAAAAAAAGACCCACAATGATGGTGAGGGACTATGTCAAAAGGTCATAGGAGCCAACTGAAAAAGTTCCCAACGGCCAAAGCTAAAACAAAATAAAAAAAATAAATAAAGAATATAGACATAAGACAAAGATGCAACATCATACAGTAGAATATTAGACTTATAATTCAGCACTTCAGTTCTGATCTTAATTATGCCACTTGTGGAACATCAATTCTTCACCTCTCAAAGACTAACTTTCATAGATGCTTTGCATTAGGAGAGTCCTCTTTCCCATTGATCTGGTTCCCATGCAAAGGCTATTTTCCTCTAAATATCCCTAGCCTCTTCCCTGCCCTTATTTCTTTCAGTAGTGGATTTGGCTTCCTTGACGCTGGTTAACTGTCATTAATTCATGATTCTTGATTGAGTGAGAGTAAGTTAGAAATGACTACATGGGAGCCACTTTATCCTTTCTTCTCTGCTCTGGATCAGTGTGGGACTGCGGAACAATGACTGAAGCATTTGCTGTTTGGGAAAAATGTTCTCTGAAAATGCACTCTCTTTCTTTATTGAGCCTTTGCTAAAAGAGCCACCAGCACACTATATATAAGCTTAAGGTTCTGCCTTCCAAGTTCTGGGAAAGGAAGTTCTTCCAGTTTTATAAAGTCCGGGGCAGGGGCGGGGTGCTGGTCAACAAAGCAGTGTGTAATTTGGTTGTTCTACACCCAGCCATAGGAAGTGAGTGGTCCCATTTGAGCTTCACACTATGTCCTCATACTAGTTTTATTACACATAGAGGAGATGTTTTGATTTACCTTTTGTCTGAGTTAGTGCTCAATTGGTTCATAACTCAAATTAAAAAAGGGAGGTGTTATTTGCCGAGACCCTCAAAACAACCTCAGTATTTCATATAACCAAATAAAATCATTTATGCTCTGGTAGCTTGAAAATAATAAATTATCATATAAATATAACTTGTTATCAGAGTGAGAACTTCTGTTGTCATTGTTACAACTTCTGATACTACTCAAAATAATGAAATTCTCAACTTGTTTCAAGTTTGTGGCAAGCGTGCTTAGCTTTATAGAGTGGACTCTCACATATTCCTAATTGCCAGTTATTTTCCTCTCTCTGCCCAGTGCACGTTCAATATAAAACTATGCTTTTAATTAACTTCTGCTCAGTAAATAGGTATTCAGAAGCGCATTTTGTGCTTCAAAACCACAATTAAAGCTGTAGGGTTAGTTTTTGCAACGTTATTCTAATTAAAATACTTTTAGCTGTATTTGGCATGCATTAAAATGTCAAGTAATTGACAGCCCATAAGTGAAAAATTGATCCAATTATCAAGCCAGCTAGAACTTTTCCCTTTTTTCAACAGCTAAGATTTATTATGGCCATTAGAATTACAGATGTTTATATGTTTGCTTTTAGTAATTGGAATTCATTTAACTTTGCCATGCCCTCGGTGTTGTTTCTGTTCTTCTGTGGGATAGACAATTCCTCAATCTTTGAAATGCACATTTAGAAAAGGCCTCCCAAATCTCTCTTCACATGGAGTAGATAATCATGCTTTCATTGGAGTTTAGGGAATAGATTTTTCTTTTCATGTCTCCAGATGGTACGTTTAGTAATGAATCACAGAGGAACACAGCTTGTCCTAAGAAATGGTTTCTCTACATCTTATTTTCTAAATTAATAATATAAATCTTTAACGAATTAATTAAAGACATGTAAATAGAATAAAACAGAAGAAAATGTAGCAAATGTTAACTTTTAATTGAAGCAATTTGGTTAGTTTCTCCTGCAATGTAATAAAAATATTTAATCTTCTCAAAAAAGTCAACCAAAAAACCTCCAAAATATCAATTCTGCATGGACTTGAAAGACAATTTAGAAAAATCATTAATAAAACAGATAAAGAAAAAATGAGGAGGATTGATATTAATATTCACTCCATATTTATATTGTTATTGGATCAGTACTGTGGGGAAAGCAATTTGTATTATCAAGAATCTTTATCAATAAATATTAACCCATTAGAAAAGAAAGTTAATTCAGAGTATAGGTTCAAGGTATTAAATTTATTTATATCTGGATCTAAAAACTACTGCAGTAAATATCAAACTGATTTGTTATGGATGCCACAGACATGTTAGTCCCTTGATAGCATTTTATATAGTATAGAGATATGTCTAAATATATCCAAATTCTAAACAAGTTTTCTTTTACCCTAGGTCTCATGATACCTTTTGCGTGTTAAAGTAAAGGCAAGGTTCTCAGCTCACTACTCAGTGCCTTTTATCATTAGATTCTAGTACTTCCACTCATCCAACCACATTCCTGGAATCCTGATCCAGCCACCCAACAACATCCAGCACGTCTTGGCCAATCCCACTTCTTTGCTTTTTCCTCTGCTATTCTCTTTTCCCCCAGTAGTCTTCACTCTGTCTATCCAATAGTTTCAAGAAGATCAGCCTCAAAACTTACTTTCCTTAAGAACATACTTTTATGAACCTATCCCAGAAATGATTTTTTTAAGATTATTTCTTTATTTACTTATGTGCCAGAGAAAGAATACAAGCAGGGGGAGCAGCAGAGGCAGAGGGAGAAGCAGGCTCCCTGTTGAGCAGGGAGCCTGATGTGGGGCTCCATCCCAGGACCCTGGGATTGTGACCTGAGCCTGAGGCAGACACTTAACTAACTGAGCCATCCAGGCACCCCCAATTGTTTCTGGTTTTAAATACCACAGCAGTCTTATGGTATGTACTTCACTATAAGAAATTTATAGTCAATTGTCATTATTAGTGGTAGTTATGTTCTAGAAGGTCACTGCAAACAATGAATCTTTGTTTCTTGATGAAATAAAAGTAAAATAGAGAGTGAGGCTTCTGGGAGCCTCTGGTCATAACATTTCCTTAACTGATCAATAGATAATCTTATTTTATGTGTGTTTCTGTTTCAAGACATCTTATTTAATATATATTGCATATTCATTCACACTGAACTCATGGCCAACAGCACTATACCTCGTGACTGAATTAAACTCTTTTAATACACCTATGTTTTCCATATGGCACATTATAGCCTTTTTGAACTTAGAGACAATGGACAACACTTCAACACATAAGCTTAAGAACCATTTTAAACAGTGAAATCACCAAGAGAAAGCACATAAATGTGACAAATGTGGCACTAAATAGAGCATAAAAAGGCCACTTTTTACGTTATGAAAGCTGAAACAAGATGTCAGAGCAATGCCTTATTTTATCTGAGCTGGGAATGTGTGCATCGGGTGACTCAATTTTTTTTTTTCTACAGTGAGCATGTGCATGTCCAAGAGTGGGATGACTATGAATGCTCAACCAGTATAGATTTGGGGATTCCAAATAAATTTCAATGAATAAGTGAATGAATAATAATGAAATTTACAAGTAATGAGGGTCAACTGCCTATTTCTTCATTGCTTGCAACTATTTTATCTTTTCTTCAAAATGACATCCTTCCCCCAATATTGGTGAATCCATTGTAATTCTTTTAATAATACTTGCTGGATGAGAGAATAAATTAAAATCTTACTGTGACACAAAAATGTATCATAGGTGTAAATATTACTATTCAAATTAATTTGATTATATAATCTCTGGTGTGGTCTTAACAAAAAACATGGATTTAAAGGTCTCTAATATAATTAGAACTTAAAATGTAAGTATAAAGGAGGAAGCTTATTTATATTAAGTGATAACTTTAGGGGTAAATATAATGACGGGGTAAATATACTATAACTCTGAAATAGCTCTCATGACAGGTACTACAGGCAAGTGTGCCAATAAAGAGTCTATTGAATGATCTAGATTTGAATGAGAGGTGGGGAGATTGGATTAGGGCAGCTGCACAATAAAAAGAAAGGCAATTTAAGAGACATATTCTTAAATAATTGATTTGAAAACTTCTCATAAGACAATTGTTTCTAGCTATCAATCAAAATCAAAAATAGTTTCTGTTTCAGTCTATGTATAGCATACGATAGTATTTAAAGAAAGTAGAAGAAAAGATTATTCTGCAAATATAGAAAAAGAACATGAACCAAGACACCAAAAAAGAATAACAGGGACGCCTGGGTGGCTCAGTTGGTTAAGCGGCTGCCTTCAGCTCGGGTCATGATCCCAGCGTCCTGGGATCGAGTCCCACATCGGACTCCTTGCTCGGGGGGACCCTGCTTCTCCCTCAGCCTCTGCCTGCCACTCTATCTGCCTGTGCTCCCTCGCTCTCTCTCCCTCTCTCTCTGACAAATGAATAAATAAATAAATCTTTAAAAGAATAACAACAAAGCTGACATTTATTACTAGTGAAAAACCAGGGTGATATTTAATTTGTGTGATTCTCATTCTAAAAATTCAGAAAATTTAGGTTTCCCTAAAGGAAAATGAATCACACTCAAAATGTTTTTTAAGCTTCTTGCTGAATTCTTTAAATTTCTACTTATAACTATGTCCTTGGGGAGTATAAATGAAACCAGCAGATGTTAGTAAAAATGACTATGACTTAACAAGCTTCTCAAACAAAAAAACTAACAAAGTTTCCAAGTCCATAATAATTGCTTATTTGTGTGAAAAAGATTCCGAATCACACATGCATCATCTTCTCATCTATTTCTCAACTAAAGCAATCCTTCACAGACTGCTAAACATTCAAGATGCTGCCAAATCGAAAAAGGAAGTGCTTTTTACTTTAATTTCCCCCTGATTTGTGGGGAATTGTTTTGTCCGTGACAAAAGCCAGTGGGTAATTTTAATGAACCTGGATTTTTTTTTAAGTTCAATTATGCTACATTCAAATTTGGCAAAAAAATACTATCTTGCTTTCTGTTTCATTTAATGCACATGTTCAGATTGTTGGCCAAGAGGATTCATTGCTTCCTTTACGTAATTAATATGTAGCACAATCAAATGAGCCCAGTAGAATATTCCCTAACTTCCAACATTATGCTGAAATTAGCAATAGCTGTTCATCTTATAGCAAGTATAAAAATGAAGCTTATCATTTTTTCAGTTGCAAGTCTCTCCATTGGGAGGAGCCATTGTCCTTCAGGAAGAGAAGAAAGCAGGGTTACAGAGATAGTTTTATCTTTGTTTCTATTGTCATCTGGTATCAGGACTTGTGGCTAAAGATCAAAATTCATTCTAGGAAATATAGGTGTTTCAGTAATGTCTTTATTATTATTAGCTCTGTTCATAACAAAACAGTCCCTTTTCAACAGACGATGTCTCTGTACCTAACATAATGTATAGTAAAATATTATACAATTTAGTTCTTTCAGAAATAAAAGAGTTACACGGAATTAGATGTTGTTTTGTTGTGTTTTTAGAAGAACAGATAAAACGTTCACTGGCAAGTCATAGGAAAAATTGTCTTTAATTTGTATGTAACTGTTTTTCAAATTTCAGGTATTTCTTTACCTCTGTAAATATGTATGCATTAAGTAAGTATTTCTGTAAATGAACTTCAAAAATGGCCTTTAAATATTCAGTTGGTTGCAGCAATTATGCTGAAAAGATATGATATATTTGAGCATCAATCATATAGTTACTGGGCAAAATCTGAAAGATCTAAATCTAGCTTGAGGTAGCAAAATATACAATTAGAAATTGAGCATTGTGGGGGCACCTGGGTGGCTCAGTGGGTTAAGCCGCTGCCTGCAGCTCAGGTCATGATCCCAGGGTCCTGGGATGGAGCCCCACATTGGGGGCTCTCTTCTCAGCAGGGAGCCTGCTTCCCCCTCTCTCTCTGCCTGCCTCTCTGCTTACTTGTGATTTCTATCTATTAAATACATAAAAATCTAAAAAAAAAAAAAGAAATTGAGCATTGTGTTTGATATGCTTACTTAGGAAATTATCTTTTGATCTTTCTCTGAAAAACTAGTTATTAAGGAAAACATGATGCAAAGGAGTAGGCAATGGGGCATAAAGCACTGACACTAAAGAGAGCCAATACAGAATATAAAATTTTAAATAAATTCAACATACAAACATTGAAATACTCTGACCAAAGTTCTATCAGGAATTTAAAAACATAATATTTTGTCAAGGGAACGGACTTCCAGTTGGTTAACTGGAACAGCAACTAACAGAATAAAATTCATTGTCAGTGATCTTGCAGTTTTATCACTACAATTTAAAACAAAGAGACAAAACCCCTCAATTTTGAAAGTTCATCTAATTTCTAACTTAATAACTCATAAGAGATAACACTTATCTAGGGTCTGTCATGTGCTACTTTATTAGACTCTATCTTCATTATTGCCTTTAATTCTTTGAAGAAACCAGTGAGGTAGGCAATATGATTTTTTATTTTATCATCTTCAGAATTCTAGGTTCAGAGAACACAAGCAATTTGAATGAAGGTACATGAAATTTTCAAATCTAGGTTTATATCACTTCAAAGTCTGGACTCTATCAACTTGAAATCATTCCTCCTATTAGCAAAATCCAATCTTCTGTCCTCAGTCCTCATATTAATTAACCTTTCAAGGGAATTTCACACAGTTGATCACTCCCCTTGGATACATTTTCTGTGCTTGGCTTCCAGACCACAACAATCTTCTATTTTTACTCCTATCTTACTGATTTCCAGAGAGCCGAGGAATTTGCCTGCTTTATTCACCGCTAGATCCTTAGCACATGGAACAGAGTGTAGATCCTTAGCACATGGAACAGAGTGTACTTTCTTATAAGTAGAAACCGCTAGATCCTTAGCACATAGAACCGCTAGATCCTTAGCACATGGAACAGAGTGTACTTTCTTATAAGTAGAAACAAAAAATCTACTGAAATAAAAGTATTTTTAATTTCTAGAAAATAATGAAAATACAGTTAGCCCTTAAATGCATAAATATTACATAAAATAACATTATAGTGAACCTTAAAAATATATCATCTTGATGCAATTCTCTTTCCTTATGGAAAAGTTTACTTAAGAAACTGCTTTTAGATTTTAAACATAGGATATATACGGATGATACTTGACAGCTACAGAAATCACATTTTTTGGTACACACTTTTCTCCGAAAGACAATATGCCTTTACTCATAAATATCTGCTGAAAAACTACTCTTCTGTATTCTATGGATATAGCATGGGTCAGAATTGGTAAGACCATTTTGGATTAGGTAGTCAGGAAGGAAATCTATGAAGAGATTTCTTCATGGTATTCAATCTATGATGATAAATGATCAATCTATCATTTGAACAAAGACCTAAATGATGGAAAGGTGACTGCCATGGGAATAACTGGAAACAAGTGTTCCAGGGAACATCAAATGTGAAAACCCTGATAGGATTTACTAATAAATATACCAGAGGAGGAAAGGAGAAAGTAATCAATTGCCTGAGCAGAGAATTGAGGTCAGAGGGAAAACAGCCACTCCAAAAATTGTAGATACAGGAGTGGATACCTAAACAGAAGCCCAGGATCATGAACCACTGCTAAAACCAGTACTGGAGTCCTAAAACTTAAACTGTAATTGACAAATTGCTGGAGGCTCAATACAGAGAAACTGTGAGTTAAAAAACTCTAAGGAAATCCAGTCATGGGGACAAGGAGCAGGAAGGAGGACCCCCACATTTTCATGAGTTTTATCTCCAGGTATCTTATCAGATTCTCACAGTGAAAATTAAAAAAAAAAACAACTCATGTTTCCGGAATAGGAGAGGAGAGTAACTGTTTTGAAATGCGTCCATAGTATTGTATTCTTAGCAAGGACCTACCCAGCACAGACTCATTAAAAGACTCAGACTTGATGGACTATGGAACACTTTTGTTCCCAATACAGCTTATAATCACATCAATAGGGGTCCAGCGTAATTACAGAGGATTACAGCTGAAAGAACTGCGTATCTCAGACCTTATTTAAGAAGTCTCTAGAGAAATCCAAAGAGACAAAAATAAGAGCATCAGAGGAAACTTTACCTTCTACACTACAGTTACAGATAATAGTATAAACGGTCTAGCCCCTAGGCAGATAAACTCAAAATTTCATATTAAAGGCCCGTTTACTTCAGTTCCTTTTACTCGTTCATAATGTCCAACTTTCAAAAAATTCATAGTTCATGGCAAGAGACAAAAACCACACTTTTAAAACATAGTTTGAAGAGATAGATCAAATATCGGAACAAGATCCAGATATAGCAGCTATGGCAGAAATTTCTAGCGGAACCAGACTTAAAATTAATTATATAATAGGAATCTAAAATAACTATGATAATATGCCAAAGGTTATAATGGAAAAAGTGGATGACATGTGAAAGCAGATAGGTTGTATAAGTATAGAGATGGAATCAAAAGGAAATGCTAGAAATAAAAACGACTGTTCAAAAAATGAAAACGTCTTTGATGGGCTCATCAAGAAATTGACACAGTTGAGAAAAGAATTTAGTGATTAGAGAAATGTCAACAGAAATGTCTAAAATAGAAAGGCATACAGGAAAAAAAAAAGATGAAAAAGATGGAACAGAGTTTCCAGGAACTGTGGGACATTTATAAAACATAAAACATGTAAAATGAGAATTACAGAAGAAGAAAGAAAGGAACAAAGGAAATGTTAGAAGTAATAATGTCAAAGAATTTTCTAAAACTAATGACAGACACCAAATCACAGATTTCAGAACCTCAGAAAACACCAAGTGAGATAAATACTAAAATATCCTCAGAGGCAAACATTTCACACTGCAGAAAAATCCCAAGAGAAAGTTTTGAAGAAAGCTGGGGGAGGGGGAATAGAGGAGCAAAGATAAGAATGAAATTGGGCATTTCTTTAAAGAAAGAGAATGGTAGAAAAAGAATAAATGAAGGTAAAATAAAGTCTTGTATTATTTATCTTAATTCATTTAACAAGTAGCAGTTTGGTTAAAATAATAATAGCAACAATGTATTCAGTGAATTTAGCTTATGGATGAGTGGAATGAATTACAGCAATGTTATTAGAGCAGGAAGAGGAACTGAGGATACTGTGCTGTAAAGTACTTGTACTACTCATGCAGCAGTACAGTGTTTTTTGAAAAATAACTTGGGTTGATATAAATGTGTTCTGTGAAATGGAAAAAAGGAAACTGTATAATTGATACGATAGAGAAGAGAGATTGGAAAATATTACATTGGAAATTTACAAGGGACTAGGAATGAAAAGGGGGTCTTTCTCAAGAAGACATACCAGTCCTTAAGATGTGATGCCAAACAGTAGAGTGTCAAAATACATGAGGTAAAAACTGATAGCACTGCAAGGAAAAGTAGGTAAATCCACTATTATAGTTGGAGACTTCAACAGAACTCTATCAGTAATTGACATATATGGCAGACAGAAAATAAGTAAGGATACATTTTAACTGAACAATACCATCAATCATGTGGATCTAATTGACATTTATTGAATATTTAACCTCACAAAAGCAGAATACAATCTTCTCAAACATATACAGAACATTCACCAAGACAGACCATATTCTGGGCCATAAAACTTTAAACATTTTATAAGAATAAAGATAATTTTTAAAAATAGAAATAAATAGAAAAAATTAAAAGAATAGAAATGTAAAAGAATAGAAGTCAATCAGAGTACACTCTCCATGGAATTAAACTAGAAATCAATAACAGAAAGCTAGCTAGAAAACCCCCAAATACTCGGAGGTTAAACAACACACTTCTAAATAACACATAGGTCAAAAAGTCTTAAGAGAAACTTAAAAATATTTTGCACTAAATGAAAATAAAAGTTCAACTTCTCAAAATTTTTGAGAGGCAACAAAAAAAAACTGTTTAGAGGGACATTTATAGCATTTCATATACATATTAGAAAAGCAGAAATTATAAAGTCAGTAATATAAACTTCCATCTAGAAAGGAGAAATCACAAAGGAATCTTTTTTCAGCAGAAAAGAAACTAACTACACTTAGAATTTAGATCAGCAAATTCTGGATTTTTAGTTCTTAAGTAATCTCCTGGGATTAATAATTATGTATATATTACTGATCACATGTTTGATTATTTCCTAAGAAACCTGCACAGAAGTAGAAGTGTTAGATCCAAGTATGTGTTTATATTAAAGGTTAATAATCCAAATTGATACTAGGGATTCAAGAAATAACACTAGTATTATATGAGGATGCTAACTTCCTAACATGCATGTTAAAATCGAACACTGTTATTCTTTTTGTTGAATGCCAACAAGAGAAGCAAATATACTGTATCATCAAATTTTATTTTACTATTGACTAAATCTAATTACAGATCTGGTCTATGCTGGCAGTACCAATCTAAGCCTAGAATAAAATTTAAAGTCTAAATCAGTGCCACTCAAAGTATGGTTCACAGACCAGACAAGCAACATTAGCATCATTTGGGAGCTTGGGAGAAATGCAAATTCATGGACTCCACGCCACAACTATGAATCTAGAATCTCTGGAGAAAAGACCAAAAATTTGTGTTTTAATGATTTTCATATTCTTTCATATTTGAGAAGCATCCATTTGCACCTTGTTCCACCAGCAGACTTACATTTTATATTTAAAAACTTGCCATGAACTTTGCCTGCCTTTCACCTAGTCTGTAGAGCCTGGTGTCATAGAGTATGTACTTGAAGTCCAGATGATTTCTATTCCTTTCCAGGTTTTTGTTTCACCCCCATATGCTAGGCTATATGCAACTTCTATGTTAACTATTTAGTCAAGGCAAAGACATAAGTGTGTTTTTACTATCTGTCTAAAAATCTGTCCATGCTTTCATTTATATTTTAGTTTTCTGGACAGCTTTCTTCTATTGTGCTTTTGTATATCATTATTTTATTCTATTTTATTTTATTTTATTTTATTTTATTGTGAGAGAGAGATCGCTCAAGTGAGCACATGAGGCAGGGTGGGTGGGGGGAGAGGAAGAGAGAGAACCTTAAGCAAGTTCCACACCCGGTGTGTGCCCCACACAGGGCTCCATCTCATGACCCTGAGATAATGACCTGAGTCGAAATCAAGAGTTGGACACTCAACAGACTGAGCCACCCAGACATCTGCATATCATTATTTTAAATGCTCAGCTTTTTGTGTGATATCTAACATGTTTACATAGATCCTTAGACTCTATTCTACACATGTATTTTCCTCTCCCTAAATGATATAACTTACATGTATCATTATGTTACTCTTTAATATTTTAAATAGATTTTTCTCCCTTATTTCTCATGTAAATATTAATTATGTATTTCAGTTTGGGGTTTTCTATTATTCTTCATTTCATTATCCTCCTTTATGTCTCTGTTATATTACAATGGTTTATAGCAATTTGTTCCTTTACGTCAGAATACTTTTTTATCAACTTAAGTGTTCAGATTCATCATTTTTGTTTTGCACTTTGTTATTTCTGTTGGGCCTCTGTATTTGTTAATAATCATTTTTTAAATGACAAAAGAAAAATCTTTTACAAATATCCAAATAAGGAGTTAGCAACTTCTCATTATTGTATTGAAACTTTCTAAATAGTCGTTACAAATGGCAGTGAAAATTGAGTATTACCAACTCTCAACGGGAGCCTAAAAAAATGTCTTGGCCACTTCAATGCCAACTGATGTGAGAGAGAAAGTCAGAGTGGAAAGCAACAGTGTTTTAACCAATAGCAATTAAAATATCTGACTTTTGCAAGTTTTACATAAAATATTTGGCCCTGTGACTATATTGATAGGACCCCTCTTATTGTTTTAGAAGTTGACACTGTGAAAATTAACCCAGGATTTTAAGCTTCAGTCTGACTGCAAGTCAAGTTTCAGTCAAGATTGTTTAATTTCCCTGATTGTGTCACTATTTCATTGTTTTTCCCTTAGATTCTTTGCAGGTTCTATGTAAGATATATATAAGATCTTCTATGTGCATACTTTATAAGGATATTATAAGAACTACAAGAGACACACCTCTCTCCCTTGAAGGAATTTTCCTATTCAATTAGAAATCAAAATTCCTTCATGATTACAGGCTTTACTCCTGTAGTTTAGATGAAAGGAAATAAATGAAGGATAAAAAAAATTTGCTCTACTAATACTTAACCAAACATATAGAAATAAGCTTCATAATGAAAGAATTATGTCATTGATATTGATGTAGTTGTTTTGGAAACAAATGTCTTTAACAGCACTTTATGATCTACCTTGTCCCCCCCCCCCCATTACATTTATCTTTCTTTCCATTTTTCTTTCTCTCTAATATCTAGGGGGGGCACTACTAGACACTTTCTTAGATGACAAAGAATTATGGGATGATTGAACTAAATAAATATAAGCAGCTTATTATAAAAGTCTCTATACGATAAAAAAAACTCTTAAGAATGCAACTCTGGCATTATCCTTCAGTCCTTAGCTAGATTTAGCATCAACTCTTAATAGTATGCTGGCTCTCAATATGCTTTCAAAATGTTGAAGATAAATAATTCCAATTGGAACCCTCCTGTGCTCAGCTATAACTAGGAACCTGAAGGCATCCTCACCTATATCCTTATACTTCTTGAAAAAGAGATGTCCCCTTTACTCTTCACAGGTAAGACCTCTACTTATGTTGCGAACCGAATCTTCCGCCCTTATTTTGAGACCTCATTTCCTCAGCAGTCTCTCTTTTTCCTCTCTAGGGTTTCATCTGTAAAAATTAAAGTTATGTGTACCTTACCTTGATTTCAAAATTAGAAGGGGAAAGAGGAAGGTGGAAGAGGAGGAGGAAAAAAAAAAAAAGAAAGAAAGAGGAGGAGGAAGATCAGGAGAAGGGTGGGTGGGGGAAGGAGAAAGAACCAAACCTCTAAGTTTCATTACCTTTACATACTCTATTTCTTGGTATCTTTTCATAGCCATTACTTGACAATGTTGTTCATGCATTAATTGACCAACTCCATAGATGCTTTATCCTTATTTCATTTTGTCTCTATGTCAACTGCACTCTTGGACATTGATTCACTTATCAAAATATCTCTTCCTTTGGTTTTAGAGACACTATTTTCCCATTTTTCTCTTTCTTTGTGTTTTTTCCTTAGAGTTCCTTCCTTTAGTTGCATACACTGATATTGTGTTTTCTTAGAATTTTAACTTTTTTCCTTATTATGTACACTATACAACAAATCTAATCTTTTTTGTTATTGAAGTATAATTAACATACAATATCTTACTAGTTTCAGGTATACATAATAGTGATTGGATATTTTAAGACATTACAAAATGATCTTTATGGTAATTTTAGCTACCATCTATTATTCTCAACCTCCTAATAAATATCTGGGTAGACTTAAAGCAAGAGAACTCATAATATGAAACCCTATTAGTTAATCAAAAGCAACTATCTGGAAGGACTTTTATTCTTTACTGGGTAGAAACCTTGACCAAAATAAATACATGGGTACATATTTCACCAAAGAACATCCTGGATTTTTATTATAAAATCAGTACTACCTAACTACATATTGGAAATTATTTTAGAGATAGTCTACTGTCAGTCATTTGACTCATAGAACCAGTATTAGTAAAAAAGATATTTTGCACAAATATCTTTTTACTCTGAGATAAATTAAAAAAAAAACCAAAGTATCAATTTCCTTCATTTTAAGAAATGTAATTCTTAGCACGTCCTTGTATACTTGATCGGGTCAGAGTTCCCAAGTACCAGAAAATTGAAATTGAATAAAACCCTAAAACAAAGGTAAATGTTTTTATTAGTAACACTGAGAATGGACAAATAAGAGGAAAAAAGGGAAGGAAGGAAGGGAGGGAAAGAGGAAGGAAGGAAGAGAGGGAGAGAGAAAGAAAGAAAGGAAATAAGTGCCTTTGAGAAAACACCTCGTGGGGGGAGTGATGAATAGGTAACTACCAAGAACAATAAAAGGAAAAAGAGCACAGCCCTAAAAATAATCCACTGCAAAATTTAGAAGGAACATTGGCAACATTTTTATTTGTATTGTCAGTGGAATTAAGAATGGCTTAGCCTATTAAAAAATAAGAGCAAATAATTATTAGGACAGAAGACGTTGAAACAGAAATTTCTAAAGATCAGTTCAAAGTCAAACAGATAAAAAGATGCTTTCAGAATGAGCTGCAACAGGAATTTGACATGATTATGAAAGACTGCAAGAATCCCAACAAATGCAAAGACAAAATTAAATCCCCACTGGAACTAATACAAAGTGAAATTTATATTAAGGAAAATCAAATCACTGATCACTGAAAAGTTCTCCAAGTTTGCAAAGGAAAAAGACAAACAGATAAGTCAGGTGGCAGATCATTTTAAATATTGGAAAGAGACAGAAGAGAAAATGTTCTAAGGAGAAATAAACAAATAAAAAATAAAATCTAGGTAACATGGATTCAACTTTTTTGAAATTAAATAGGATTTGTGTATTCAAACTGGTGTTTTGCCTCATTCAGGACAAAATCAAAGATAAAATATTGGAAGTATTTTGGAATGTTTTTGAATGACAAACAAAATAAAACAAAGCTTTATAAAGAAGCACTCAAATAAAACAAAACTTCTACACGAGAATAAATTTCAGGTCATTTTAGGGTAGTGTTTGTGAAAGATAAAGGAGAAACAACTATGCAAGAAAGATTCTCAGATAAAATCTTTATTCAGGTGCAGAAGTATGCCTCCATAATGTAAAATAATTACAAAACAATTTAATTGATCATACTGCTAAATTAAGAGATCAAAATAACAACACAGAAAATTTTGAGTAAGAGTTTTACTTTCTTTCATCAGAGTTCTGTAGTTTTTTTCATATAGATCTTGTTCTTACTGTTAGAGTTACCTAAGTATTTCATAGATGACAGTGTTATCAGAGCTTTTTAAAGAAGTATGAAAAGATGGAATTTGTCAAACTTGAAGATTTAAAACTGGAAAAAAAAAGAGTCATAGCACAGAATAACAGTAACAAGTTGTTCTGTTCTTTGTTGTGGTTTTCTTGAGCATTTTGTAATAAGCATATGTCATTGGTGTAAACATTAAATTCACTATTTAGTAGAAAGTCATGGCACAAAATAATGGGAGTCCTGATTTTGTGAAAAAGAAGTTAGATAATTATTACAACCTGATGGTAAAGTGCTACAATTCTCAAAAAATATTACTGAAAAAAAGACATATTCAAAACAATGAAATAAGTATCTGTTTCTAAAACCCACTTTTAATGTGTTTTTAAAAAGATTTATTTATTTATTTGGGAGGGAGAGTGAGAGGGCGTATGTGTGTGTGCGCGCACACGTGTGTGGGCACAAGTAGGGGAGGGGCAGAGGGAGAGGAAGAGAATCTCAGACTCCTGACTGAGCCAAGAGCTCACAATCCATGGGGGAATCTCAAAACCCATGAGATCATGACCTGAGCCAAAACCAAGAGTTGGGTGTTTAACTGACTGACCCACCCAGCTGCCCCTAAAACACACTTTTAATTTAAAAAGTTGGAGAAGCATATAGGTGAATAAGCAAAGATATGTAATACTCTTAGCTTTTAATAGAGTTATACTGAGTTATTTTCTTTCTTTATATAAATCATTTTTTAACATATTTTTGAACAACTGCAAAAGAAACACCTGGTAGATATAAATAGAGTACATAAAAAGCTCTTAAAAGAGTGGGTAAGAACATGAAACAATGCAGTCAATATATTAAAAATACAAAAGAGAACTAATAAAAAAAAAGGAGTGAATAGGTAGAGATTATGCATTTTTTTCCCCTGGTGCTCATTCACTACTTAACTTATACTAGTCATTAAATTGTTATTTGTAAAGAGAAGGAAAGAAGGAAGGAAGGGATAAAGAATGGGATGGCAATAAAATGAGGGCATTTTTAAGGAGAGATAATAACAAAGTTCTCAGAGCTGTCCACTCCTTTAAATTTCTTCTTTAAATTTTTGTTTAGGAACTTAAAAACTCACACTTGGAATAGTATCTTGGAATAATATCTTGGAGTGATATCTTGGAATAATCTATTTAAATATGTAATATCTTATATTTGAAGTTTTCCTAATTTCCATTTCCTCGTCCCTCAAGTGGTCTTGCTAGTGCCTTCAAACTCAACATAAAATTTCTTAAGCCATTTCCTTACACAAATATATTTATCATGGATACTGATTTTAAGAAGTAAATTCTAGGGGCACCTGGGTGGCTCAGTGGGCTAAAGCTTCTGCCTTCGGCTCAGGTCATGATCCCAGGGTCCCGTGATCGAACCCCGCATCGGGCTTTCTGCTTGGCAGGGAGCCTGCTTCCTCCTCTCTCTTTGCCTGCCTCTCTGCCTACTTGTGATCTCTGTGAAATAAATAAATAAAATCTTAAAAAAAAAGAGAGAGAAGTAACCTCTAGTCTCCTTAGCATGGCATTCAAACTGCACAATCACTATTGGAATAAAATGTGAAATTGATATTATTTGTAGTGAGAATTGTCTCAAAAATATCTTTGAGAACTTTATGCTGACTCAAAAATATCATAGAGAAATACTAGAAAACAATGTTGATAAATTGAGTAATTCTAAGAATGTTGAAAGTTTTAGGGAAAACTTAAAACATTAAAAGGCTCAGAAATGAGAACTGTAGAAATGAAAATTAGAGAAAGCACAGGAAAAATCATGCACTTAAGTATTCTGTGCTTATTTTAAACATTAAAACTTAAAAATTCAATAAATGGAATTGTTTCTTATGTGCAGTCAACATACATCATTAATTTGTATCAATGTGGAAACCAGATTTCTTTCCTATAAATTGAACTGGACTGAGAACCCAACACATATTAGGTTAACACCAACTATGAGAATAAATTACTTAATGTAAGTGTTCATTCCTTTCAAATACATATGCTCCAGTAAAATAAAGTTAAATGAATTTAGGAGGATATTAAATGATTGATTTTTCTTTTAGCTATTTTTACTGATACTATGTTTTTTAAACAGAGTAGAAAAATTTAGGAAATGTGGCTTAATTGGATATTTTTCTTTATACTATTTCATGAATGGAAAGATAAAATCCTACAGGCCTTAACTGTAAAGAACACTTATTTATACATTAGCCATTTATAACTCGCAAAAACAACTTCAAGTAAAATTTAATGAAGAAAAGGTGCATTAGTTCTTTCCATTAAGATGATAATTTTTATGAGTTACACTTGTGAGCAGAGTAAAACACAATGATCTCTTTTTTTGCCAACGATTTGGGAAAGCATCAATTTGTGCATACTCTCTCTCTCTGGGTTGTGTAGTGAAATGGTCATCAGCTTGAACTCCAAATTACATGCCTATAATTAATTGTATCACAACTGACCTGCTGGTCTGATCCTCAGTTCTCCATTTGCCCTTGCCAACCTGGACCAATAATTTCCTAACAGACAAATTGCATTTTGTACTCCTTCACTATGATACAGAAAAGTGGTGGTTAGTGACACAAATGGCACAGATCTATCGTACTCGCTGTGAAACCGGGAAAACGGGGAGAAAAAGAAGCTGATGGAACATAAGTTATGCAGCTGTTTCTCAAATTTTGACCCAGTCATCTAGAATCACCTGGTCACTGCATTTAAGCTTGTTAGGACAGGCAGTGCTGGTCTGGGTAAAAGCATAGGCTTTAGCATTCAACAAATGTGATCTGAACCCTTAGCTTTATCCTTTGGCAGCTATGCATCCCGGAAGAAATAATTTCAGGCCTCTATTCCTCAGTCTCATCACCTGTAAACAGAGCATAACACTTCTTACTGTAGAATGTTGTATATACATGAAATGAGAGAGGATATGTTGAGTAATTCCTATAATTTCAGCCAATTTTGTGAAATATTTTAAGTGATCAGAAGTGATAGCTACCTTACTATCATGCTATGGATTATTTTTTGGTCTTGAAAATTCATTGGCTCTGATTTGAATACAAACTGAAGGAAACAGAGCATGAAGAGGATGCCAAATCACAGAATTCTTATAATGTGTTGGTCTAATTTTTATTATTTTATCAGTGGCTGACAACAGTTGACTTTATTCAAAGTAGAGGAAAGCAGTAATTTCTGTCTAGTAGCTTTGAGAAAATTAGATTATCACCACTGCAAATTATTATATTTACAGTATTAAATTATAGAAAACAATTATCCTAAAAATGTTTATATGTGTGTGTACACACACACACTTTTTTTAACTCACATTGGATAGTGCCTTTTGCTGTTAGATTGTTCAAGAATGCTATATTTATGCATTAATGTGTAACAGAAAATCTTTTCACACACACAAAAATGTAGGTTTCCAGTACTCTGTGTCCTATGAACTGAGACAGAAGGAGTGTCTTTGCTAAGGATCTGGAAAGCTGACCCAAACCTTCAATAACAGAAGTCACACAGCATTCTGACAAACACCTGGAAATGTATTTTGCCATATCAAGGAATCAAATCTGTGATTATCCCCTTCCCAACAATTTAGCAAAACTGCAAACCAATTTTGGTTTTTTTTTTTTCATTTTAAACTACAATATGACTAATCAGAAGCATAGTCTCGTAATTCCATATGATTGATATGTCTGTTTTACAAATATATGAGTTGGAAAACTATATACTGACAATATTGCATTTTCTCAGTCCTTGTACTAGGTGCTTGGGCCTTTTTAGTTGGAAAGTGATTAACATTGAAAGATAACCTAATAAGCAATGTCACAGAGTCCCTGAGATGGAGATTAGCAAAGCAGTCTTCTTCAATTAAATCTGAAGGCTAGTGAAATGGAAGGACACATGATTCATTCATTTCCATCTACCCACTGACTATGACATGAACAAATAAGTTCTCTGTCAACAAATGGAGTGTACATATCACAGTTGCTTTATTTATAATGTTAAATTGTGAAAAGCAATTATTTTTTTCATAACCTCCTGGAAATAGATGATAGTTCAGCTCAAATTTCCACCTTATTTTCAAAGTAGCTCTTTGCATAATGTACTGCATAATGTATTTTAATGCATTTTCATGAAAATTTTTTCTACACCAGTATGACATAGCTGCTTTATTCATTTCTACTTCATAGTTTGAGTTTTAAGACATAGTCTACATTAAATTAATCAGATGGTTTAGTGTTTTCTTCTCTAATACCACGGATTTAAGTCAGACATTCAAAACAATTTTTGTTGTTGTTGTTGTTGTTGTTATTCTTGAAATGTAACAATTTATTGAAAAGGAAACATAATTGGACTGAGAATCATGAGTTACAGGCTTGAATCCAGGCTCATTTCTTGTCTATGTGATCTTGACTAAACCACTGGGTTCTCTGGGGTCTGCATATTTTCACTTATTAAATGTGGGAAAATTATTTTTCAGTTGTCTTCTTTTCTTCCCCCAACTCTAAATTTAACATTTTTACAAAGTGTGTGATTAAATCAGTTATGCTGGAAATCTAATATATGGTGATTCCATTGTCTTAGGAAACACAATACGGGTCACTTCCTGGGTCTCGTTAGTATCCTCTGGGGTTAGATCCCATATAGAATCTGTATTCAGGAGGCTTCCCTTTCTCTCTATTTGATTCAGGTAAAGTTGTCCACAGGTAAAGGGATGTCTTATGTCACTTCATTAAATTGTTTTTACTCTTTTTGCTGAGGATCTTTTTCTTTGGGTTAATATAGATTTAATTTTGTTATGTAATATTATATAGAAATTTGAGAACTGGAAAAGATGAAATGACAAGCAAGAAGTTTTCACTTGTTTCCCTTATTATGGAACATATGACAGCAAAAACAGGAATCAGAGAAACATGAGTCATATGTCTATCCTTCAGTTATTGCTTCTTTTGGATATCAGGAAAACTTACTCATCTTTAAGTTTTGATCTTCCTTAGGAAAATAAATTGTTTTTACTTTATGTTTTTAAAAATTCTCTTTAAGTCTACTACAAACATAATATAATTACCTATAGATTTTAAAGTGAAAGCTACAAAAATATTCCTACCTTCTTAACTCAATTTTATTTGGGTATGAATCAACTTATACAAAAAGTCTCACTCAACCAACTTGTGCACTTTGGGGAGAGAAGTAACAAAATATACAGTGGTAGTGTATAAATCTGAATGCTGATTCTAAGACTGAGATTAGAAACGATGGGCACTGATTCTTTGTTGATAAATTGGTATACAATTTTTATAATAATATTTTTATAAAAGTCAAATAATACAAATTACATCATGTTTTAAATTATTATGTAAGCCATGAAATAGCTTGCCAATGAAAGATATGGTTTTAACAAATTTAAAATATAGTTCGGGCTTTGTCTACAAAAGCCATCTTGACCAAATAGTTGGTTGATATAACACACATCTTCTGGTTTGATTAACTCTAGAAATAGAACAGGAATAGAACAGGAACTAGAACAGGAAAGAAATGTATGAGGTAATTCTTATGTTTCTTTTTTTTTTTAAAGACTTTATTTGGGGGTGCCTGGGTGTTCAGTTGGCTAAGCATCTTCCTTCAGCTCTGGTCATGATCCCAGGGTCCTGGAATGGAGCCCGAATTAGGCTCAGTGCTCAGTGGGGAGCTACTTCTCCCTCTCTCTCTGCTTCTCTCCCTGCTCATACTCTCTCTCTCTCAATTAAATAAATACAATCTTTCTTAAAATATTGTATTTATTTGTTTCAGAGAGAGAGAGAGAACATAATTGTGGGGGAGGGGTAGAGGGAGAAGCAGATTCCCTGCTGAGTGGGGAGACTGACATTGGGCTCAATCCCAGGACCCTGAGATCATGACCTTAGCCAAAGGCAGATGCTTAACTGACTGAACCACCCAGGTGCCCCTCCTTCTGCATGTCATATCATATTGAACTAATCTTTTGGCCTGTAATGGAAATCCATTTCCTAAATAATTGTGGGCATGTTTTACATAAATGTTATTAGAAAAAATTTTAAATGCAAATATAGACTTTAAATAAAATGATATTATATTGAGATAACAAATCAAAGAAAATAAGAAATGTAATATCATAATGTAAGCTGTAAATATAAAAATGCAAAAAAAGGAAAAAGAAAAATAAATATACCAAGTCTGGAAAGACTTGAAGGCATGGATGGGTGTTAAGAGTAAAAGATCCAGGAAAGAACTCTTGGTAGCAGAGCATGTTTTGATGTACCTAGAGTTATAGAATTAGCTAGGGGAGAATCAGTTCATGGTTTGTAGGCAACAAGGACCAGCTTAGGCTTTGTTTGTTTGCTTTCAAGAAGATCCGGATAACCTATGGAAAAAGACTTGTAAGGAAAAGCTAAGCAAAATTCTGGGAAAGACAGGTAGTATCAAGTTAAAGAACAGTTGAATAGAGAGGAAATAACATCAGCCTAATATTCAAAAACGACGTAGAACCTGCAATGGGGTGATTAAGCCATCTAATGAGGAGTTTAAGATTGTTGCCTGGGAAATTACAGTCACCTGAAAAATCAGACTATGTAGATAACTATCAATAGGAATTAGTAAAAGGAAGTTCCCCCCAATTTTTTAGTTTTGTGTAATTTATACTCAATTTTCTTTCAGTGTAAAAACTTATTACTTTGACTAATATGAATTGGCTTGAAGAAGCTGGTAAAGAGAAAACAAGAAAGAAGTAGAGTCCGAAGGCTTTGCTTTTTAGATTAGAACTTTTCTGAATCCCTGTCTCCTCCTTTTAGTGCTGGCAACACCACTGAGTGTACTAAGGGATCATCTTTTCAGGTGCTGGTGTGCATCGATATAATATCATCATCATTATGGTTCCAGTTTAAGGGCTGGGGAGTTAAGCCACGTGACAAAGATATAACCTACAGTACCCCAACTTGATTTTATAAACTGGCAAACAGTTTGCAGGATCCCCACCACCTTTTTGAAAGCTTTGTTGTTGTTGTTGTTTTTCTGTTGTTGCTTGTTTTCCTTCATACTTAGCATATCAGACTTCCTCTGCTTCTTTTATTATCCTACTGAAGCTTTCAAAAACATTTCCCCCACTAAATTCCCTAAATTCTGGAACTTTTAATGGGTCATAGATTGATCAAATAGAACTAGCAGAAAACAACAGTCATCTTAAAACCTGTCCTGTTTTGTTTTTTCTTCATAAATCAGTGCTAATTATTTAGGTCCATTGAGGTTGCAAAATGTTAATCCCTGCATAATGGAAGGCAGTGTTTGAGATTTATCAAGGTTTTAAAGTACTAATACATAGTTTTAAATCTGATGTAAGATTTTATATTTTACTGGCTATAATTTCCTATAAAACCAAGTTTCAATTCCAACTAATTCCAAAATTGTTATGCAGTTGAATGTTCATGATGACCTTGTAAAATTAACTATGGAAAAAATATCTAGTGAATGATACAGTATTTACATTATAAGATTCTTTAGCGAATTTACATTTTTCCAGCAAGCCCAGGTAATTATTCATGATGGAAGAAAGGATTATTTTAGGTATCTATCTTTTCAATTTATGTCTTGAATTAATAAATGCCAGGAGACAGAGCTAATTGGTACTATTTCATTGTTTTGAGAGGGAATAAAGGTTCATAAAATATTCTAGAAGTGGCTGTATTTCCATCTGTATTGTGCTTAGAACCAAATATGTCAAATACCATTGTACTAAGGTTTGTGTACTTTCACTGTCTTGCTGCTAAATTTTTACAATGTTCTTTTTGTGCAATTTTTATTCTGAGTCCTTAATTTTCTCTTCTCCATGAGGCCAAAAATGATCTAATTTGGACACAGCAATTAATGCTTCCCTTTTTTGAATAATCTAGTACATCAGGATAAGTTTTTTTTAATACATTAATCTGTACTTTTTCTAAATATTCTCTGATTTTCTCTCAAGCTAGAAGTTCTGCTTTGACTTTCCTTGCCATCACTGCAGCATGTTGGAAATCAAGTGCTATTTGAGGTCATTGCACTTCCTTTCTTTGTAGAGGGTTTAATGATTACGCTCAGTGTCTAGGACAATAAACATTAAACAAACACAGGTGTACAGCTCTGTGCTTGGTACAATTCTAAATACATTGCTTTATCACTTTTGTTTATATCAACCTCATAAGTTAGGTCAGCACCAATATTAACTCCTTTTAAAGATGAGAAAATTAAGTTTAAATAACATGCACAAAAGTACAAATAAATAAGTGGCTGAGTCAGGGTTTGGATTCAAGCAGTATTTCCAGTCCCTTGGCCATAGCAACTATACTTCCTGTAATACGTGATTTATGGGGCCAAGACAGAAAGGCAAAGATGGAAGATGAGGCTGTTTATAAGACTTTAAACTGAATAGCTGTTAGGTTAAACTAGGGTGACAAGACCCTCAATACAGAGGCATCAAACTTAACAAAGATTCTAGTACTTCCATTTATCATGAAAGCAGCATTTAGTCACTGGAGACTTACCTATTGACCACAGGGCTTCTCAAAGTTATAAATTTCCAAGGTAGGAAAATGGAGGATAGTTGAATGTAAGAAATGGATAGAATTTACAGAGGAATAGGAGAGGCAGGATTGTACTTCCTGAGAACGAATGAAGACTTGACTCTCACCATTTGGATCCTTCTCAAAAAAGACAAGTTTCATTTTAGACTTATAAAAATTATTGTATTGCCATAACATACAGTTGTCAAACAGAGAACTGAACATTTTCAACCATAGGGAATATACTGGGAATAGCACCGTGGTTTGGGGTGTCTTCTCCACACAGATGAAGTTTCCTTACAAAATCTTACAGTGCATATGATATTCAGTGAGTAAAAACTCAAGCCTTTCTATTATTACTGCTCTTGAAAAGTTATCTGAAGTATGGAAAAGAAGGTATAAAAATTCTCATAAATTGCAGATATTTTTCTATTTAGTAAAGTCAAAGTGATCAGTTGATATCTACTAAAGTAGAGCAGCAACGCTGGAAATGTGGCTGTTATAGAAGTTCCTCATGTTTTACAGAAATGAAATCATAGTATGCATACCCATGCACTAAAATAATATATACATAAGGATTCTCATCCAAATGTTAACATGGATTAACTTTAGGTTATAAGAGTGGGGAAATGTGGGAAGAGAGATTTCAGTTTCTTATACTTCTATACTGCTTGAATTTTTAAAAAATGAAGGGCGTATTATTTTATTTAAAGAATTTAATGGGAAGCCTGGGTGGCTCAGTCCATTAAGCATCTGCCTTCAGCTCAGGTCATGATCCCAGGGTCCTGGGATGAAGACCCACATCGTGCTCCTTGCTCAGTGGGAAGCCTGCTTTTTCCTCTGCCTGCTGTTTTTCCTACTTGTGCTCGCTCTCTCTCTTTCTCTGACAAATAAATAAATTAAATCTTTTAAAAAAATAAAGAAATAAAGAACTTTAAGCCAGGAGTGCCAGGGTGGCTCAGTCGGTTAAGTGTCTGACTCTTGATTTTGGTTTAGGTCATGATCTCAGGGTTGTGGGATTAAGCCCCATATTGGGCTCTATGCTCAACGGGGAGTCTGCTTCTTTGGCCCTCCCACCGCCCCTCCCCTTGTTTGCAAGCACCTCTACATGAACTCTCTCTCTCAAATAAATTAATTAAAAAATGTAAAGCAAAAGTAGAATTTGCGGTAAGCTGTAGTTTATTTTATCTGGAACATTGATCACTAGCTTTAAAATGCTGAATTCTAGTTCTTCCTCACTATCTCTGCCTGCCATCTCTACCTCCTTAATCAGATTTTGGCAAGATAAATGCCAAGAATCTGCATTTTAACAAGCTTTGGCTATACTTTTTATATGCAGTAAATTAGAAAATCATTATTTTAGAGGGTAGTTTTAGTAAAGAGCTAGGAGCAAAAGCAAATGGGAGTAGAAGGAGTGATGAAAAGATGCAAATATTGAGGAAGAAAGTAAAGAGTTATATGAAGAAATTTTGAAGGAAAGAGGCAATTATTATGATGCTGGTAACTGTATATTGCATTCAGGATTCTTTCAGTATTAAGAAAATAAAATTCTCTTAGAGAATCTGTCTTTTAACTCTTGGTACAAAGGATTTTTGTTTTAACTTTGACTGTGAAATTGGTGGAATCAGTCCAAAGTAATAAGTCAAAGGAGTAGTAGTTTAAGTTACATTGTGATAAAAGTACCAGGATACATTTTCTTTTATATGTCTTTATTTAATCTCTCCAATAGACAAACACATTGTCCACTGTACCTATAATATCTTTATACCTTTTTCCACAAGCGACGATATTTGTATTTTATCCCTATTAATTTAGCAGAACCTGTTATCTTTCCTGTTTTCAATATATAGAGGAATTCACTACTTTTAATAAATCAGATCTCTGCTGATTCTCGTTGGACAGCTGGCATTCGTGTTTATAGCCTTAAAGGGAATGTGCAAACATCTGCGTTTGATGAATAACTCCATGTGTATTGTAGTTCCTTCAACAGAAATTGTTCAGAAGTTCGAAGAGCTAGTGATAAATAATTAATGAGCACGAAGCAATATTCTCACTTTATTGCCAGACTTAGAGGAAACACACAGTACAAGCTGTAAACCAGGCTTTCCTTTTCCTTTTGTCTTCTATTTGACTAGTCATTTCGTTGATTGCAGGCTCTGCCATTCGGAAGACCTCCAGGCTTATAACATATCTTCATTTTATCTTGTCTTTAATTCATTTTGTCAAACAAATATCATGAATATTGAAAGCTTCTGTCCTTCAAATGCCACTGAGACATGACTTCTGGAGGCAAGAATTTAACTTAGATGTGGTGGGTATGAGCACATCTACTTTTTCTTTTACCTAATTTTTTTTCTCATTTAAAAATTTTTTTAATGACATTAAAGAAATGGAAAATTGAAAAGTTATATAGCAATTAATGGAATGATTCTGTGTCATTTTTATATAAATCTTAGAACCAAAGTATGAACATACAGTAACTTTAATTCTGGCAAAACAGTAGTCCCACAGGTTGGCTCTAATTTGGAATACTTACAAAAGTATAATACCTGAAATTTGATGGACCTCTATGGATACAGTGACACAAGCACTGATAAAGAGTTCATTTATTTATTTATTTAAAAGATTTTATTTGTTTATTTGACAAAGAGAAAGAGATCACAAGTAGGCAGAGAGGCAGGCAGAGGGAGAGGGGGAAGTAGGCTCCCTGTGGAGCAGAGAGCCCGGATGTGAGCTGGATCCCAGGACCCTGAGATCATGATCTGAGCCAAAGGCAAAAGCTTAACCCACTGAGCCACCCAGGCACCCCAAAGAGTTCATTTATTATAAAAGAAACTCTGCCAAGGGAGGACTCTGTATATAACAAATTAATCACATAGAATCGATAAAAAGAATTCTTCTATGACCTTTTATAAGATATTATTAATTAAAAATGAAATTTGATATTAATTATATTTTAAAGCTTGTACTGTTCTAAAATCTGAACTCAACATGTCCCCCCAAAATGATAGCCATTTAGACAATAAAAAATATGGATCAGGAAAGTAGAGCATATATATCTTTATGCCAGGCACAGTACATTATAAATAGTATCTCAGTTAACCCTCCTAATAACCTATATAATAGACATCATGTCTGTTTCATAGTTAAAGACAATGAAGATAGAGGATTATTCACCTCTTTCTGGGTCTCATGACCCATGAGTGCCATAAGCAAGACAAATATCTTGGATTGTTTTCCTCTAAAGTCCGTATTCATTCCAGTGTACTACCTTGTAGAATACCCGATTTCACCTTATGTGATACTAATACTTTACACTTGAGGACACAAGGCTGTTTCTTGACATCAAATATCCCAAGACATATTATCATTCTCTGGGTCACAGGAATAAGATAAAAATATTGTATATACTATCTTACTAATGTTAAAGTTTGGAACATTATTTCCAACTGTTTTCATAGTTAGTCCAGCAACTAATTCTCCCCTATTTTCTTAAGGTTCTCTATCATCTATCTATCTATCTACCTACCTATCTGTCCTCTATTTATTTTTCTATCTAATCTTCTATCATCTTTCTCTCCCATCCATCTACCTCTGTGCCAAATATTTATGCACTTTCCTGTTTTCCTAACCTTTACTGAATTTTAAATGACAGTAAAAACTATATTACATTTATTCTTGTTCTTACATCAATAACTAGCACAGTGGCATTAAAATTTGTTCAATAGAAAAGAATGTAATCCTTTAGTTATGACAGAATTACGTTGGAAGGCAGATTGATACCCAAGATTGTTGTAAATCAGTGAAGCAACAGGGGAAATGAGGATTAAAAGGAATTTGCTGGTTCAGTTTTCAATTTAATGATATTTTGCAGTTTTATAGGGTGAAAAACACATGAAGAAAAAGATATCTGGCAAAGGAGAAACCATGATTTTTGTTATTTATTTTTCAGATGAAAATCATCATTTAAACAATGGTTTCTGCTGATAGAAACTATAGTGACTATATATATATATGTATATATATATATATAGTGACTAATTCTTCTCAATACAGAAGGATTGACTTAGTGATTTATGCTAGTAACAAACTATATTTTTTACCCCTTCAATCAACTTCATTCCCTTTTATTTATTTTATTTTTCCTTATGAGTGAAAATGTATGGTGGTGATGTGAAAGGAACAGAAGTCAGGCGTTAGAGATCCAAGTTCTTGTTTTGGCTATTCTAATTAATAGATCTAAAATTTTGGGTACCTCCTTCAGCCTCAATTATCTAATGTGGGGGTTATAATATATAATTCCTCTGTGGAAAAAAAAATTACTCATTGAAAATCAGTGGGGCACCTGGGTGGCTCAGTGGGTTAAAGCCTCTGCCTTTGGCTCAGGTCATGATCCCAGGGGTCCTGGGATCAAGCCCCACATGGGGCTCTCTGCCCCGAGGGGATCCTGCTTCCTTCTCTCTCTGCCTGCCTCTCTGCCTACTTATGATCTCTGTCTCTCAAATAAATTAATAAAATCTTTAAAAAAATCAGTGATATATCAGGGACATGATAACATATTCTATGGTTTTTATGTCCTATGATAATCACAAAAAGTCATGTGGTATGTTTTATTCCCATTTCACATTTGATTAAACTATTTGATTAATGGAAGTAGCAGAATTGATATTCACACACAATTATGATCCCAAAGTCAATGTTCTTCTTTCACAAGTAATTAGTAAGTTGGTTTTTGTTTTGTTTTGTTACTTATGCATATACAATTATTTAAGAATGGCTACTTAAATTTGAGGCAACAGCCTATACTATTGATTTTTATCAAGCTTCCCAGCAAAAATGAATCCTTGTTCTTTGTTTTCCATACAGCCAAACTATAGCTTATTTTGTACTTGTCAGTTCATTTTTAGACCTGATTTCAGGACCACATTTTTATTGCAATTTCTTCTTAGGTTTACTCCATCATTCAAATTTGATTTGATCATTTTATCCTAGTCAAACTGTTTGCTATTTCTTCAGAAATGATGCCTTCCAAATGATTAAGATTTGAAGAGGCACTTTTGGACATATAGTCAGATATGTTTTACTATTCAGTAATCTTTTTTGAGGCAGTATTTCACCAGTTATGAATTCTCCTAACTTTATTCCAAGTCTGAATTTCTCCATTGATGGCCACATAATATTTGGATAGACATTGGTAAAATCTTCGTCAAAATCCAGATTATAATCAAGAACGCCAGACTTATTGACACAGGTGGAATTCACAGTTGACATATAGTTTTTGGATCTCAAAGATTAAAAAGAAATCAGTGGCTTTAGGAAGGCACATGCATTGTCAACTTTCCATTGGTTTCTGTACTCCATATTGATTTACTGCTCCACACTTTTATGTTCCTGGGGTGGCCCCTAAAAGCATTTGAGTTTGAGATCCTTGGGTGATTCCTCTCATCTGTTAGCTTTTTATCCATCTAAGTCTCAGCAATTTATGAACTCATCTGGGGTTTACCAGTTATCTCCACTCCAAGTACATGTGCATACACACACATACACACACACACACACACACGCATTGATATTAGAAAATTAATTCTAGAATTTTTCCCTGGTTAAATATCATTAGTCTTGGATCTAACTTCTCTACCTTTCTGAAAGACATGGCTTTTTTTTATTCTAATCTTCACATTCCACGTAATTATGAAAATATTGCAGTAGGTGATAATAACTTTCCATGCATTTTTTTTTTTTCAGTGGCTGGGATTCCATTTCTCCAAAAAAGGAAACTTAAATTTCATTTAGAACAGCTAGGAGCAGACCTAAAATTCTGCACTCATCTTGGGATTCAATTCCATCTGAATAATGTTTATTTAGACTAAAAACAGCAGTATGCCATTGTTCCTGAGAGAGGAAAATAGTACAAAATAGAAGATTGAAAAGTGGTACTTTGTCATTAAATAATTAGTTACTATTGACCAAGATTACCTTAATGTTCTCAGCCTGACTAAACCTTAGACTGTTTTCTTCCTGACTCTTGGTCCCTTACCTCCCTTAGAGTTTTTACCTTAGAAAACTTGCAGCTATAAAACCTTTTTTGTCCCTTTGAGATGTAAATCTTCCCCAAACTATCTTTTTCAAAGACCCCGGAGCCATCCCTTTGAAATGTATCATTAAGAAAGATAGTGCCCCTATTTTCTAGTCTTAGTGGAGAGAATAAAACACAGATGGCCAAGCACACTGAACAAACTCCCTGCTAACACTGGTTAGTACTTTTCCACTTGTTCACCCAGCTCTTAAACACTCTCTACCTTATGTTTCAGAAGTTGATTAAATTTCTCTTCCCTATTGCAGTAGTCCTGCAAAAAATCTTCTGTGTCCAGTACAATTTTCTTTTGAAAATATTAACCTAGCTACAACCCTTTAAAAATAACAAAAAGTTAAAATATATTTTTAAAAATAGTAGTAACATTTATTGTGCACTGTTTTGCCAGACTGTGTTTACTTCTCCTTTATCTTCACGATAATGCAAAGGAATAGTTCTAATATTACCCCTGATTTGAAGATCAGCAAACTAGACTCAGGAGTTTGCTTACTTGCTTAAGACAAAGTAGCAAAAGACAAAGCTAAGATGCCAACCCAGGGAATTGACTCCAGAATTCATGTATTTCACTACTAGGTTAATCTGCCTAGTTTTAATAGTTTTAAGAAATATTTAACACTCTAGAAGTCTTCAATTTGGCCTTACTTTAAAAAATCTCTTGGGGCGCCTGGGTGGCTCAGTGGGTTAAGCCTCTGCCTTTGGCTCAGGTCATGATTCCAGGGTCTTGGAATTGAGACCCGCATCCAGCTCTCTGCTCACCCGGGAGTCTGCTCCCCCCTCTCTCTGCCTGCCTCTCTGCCTACTTGTGATCTCTCTCTCTCTGTCAAATAAATAAATAAAATCTTAAAAAATAAATAAATTTCTCTTAAAATATGCCTTTAAAATCTGAGCTGAATGGAGCTCTCAGTTCCTTCTTTAACTGCTTCCATTCCAACGGTGTGACTTTCCCCTCAGAGCCTCAGCCCATGCCTTCTCAACTTTCATAGTCTATCTTTCTCAAGTTTGAGGTACATTTATTACATTCCCCCTTCCAGCTCTTACTAACTTGAAAATGACAGAGTCCCTTTCTCCAAAGGTTAAACTGCATGTGTACATTTTCTAAATAAAGTAATGAGGCATAAAAGGTACATTGCAGTAGCAATAGCAACAAGATCCGATTGCTGATCGGGGAAGTTTTTTGTAGTGATATTGATGACACTGTCTGTGGAATTTATTCTTTGTTAGAAATGACAAAGGGAATAGCCTCCTAGCAATCCACTAGACCATCTCAAATACATAGCATGTAAGCTGATCATCACCCACCCTTGGGCATTCAAGGAACATTAGATTGCTATTTTTTGCTTTGTTATCTTGTTTAAGTCTTTTATTGTTTTACTAACAATGTTTTTTCCCCAAATGTCTCCTAATTTTAAGCATGACACCAGTTTATAAATTAGTTTACTCATATTTAAACTATGTGCTATTCACTTAAAATGCTTAATGTGATGTTGTTTTGTTTTATTAATATTTTAAGGAAATGCTTGATGTATTTCTTTATTTTTCAAAAAATAACTATCAATTGGAATAAGGATACTTTGTATTTCAGTTAGATTTGTAACCTGCAGTTAAATATTTTGGCGACTTTTGGCAAATACTAGTTAATTAAAACAACAACAACAAAAAAAACCAGGTGTACGTCTGCGCTCATGTGCACGAGCGCATGTACACACACACACACACATTTCACTGTATACCATTTAAGATCTACCTGACAGCCCATTACTACCAGAGAGGTAAGCTGATCTTGCTCATATATGCTGTCCTATGTTCAATCTTTGAGGCTTTTCAAGAAATCTCAGTGCGAAATTACTGAGAAAGTAGAAAAAAATGAAAAATTAAATGACTTTTGTTAGGAAAACTTTAACACAACTGTAACTTAAAATCTAATTTGAAAGGGAAGTGTAAAGTCTCATTTGAAGACAGGGAACTTTCTTCTCTCTGAAAATGCAAGGTACATTTTCTACTGTGGAATTTAATAAGCTGATATGAATCAGTATCTTAGCATTTTGCCTAGAAGTGAAAAGCAAAATTATCTTTCTGGCCAAAATGGTGACACATAATTATTCATTCTCAAAAGAAATCATTAACACTACAGCATTTTCAAATGCACATTTGCCTAGACATGATATCTATCTTGGAGAGTATTATTTAATGAAGAATATTCTGTCATCTTTTGAAATATAACTGAATGTGCAAGTAACCAGAAACCAACCTCTGAGGGTCAGTACCTTTACTTATGACAATGTCATATATGATATGAGATATAGGAGGTCACTGAATAAAAGGGTACAAGAACTCAGTCCAAATATGCCTCATTAAAAGAATTGTATTTAAAATTTTATTGCCAATTTCATGCTTTTTATAAATCTTTTCATTGACGTGGTTTATAATATAGGTAATGTCATGCCTTTTGTATGCATACAAATATATGATGTGGGAAACAGGCAGAAGAAAAGTTATTAAATTTCCTTACCCACTGACAAGCCCTTGAAACAGGCAGAGTAACATTCCTCTAGGGACTCAACTCCATCCACCTTAATACTTTGCTAAGGGCAAAAGGCAATCCTAAGCCAGGGATGAATCCCACCTGGTCATGGTGGATGATCTTTTTAATGTGCTGTTGGATCCTGTTTGCTAGGATCTTGTTGAGAATCTTAGCATCCATATTCATCAGTGATATTGGTCTGAAATTCTCCTTTTTGGTGTGGTCTTTGTCTGGTTCGGGAATCAGGGTAATGCTGGCTTCATAAAAAGAGTCTGGAAGTTTTCCTTCTGCTTCAATTTTTTGAAACAGCTTCAGGAGAATAGGTGTTATTTCTTCTTTGAAAGTTTGGTAGAATTCCCCAGGGAACCCTGGGGAACCCCAGGTCCTGGGCTCTTGTTTTTTGGGAGGTTTTTGGTCACTGCTTCAATCTCATTACTAGATATCGTTCTATTCAGGTTGTCAATTTCTTCCTGGTTCAATATTGGGAGTTTATATTTTTCCAGGAATGCATCCATTTCCTCTAGGTTGCTTAACTTATTGGCATATAACTGTTGATAATAGCTTCTGATGATGGTTTCTACTTCCTTGGTGTTAGTTGTGATCTCTCCCTTTTCATTCATAATTTTATTAATTTTTATAGCAGCAATGGCCACGGTTGCCAAACTGTGGAAAGAACCAAGATGCCCTTCAACAGATGAATGGATAAAGAAGATGTGGTCCATATACACTATGAAGTATTATGCCTCCATCAGAAAGGATGAATACCCAACTTTTGTAGCAACATGGACGGGACTGGAAGAGATTATGCTGAATGAAATAAGTCAAGCAGAGAGAGTCAATTATCATATGGTTTCACTTATTTGCGGAGCATAACAAATAACACGGAGGATAAGAGGAGATGGAGAGGAGAAGGGAGTTAAGGGAAATTGGCGGTGGGGGGAGATGAACCATGAGAGACTATGGACTCTGGAAAACAACCTGAGGGTTTTGAAGGGGCGAGGGGTGGGAGGTTGGGGGAGCCAGGTGGTGGGTATTATGGAGGGCACACATTGCATGGAGCACTGGGTGTGGTGTAAAACTATGAATTCTGTTACGCTGAAGAGAAATGAAATTAAAAAAAATAAATTATAAAAAAAAAAGGCAATCCTAGCCTGACTGCCCCACCCCCCATGCCCCAGGATCCTGTGGGTCTGCTTTAACATAAAAAAATTCCCTTGCAATCTTCCTTTATCTCTAAACCCTCCAAGATACATGCTGGCAATCATCCCCAGGCATATGTCCCACTGATATATATCTGAAGAGTTCATGACTAAGGTTTTATTAGACAGTAATACATGACCTTTTCCCAACAACAGCTAACCCCTCAAGGTCCTGGAAACCTAACTTCCAAAATTCCTTAGAGACTTACGATATTCCTGCCCCCCTCCCATCTTGCCAGTATATAATGGACCACCCCTCACAACTCCAGGGCAGCAGCTCTTTCTTCCACGGGTCCTGTCCCCATGCTTTAATAAACCACCATTTTGCACCAAAGATGTCTCAAGAACTCTTTCTTGGTCATTGGCTCTGGACCTCACCCCACCGAACCTCACTTATATTCTAAGACTTCATCATATACACAAGCAAAAATAAAAGAAAAAGAAAAAACAAAGAGAGAGAGAAAAGAAAAAAGTTCTCATTGACCTACATGGAAAATATTTGAAGATGAAGATATGTGGATATAAACAAATCCAGGATATAGAGGTGTTATTTTGAATTCTATACTAGCCAAATATAATGGACTTCTCTACAATTAAAAGAGAGAAAATTCATCATTATGTGACTATGTTCATGCTTTACAAATCTGCTTGCTCATTCTAGCCATCTCTGCATCATTCCTAATTAGAGACAAGATGTTTCAACGTGATGTTTCAGACAGTAGACTGTGAGTATATCCTTACTTGAAATACCATCTTATTCTGAAACTATTGATATTTTAATATTAATTAAGCAGAAATCATTATGATAAATGAGATATCTTGATTATTCAAGTTGCAGTGAACTTCAATAACCTATCATTATATTATAACTTCTGAGGACAGAGGCCACAAATATAAATTTTAAAGCTTATCTCAAATATATTTATTTGTAATTCAACACAAGAAATCTAGTTTTTGCCATGGATATTATAATCCTCGTTAATGCACAGGTGCATGAAATAGGAAAGGAGGCCTACAAAAAGTCTCTATAAGACAAATGTACCATTAGAAAAAAAACAAACCTTAGAAGTTAAATGATTATAGCATTTAGAAAATAAGTTTAAGAAAACAAGCCATTGTGTAGAGCAATTGATTTATACCTGCTTTGAGAAGGATTTCGTATCTTGCTCCAAGTTTCTATGTTATTAATTTGTATTAGGAATTAATATTAAAAGTTTCATATATTCTTGTTTAGTTTGTGTGTGTGTGTGTGTGTGTGTGTGCTTACTATTTTTTCTTTTAACCTTTATGTTAACGCTTTACATTAATAGCATTTTCTAGTCAATTGGGAAAGGCCTAATATCCACAGGTTTTTGAGGAATCAAAGGATTATCATTACACTTCTTTGGCAGAAATCCTACAAACATTCACTCCTGCATGTTAAGAGAATATTTTGGCAGGAGTGATAGATGGGGTAGGGAGGTAGGAGTAGACCAAAAATTTGGAAACCATTGATACAGGACCATTTACAGAACTTATTTTAGAACAGTAATTTGGAATCAGTCTGTTGAAATGAGTTCAAATACATAGCTCAAGTAATTATTATAGAGAGGTTTGTAAGGGAACCTTTTTTTTTTTTCTTCCTAAAAAGAGGTTTTTATTACCTTTGGTCTACAGTTGACATTTCACATTATCTCTTGGTCCCAGGGCTCCTGGATGGGGATGTAGGCGTGGGGATCCCTGTGCAGTAGTTGGCAGAGGAATAGAGAACCATAGGGGAAAGGGGATGGCTTTGCCTCAACCACTTTTAGAACTCTTTGTTTCCTCTGGGCTTCAGTTTCTCTACTAGGCCTCTGCAAGGAGCGCCAGGCAGCAGTTTGAGAGTGCTAAGGAAATCCAGTTCCCTGAAATACCTAAAATATTTCTGGACTGTGGCCTGGCCCTCTCACAGGGGACCTACTTCCTTCTCAGCATCCCCTTCTAGCATCCCCCTACCACTCCCCTGCAAAAAAAATTATTTTCTTTTCATTACAACTTCCTGAAACTTCTGTGGGTACAAAAACCACAAACTGATCAGCATAGAAAAGGGAAGAGAGGGAGAGGCAAACAGAAACCACTGGGAGGCTGTCCCTTCCCTGCCCAGGTTTTTCCCCAAACCGCTAGGGCTCAGACCTAATCTACTGGGAAATTTGCTGCCTGGATGTGCTCTGGCAGGTTACTCCCCGCCCCCACCACATGAATCTGGTAATTGCCTTTATTCCTTTCTTATAGACTCTCAGCTGGCAGCACTCAGATCAGGAGAAAAACAAGACAAAAACAGAAGAAACCTAAAAGCACACAAGGTGAAGTGTATATTGTATACAGTTTAATTTTATTCTTTAAAAAAAAACAAATAATAAATATATAAATATTAATAATAATAAAATAAAAAATTAAAAGAATAATCTTTTGAAAGATTTTATTTATTTACTTGACAGACAGAGATCACAAGTAGGCAGAGAGAGAGGCAGGCAGAGAGAGAGAGGGGGGAAGCAGGCTCCCTGCTGAGCAGAGAGCCCAGATGCAGGGCTTGATCCCAGGACCCTGAGATCATGACCCAAGCGGAAGGCAGAGGCTTTAATCCACTGAGCCACCCAGGTGCCCCAATAATTTTATTCTTAAAAATAAAATATATACAGGGCTCCTGGGTGGCTCAGTGGATTAAGCCTCTGCCTTCGGCTCGGGTCATGATCTCAGGGTCCTGGGATCGAGCCCCGCATCGAGCTCTCTGCTCAGCAGGGAGCCTGCTTCCCCTCTCTCTCTCTCTGCCTGCCTCTCTGCCTACTTGTGATCTCTCTCTGTCAAATAAATAAATAAAATCTTAAAAAATATATATATATACAATATAATGGAGCATTTGCTCTAGAATATTTCACCAGGTTGCTTAAATTTAGATATTAATTGTGAATAAGGTTATTAATAATGACCTGAGGTATGTCTTGATGATGAAAAAATACATTTGAAATTATGCAATACCTTAATAAAAAGTTCTTTCTTATTTTATTAAATCAATGTAGATTCAGAGGTATATTATTCTTAATGTGCTTTCCATGAATATGAAAAGGTCCTAGAAATACAAAACACTTGTAAAAATTAGTAAATTTTCTGAAGATCTAGTCAGTAGTACCCATATACTTTTTTGGTGAAACATGTAGAGGTTCATGACATCTTTTAATTGTTCTCATTCTTGAAATTATTTATTTCTTAGGGGACAGAGTTTTGTGGGTTTTATAATTTTCTCTAGTACTTAGTATAAAGGCACTGATGATAGTAATTGCAAACTCTGTGTATAACAATATTCCTAAATTCCACAAGAGGTAGCCGAGAGTTCTTTCTGTCCCATCACCACCTTCCAAAGTTTGAAGTTCACTGAAACTGGGTTTCTGAAATATGCTAACAAGGGCTCTTCTTAGGAAGATAGGGTTGAACAAAGGTTGTCTTGAAAAGTTGCTTCTTGAGTTCCATCATGAATTTGCACTATTGGATGCAGGTTTTTGTGTAATTCAGTCTATCCTCCACACTGTCCAAACACTCCATGCTATTCATTTTCACAGTAGACCAGGTCTTTCTGTCCATTTGTCTCTAAAGCAATTGTGAACACCCAGGGAGTTTCTTCTAATTTCAGTATTCCAGAGGCTAAAAATTGTACCTGAAACTCAATCAATGTATACTGAGTGGATGAATGAAGTGATTGCCTGGTTGAAAAATGAGTATGGATGGGCAAAGCAGGGTGAGAAAGCTAGAAGTAATGCATTTTCAATGCACCCTGGTTTCACCAGGATTCAGAGAAAAGCCAAAGACAACTTTATCCATTAGAGAAGAATTTTATTACTGAAACAATATTTCTTTTGTCTTATGTCATTGCTTCATTGAATTTTTCTACAAAATCTGTGTCGCAGCTGTGTTGCCCTGGCTAGAGTCAAGTGGTAAAGAGAGGCCATAAATACCTCCTCTGCTTGCCTTTTCGGTTGCCACTTGAGCCCTCACTCTTGACTGAGAACACCGTAATTCTCCAGGCCCTCCATGTACCCAAAGGCTTCAAGTCCTTCTCGAACACTATTTCAATTTTCCAAGGATATAAATATTATAGGTATGAAGACAGTGCTAAGGGATTATGTGGAATTTGTTAACATAGGAGTTTATTTCTGGTTAAGTTTCTGGGAAAATTTGGACACCACCTGCCCAAGTGAAGTATGTGAGTAAAGGAAGATATGGTATCACAGAAATGAGGTTATTAATGCTGGGATGTGCAGGGATGCCATAATATATCTTTGACTTTTCACCTCACCCCATAAGGTCCCCAAAGCTAAGTATGGAATATAATAAGGTTCTGGTCTCAAATTCTAGTGCAGATCCCATGTCAGTGAAGACTGGCTAAGTAAGTGTGCTTTTTGTCTTTGGTAGAGGCAGGAGGACGTGCAAACCAGAGCGCTTTTCTTAAACAGAACTGGCTTCATTTTAGCTGGTAGGCATTTCCAGGATTGTAATAAGAGACCTTGTGTCCAAAAGGAAAGAATCACAAAGGGGAAATTTATGGCTGGAATATCGCCTCACCACCAACTGAATTCCTGTATTTCTTAGACTACTTTAAGAAGGAGAATTTAAGAGGAAGATTCTAATAGATATTTGTTCAGGCTTACCTGGGTACAGTGAAAGTTCTGCCCAATTCCTGTTTCTGAGTATGAAGTTGAAGAGCCTTGAATGTAGTTTGCCAAGAACTCTAAGATAATATTATGTGGATTATAGAACAATTTTAGGTTTAAAAGGACACAGTCTTGGAGATGAAGACTCTTTACAACAAGAAATTTATAGAAGCCTAACAATATATGACTAGTCTGTTACAATAAGTCAGAAGGGGAATACACATTATGGCTAAGTGGAAGTTTAACAATAAAGGGAAAATAAGAGCTCAAGACAAAAAGTTTATCTTATGAGACAATAAAACAGAACCTATGAAATTTTTGTTCATTTGATGGTTGAAAAATTATAAAGATGAATAATATATTCCTACTATTAAAAGAAAACTTGAAGGCTAAATTAGATAAAAGACAATGTTTGTGAAGTTGTATTTGAAGTGTAAACTTATAATCGTTCCTAGTTAGTTCCACTGTTCTATATGTTCATCCTTATACATACATCATACCCTTTTGATTATTATAGGTTTATAGCAAGCCTGGAAATCAGTAAGTTGACTTTTCCCCTTTTTTCTTCTTTTTCTAAATTGTTTCTAAGAAGTCTAGGAAAAATATTTGTAAAACAAATCCTGGATAAGGGACTTGTATCTAAAAAATATATATTTTTAAAAATCTCTTACAATTCAATAGTAAAAAGAAAACAATTTGACAAAACAAGCAAAAAAATTGGGCAGGTTCTCACAAAAAATAATTAGGTCAATAAATAATATAAAGATGCTCAACATTATTACTTAATATGAAATGCAAATTAAAATGGCAGTAAGTTACCACTAAACCCATTAAAATGGCTTTAAAAATCAATGAACAATACCAAATGTAAGGAAAGATACTATGATGCTGACCATCACTACTGGTGATACAAAATGGTAAGCTATTTTGGAAAAGAGTTTCAGAGTTACCTATAAAGTTAAACATATAGTGGAGACCCAGAAATTCTACTTGTAGACATGTATATACCTAATAGAAATGAAAGCAAATGACCATAAAGAGACCTGTAACTCAGTGAGTGGTTCAAGCAGTTGTATTCATAATAGACCCCAACTGAAACAACTGCCTCTCTGCCTGCTTCTGATCTCTGTCTGTCAAAATAATAAATAAAATCTTTAAAAAAATTTTAAAAAATAAAGATAGCAGGTAATCTTAGCTGATTTTAGAAACTGAATATCTTAGCATGATAGGCCCTCTTCCAGAAAAAAATGCATGTATACATTTTTTCATTTGCATGTACACTTATGGGATTCATGGACAATTTCAAGACTACAGAAAATGAGAAAGAACTCTCTCTATGGGAGCAAAATGACCCTTGAATGTTCCTGAACATATCTTTCTTTAGTTCCTGGCTAAATAGAATCAAATACATTGGTAAATAATGATGCTTACCATAAGGATAATGACAACTTCTTTTCTTAATTGAGGTCACATTTCAAAATGTAGTTTAATTTTTGGTTTCTATTTCCAAAGCAACAACAGAGAACAGAAATGAGAACATGATGCAATTTGGAAAACATGACATTAGGAAGTGAATGAAAACTCAGATGGCACTTTCAAAATTGTTGCCTTGCCTTATTTGATTTTCTACAGATGTCATTTGTTCTCAGCAAAATGTACTGCCACCTGGCAAATAATCGATGTGCAACTGTGTGAGTTTGCACTGCCAGAGACATTTTTTTCCTGAGTCCTCACTGATTTTGTAGAGCAACAAAATGGTACAACCAAGGGCCTATATCTTTCTTAAAACTAGCATTTTATTTGCCTCTGGAATGTTTTTTTGTAAATACTGATATGAATAAACATTAGCAATAATTAAACGGAAACGTATATTTGATCTTAAAAATAGCAGAATTTATATATTTCATATATGAAACATACCCTCAACTTCCAATTATGCATGACAATGGTGAACAGATAGTTTTTGAACCCCAAATATCGATCGACAAGTAAGATACAAATAGCTTGACATCTAAAGAAGCCACTTTCTTTCCCCCTCATTTTCTTAATCAACACTGCTAAAAATAGAAACCAATTAGAGCAACTAGTCAACAAAATTAAGTAAGTACCAGATATATTGTTACCTCTGGAGTTGTTCCTTATGAAGTTGTAAGTAAAAAGTAGCCAGAGGGATGGAGCATTGAAATTTCTACAAGGTATCAACCACAATGGAACAAAACACTAGTTACCTCAGCTAGATCTTTGCTCAGGATTTCCTTTTGTCTTTTTTGTTTGTTTGTTTGTTTGTTTGTTTGTTTGTTTTAAAGATTTTATTTACTTATTTGAGAGAGAGAGAGCATGAGAGGGGAAAGGTCAGAGGGAGAAGCAGACTCCCCACTGAGCAAGGAATCCGACATGGGACTGGGACTGGGACTCCTCGAACCTGTGATTCCAGGGATGATGACCTGGGCCAAAGGCAGCTGCTTAACCAATTGAGCCACCCAGGCTCCTCTCCTTTGATCCTTGTTGAATAGCTTTACCAATAACTGATTTTGTGGTGGAAAATTGGAGTGACATGACATAGTGATTTATAAATCACTACTTATGAGCTATACCAGTTTTGGTAAATTTTAACTGCTCTATTAAAACTTCACTTTCCTCATTCCTAAGTTAGGGAGAGTATTTTTTTTTAAGATTTTATTTACTTATCTGACAGACAGAGGTCACAAGTAGGCAGAGAGGCAGGCAGAGGGAGAGGGGGAAGCAGGCTCCCTGCTGAGCAGAGAGCCTGATTCGGGGCTCAATTCCAGGATCCCGAGATCATGACCTGAGCTGAAGGCAGAGGCTTAACCCTCTGAGCCACCCAGGTGCCCTGGGGAGAGTTTATAGTATATTTCACATATGTTTCTTGTGGTTTAATGAATCAATAGATGTAAAGCATTTAGACAGTGTCTGGGATATTATAGGTGACAATATGTTAGTTGTTGTGTCATTGATATTTTTGTATATCCACTCACACATTTGTTGGATCTCTCAAAATTTCTCTTATGTTTTCACCCATATTTTCTTTCTATTTTGCTGACGTCGAAAAAGAAGACTCTTCCGTTCTAATGTCATAATAAGCTTAATTTAAAAACATTTTTAAAGGTCTGATAATTTGATGACACAGAGCAAACCATCCACTGGTGGATACTTTCCAAGTCTATTTTAATCTTCTTGACCTAGCATCCACCATTTGTATCTATCTGCCTCAAATTTATACTTACCAATTTTCACAGAATAGTTTCTTTTTACTTTCCCACTTCAGTGTCATTGTTTTTCCATTTCTCTGCAATACTCTTCTTCTGTCTGCCAATCACAGTCTTCCCTTATTCAGCATTCAAGCAGCATTCATAGAGTATTATGTTCCAGACACTTTATGTGGCAGAAATAATTACTCATCACTTAATAATAATATATTCCCACACATTTCCCACTAACTGGTATTCGAGTAAATCCACATGACTTGTCTTAATCAGTAGGTTTTTAGCAAAGCATAGAAGAGGGTGTTTAAATTTCCATGCACACTTAATCACACTATGGGAAGCTCAAAGGTCTTATATTCCAAATGCAGCTACAAGGTGTTGGAATTTCCATTAGCCTGGAGCCTTGAATAATGGTAGGGATCATAGCTCTCACCAATTCACACTGAACATGTATGATGAGCAAGAAATATACTTTGTAATGTAAAAAAGAAACTGATACAGTGAGGTTGACGTGTTATCACAGTGGAGTCTAGACTGTCCTGACTATTTTAGGCACTGGCCATAAAGAAATGAAAGACAAAATTGCTGTCCTCAAGGACCCAAAGGGTAGAACTGTTCTGTTGAATAGGGAGTCACCAAACACACTTCAAATTTAAATTAGTTAGTATTAAATTAAATTTAAAGTCCAGTTCATCTATTACACTAGCTATATTTCAAGTATTTAGTAGCTATACATGGCTAGTGGCTCTATTGGACATCATATAACTGTGTCCCTCTTCAGAGAGTCTATTGGACAGCACTGGCCCAGAAGAATTGATAGAGAAAGGTATAAAGTATTCTGATTCAGTTTTATAAATGATAAGCAGAACAGTAGGTAGAGAATAATATGAGAAAAAGTGTTGGAAAATAGTCTCGAAGTATGTTATTTTTAGGGTAATTGAGAAAAATGGAAGAAAATGACACATCACTCTGTCATTTTTTAAATGGACCTTATTCCTTAAATTTTTGATGTTTAAAATTATATTCCAGTTTTAAGACTTTATTTAATACATATATGAGAACATGTATGCAATGATGTCCACAGAAATGTTGAATGCAGCAGTGGGGTTTTATTACCAGATGTCTGAAAGCACTAGAGTCAACTGCATGCTCCTCTTGTTTGGACCTGGAAGTAAAAATAAGTTATGACACACCTATGGAATAGGATGGCTTTTAACATAAAATGGATTGAAGTGCCTTCCTGGTTGGGGGGGGTCCATGCAGCGAGGAATGAAAACAATTGTCATCATCACAGAGTGTGTAGAAAGAACCATGGACATGAAGAATGAAGCAGAATCTGAGCCAGTTGTGAAGCTCTGGATGTTCTGGAATTTGAATTTCTCTAGAGAAGAAACTCCAAGGAGGACTGATGGGTCTTCTATTTCTAAAACTGTGGCCTATTCTCAGGGAGGAAGTACAGGGATGTTGCCATAAACATCTCTTGGCAGGAGAAAGACTGTCTAGACACTGCTCAGGGGGACAATACGCATGAAGCTATGTGGAGACTGTGAAGTAAGTGCCACCAAGTGAACCAGCTCTATATCTGGGCACAGAGAATATTAAATACATATTTGTGTAAAGGAACTAAAAGGTAATATGAGGCAAAAGGTAAAAGAGGTCATATCAAAAGGATCATAAATGGATCAGAGAGAAGAAAACTTTTAAGGATATTTTAATCTTCAGGCAAACCTACCCAGAAGGGGCAAACACAGTAAAAAGAGTAAGTAATTTAAGATAGTTTCTTGACAGATGAAGTAGGAATAATAAAAAGACTGCATGGGTTAGCTCCTGCAAGTTTGTAGTAGGCATAGTCATAAATTAAATATTCTATTTTATTCTTTTTAAAGGTTTTATTTATTTGATAAAGAGAGAGCGCACACAAGTAGGGGGAACAGCAGGGAGAGGGAGAAACAGATTCCCCCCAAGCAGGGAGCCCAGTGTAGCTTGATCCTAGGACTGCAGGCTCATGACATGGGCTGAAGGCAGATGTCCAACAACTGAGCCAACCAGGCACCAATCTTTTCTTTAATTTTACCTATATGTGAATAATACCTGCATATGCTTACAAAGGCAGTGATGCCTCAGGAGACTTAAATAACTTTTATTTTCTGTGTCATGGAAAGGAATCCTAAAAGGAAGCAAGCCCCCACATGTATTTATTAAGTTGTCAATTTATCTACTTGTTTTAGTGAATTGAGTTTAATTTATGAAGTTAAGAGAATGATTTTCCTAATATTTAGCCTCACTACAACTTTTCAAATAGTCACTATGTACTAAAGTACTCTGAAACAGGAATGCTCAGTGAACAAAAATTCCAAACCTCTTTTGGGTAACGGCTTTGGCTTCCATGATTTGCCAGTAGCGGTTTTTCTTCTCTCTCTCTTTTTCTCTCAGACATCTCTGATTTCAGGGTTTAGGCAATACAATAAATTATTTCATATACTCTGTCCTGGACATCTTCCAAGCAAAATGTCCTCATTCTGCTATTTTGTACAGTCTATGTAGCATCTCATGATTTTATTGGATACATCAACTGTGCGGAGCATTTGATTGTATATGGGCAAACACGACCATGCAATTTCTCCAGTTTATCTTCTGTGTAATGTATCCTTTAAGCAATCTCATAAATAAACCCAGCCATTTTCTCAGCTTGTCCTCCCTTTGTAGGAGCATGTTGAGAGCAAAATGTCCAAAATTCTTTTTCACAATAATTTTACCCACCCTCAGGACTAGATGGGCAATTACTTCTCCTTTGAATTAGTTTTGCACCATATTCTGTGCTGGTTAACATTTACAAATGTCTTCATTTACTCAGTCTTTAAGTCCAGGAATTAAATCTGAGCTCCTGAAAACATTCTGCCAGTCGGGTATATCTGTCTTACCATGAATCTCCCCCGTTTTAATTTCATGACTCCATTATATGGCACTTAATATATTCATCCAGGAAAATCTTGGCTACTTAATATATATAGGAAACATACCATTGTGATCAACTGCATTTTCTGACAAGCTGAAGATAGGCATATATGAGCATCAAATTCTTAAAATTTAATTTTGAATGGAAATCACTTAAGACATATTATGCTTTTCTTTTGCCTGGTTATATGATACTAAAATTGGAAATACATGGAACCTAAGAACATCATTACTAATGCCGTTAAGTGGAGGTTCTAATACAACTTTCTTTTCTTCAAAATTGGGCAAAATCAGGGCAAAATCACTTTGAGAGTCACTAAAGATTCTGGGGCTTCCTGTAGACCTATTGAATTGCTTTCTCAGAAACCACTTGAGTGTGTGAGTTTCCGGGAAGGAGGGTGGGCTTTGAGAGGGGTTGCCGGGAGGTCTGCCTCAGTGCAAAATGGGGACCACTGATCTGATTTTACAGTCTTGAATCTGCCTCTTAGAGTGTTGCTGTTTTTTCCCTTGCTCTGAGGCTGGCAGCTGTCATTGCTCACTGCTGCAAGTGAACCAGCTAGTAATAGCCATTCCCCTGCTGTCTAATTGATATTCGAAAAAATTATAAATACTGCAAAAGTGGTACATTTCTTTGCAAAGTCAGAGTAAATATTCTGTACTGTAAGCTCAAGGGGCTCTTCTCTGCATGTGCAACTGATTTATGCAATGGACTGGTATAGACACAGCTTTATTTGGTCTTCTCATTGCTTTAATCACAGTCTCTTAAAGCCCCCTTTCTGCCCTTGAGTGGCATTTCAGGGATATACTCTAATTTAGAGGTCACTTTCAGATATTAAAATATCTGGTCCAATCTAAATCAATACTTTAATTCTGCATTCAATGTAAAGCTTTCCCTTCTCACCATCTGAGACCTGACCATATGCTATAGGCCCAGCAAAGAGGAAGGGGCGGGTGTGGGGTGATGGGGTTTGGACTGTTGGTTTGTTCTCTTTATTCCAAATGCCTTCTCTCATCCCTGCTCCAGCAATTTCCTCTTGTAGTTCTTCCTCTGTTTTGGCAGGTGGTCATATTTGACATATTTCCTGCAACATCTTAGCGGCTTCGTTGAACTCCAACACCATTTCTTTTTTGGGGGATTTATTTTTGGGGATTTATTTATTTTTTATTTCCCACATTACCCTCATGCACTGGCTTTACAGATAAGAGTTCCCTTGCCCTGGGAAGCACTTTTGGTGCCCTCCAGAGTTTCCTTCTGGCTACTGGAAAACTTACAAATCCTTGTTCCACAAAACAGGGGAAGTCCAGGTCTGCTAATGGTTTTGCCCTTCACTTTCCCTGTCTTCCATTCTGGGTCCATTCAGCCAAGGTTTTGAGTTGAGACCTTTTCTACAGAAGGTCAGATACCTGTTTTTTCCTTTCCTTCCAAACACATATTTAGAAGTATTTTCTCAACATGTTCATTCTTTCCCTACAAGTTTCAGCAGCTCAGCTGTACCTCTTTTATGGCTGACAACTCCAAACTCTATGAGTCGTCTTAGAGGGGGCCCCCACTTCTTTGAAATGTGTAGAAGGAGCCTGCCTCCTTGGAAAAGGGAGGGAAGGAAATGCCATAGCAGTTTCTATCTCTAATAAATCTCTAGCCTTCTTTTACATCACCCGGAGAATTTTAAGGGGTACTGATAATGACCAGCTTGGCCACCTCTTACCTTAGGAAGCTGCTGGAGCTTAGGAAGCTGTGTGAGCCCTCTTTAGAGTGCCGAGCTGTACTTTTTACCTTTTGTTCTCAACTTTGTATCCTCAGTCAATCCCTCTCCATATAGACTATTGGAATAGTCCCATATAATATTCCGTTACAAGTCTCTGGTGTAAACTGAGGAGCGATTGCTTTGTAATATCTGTTTTAGCCACCCAGCAACATTTTTTGTCATGTTTTATTCTTTATCCTAGCGTATTTAAGATTTACAACACACAATAGTGGTATGTATCTAGTTTTTGATGAATGTAGTGGTGTAGGCTGCCTTGTATGATTTTTTAAATATTTTAGATTTTAAAACCTAATTATGTGACTCACTGAATTCTTAAAACTTCTTATATTTTAATCAAATAAGTAAGTCCTTAGCATTGTTTAAAGAAGGCATTCAGTGTGTATTTATTTATTAATATCGTATGAGTTCTTCCTATGTGAATTTTTCTTCATCTCACACGACAACTTTTCAAGAGCTGTGCTTTGGTATTACCTATGTCACAGAGGAAAGAGAATGAAATCTGGGTAATAAATTCAAATGTTGCTTGACCACTCACGAGATATGAGATTTCAGGAAAGTTTATTTCAGCTTCAGTTTCCATTTTTATTTATTTTTTATTTATTTATTTTTTTTTTTTAAATTATTTTTTTTTAAAGATTTTATTTATTTATTTGTCAGAGAGAGAGAGAGCGAGAGCGAGCACAGGCATACACAGAGGGAGAAGCAGGCTCCCTGCCGAGCAAGGAGCCCAATGTAGGACTCGATCCCAGGACGCTGGGATCATGACCTGAGCCGAAGGCAGCTGCTTAACCAACTGAGCCACCCAGGCGTCCCTCAGTTTCCATTTTTAAAGGATAATACCTATTTACCCTGTTTGTATGGATTAAATATTGCAGTGAATATAAATTTTCTGGAACTTCATAGAAGCCTCATATATATTAGTACCCTTCACTTACCCTTCAATTACTCCTCCTTTATTTAAGACACTCCACTCTGCATATTTTCTTTGAATTTGTGGTGGTAATTTCTTACTCTCAGAATAATTGATCTTTCAGAATCTATATCATAAAACCTACAGATCAACTACCTTAGCCACCCTTCACTCATTTGTATTATATTATACTGACAGTCCTTAGAGAACTACAAAAAAAAAAAAATATATGCACTTGCCAGGAGCAGTATTGTTGCTTTTTCTAATTCCTTCTGAATTCTATGATGTAATTAATCTGAGCTTGGTGTTCTGTCAACTTCAATAATCCTGACAACCTTATTACACTCTCCAGCGGAGAGATAAGTATTAAGTGAGCACCTGAGGGAATTAGATTCTACTGTCATCATTACCAGTCAATGTTTTTAGAAACCATTTCGCCCCCTTGTGTATATGAGAAATTGCATATTAAACTGAGAATGAATAGAACTGTTGTTGTGTTTGCCAACTCATTCTTATAACTGGGGGCAGGGTGGAGGAAGAGAGCTAGTGAGGATTCTAATAAGGAAGAAGAAAATTAAACTGCATCTGTGTAGGTAAAACCAAGAGTCTATTTTCATTATTAAAGCTGTTTGTCATTGCAACAACCACTGGTTGTTGTCTCAGGGAAGTATTGTATGTGCCTGCAGTTTTAGAAAACAACATCTTCTCAATTTTGCTGTGCTGTTTTTGACTTGATTGCGGGATGGTAATGTGATTGGATACCTGAATAATAATAAATTTTGGCATGCAGATTTGAATGGTGAAGAAAAAGGATGGGGAAAATAATGGTGGTGGCTTATGCCCATGTTAAATTTATGCAAAAATATGGTTAGCCAAATGATGAACAGATGCAGCTGAGTATTTCCATCATTTTTGTTAAATATCCTGCAAATGATTCTGGCTGGTTGTACAGGAAAATTGCATCAAAATGAAGTGTGTGCATGAGTAAAATATTAATGACTGATCTCCATTTAATGGGCTATAGATAATGCAGCTGTTTTTAGCCTCCAGCTGTGGAAACAACTTACTTTTTCTGAGAGAGAAAAAAAAAAAAGAGGACTTCCTGTTTTGTTTTATTTCAATCTCATTTTCTATTGACTTGATTTTCTTTCCTGAGTTTTGGACATCTCTTTCAGGAGTATCTCCAACATCTCCACAGTCTTCTCTTAGTAATAGGAGTCTAGGAGCCAGCACTTGGAAACTTCATTTAGACCTCTGGTGAGGTGTTTCATTCATGAGTGGTGGATGCCATGGAGAGGAGCCCATGAGGGTCTTAATGCCTGAAATACCCTTTATGAGGGGGCTGTTTTTCTTTACTGCTGAGTCACAGATGCCCTGAGGCCAGAAGACTGGGGAAACGAGGACCAGCTCCAACTTTCATTAAAGTTTGGCCAAACATGTGTGATGGTGATTAAATCAAGATCATCTTTTTGAGGAATAAATAAAGGCAACAAGACCAAGATGGGGGTAAGCAGAAGGCTCAAACTGTACTGAGAAGGTAGCAAGTAAAATCTGTGACTGAAGCAGAAGTGGCTGCTAATGAACAGAAAATACAAGGGGAACAAAAGAGAAGTACATTGGCACTTATAATAATAGCATGGACAGCTGTAGCCAGATGCTAGGAAGATCATTTCATATACCATATCATTCAATTATCACAACAATTCTACAAGTATTGTAAGATCCTTCCAAATCCTACAGAAGTGGAAAACTGAAGTACAAGGAGATTAAAAAATTCATACAATATCATATGGCTAGTTGAGTCCTACACTTTGATCCCAGAGATTGTACTCTTAAGGCCTCCAGTAACACCTGAAGGAGTGGAAGGAGAGTTAGGGAAGTAATTGAGTCATAATAAATAGGAGAAATGGAGAGTAGAGAGCAGCTACTTTTGCTGAGATCGGTATTATTTTATAAGGTCTTCTAAATCATGAAACTGTAATTCTGGCCAAGAAACTCATCCTTTTCTCTGGAGAGACCTGACTGTATGGTCCTAAGGCCTCTAACATCTCTACCCATTGGAGTGTTCTAAGAATAATATGGGAAGAGACTTGGAAAATGAAAAACAAGATATGAAGATGTGAGGAGAGAGCGGTCCAAAGGAAACATCAATGAATATAAATGCCCTGAGATAGAAATGAGTCTGGCATGTTCTAGTCTTAGCAAGAAGTCCAGTTTAGTTCTATTCTCACAGAGATTCTCTCTCCTGTGCTATTTCAAAACTTCTAGACTTTAGAACTATGACAGTAACTAACACAAAGAAAGGGCTCCATAGCCACTTGTTGAATGAATAAATGAAAAACAGCATGAATGAAAACTGAACAATATTTGGGCACTAGGCATTGGTGAATGGAAGTCAAACATTACCGAAATGGGTATAGAAGAGGAAAGACAGCTTGAGCATTTAAAATGAGAAAACTTCTTAATTCACAAATTTGTTTGTGATTAGCCTTGCTTCTTTGTTTATATTTTATTGTACCCAATAGCCTCATGCTGTTTACTTGGCTTCATAGACCTTGTGTTTTTCCAAACATACTGCTCATTAAAAAGGCCATTTCTAGCTTTTCATGAATGGGGAATAATGCCAATATTTGACAACTTCATTTCATTGGGCTGCTCATCAATGTAAAATTATTAGGATCATTTATTTCTAAATATATTCTGGATTGATAGCTAAATCAAAGTCAAATAATTGCCAAATTGGCTACAAATACATTTTAATAACTTCAGTGTCCCTCATTACCCACTCCATAGACATGCTCTTTGACTAACTCAAGTTTTATGTTAGTAATCCATACTATAAGCTATAATAATATGTAATCGTGCTCTCTGGGATATTAGAACTAACAAATTCATTGAAAATCTACAAATAAAATACTTGGCATCCATTTTGTCTCCTATTTTGATGCTTCTCAATCTTACCCCTACTCCGGTCATGTTCTTGTATTCCTTTATCCTGTGACTTGGGATCCATCTGGTGTCCTGAGTTCTGCTTCTGAGTTTAATATTTGTGTTAAAGCAGTCAACTGTTGGCACAAAATGTGGCAAAAAAAATTCAAACTTTATGTACTTTTGTTTTTCAGCGTAATCAATGAGCATTGGTCATAATTCTATGAGACTCTGGCAGGATCAGTCTGAGTTATAAGCACCAGGCTCTATGTACTCAGATTCCTCCCTCACTTCAGATGATGAGTAACCAACTTTAAACCAAATCTCTTGGTTTCAACATAAAGTTGTATTCGTTTGCAGGGATTGCCATAACAAAATACCATAGACTGAGTGGCTTAAGCAACAGAAATTTATTTTACAGTTCTGGGGACTAGAAGTCCAAGCTCAAGAAGTCAGCAGGTTTGATTTCTTCAGAGGCTTCTCTCCTTGGCAGCAGATGGCTGTCTTCCTTCTCTGTCCTCATGCGGTAATCCTTCTGTCTGTTGAACCTGTGTCTGTGTTCTAATTTCCTCTTTTTTGTTTTTCTTTAAAGATTTTATTTATTTATTTGACAGAGAGTTAGAAATGGAGCACAAGTAAGCAGAGAGGCAGGCAGAGGGAGAGACAAAAGCAGGCTCTTCGTTGAGCAGGGAACCTGATGTGGGGCTCAATCCCAGGACTCTGGAATCAAGACCTGAGCCAAAGGCAGCCGCTTAACCAACTGAGCCACTAATCTCCTCGAGCCCAGGTGCCCCTAATCTCCTCTTCTTATAAGGATACCAGTCATATCAGATTAGGGTCTACCCATATGATCTCATTCTACCTTAATTACCTCTTTAAAGACCTTTAAAGACCCTGTCTCCAAATATAATCATATTCTGAGGTACTGGGGGTCAGAACTTCAATATATAAATTTTGAAGAGACACAATTTGGCCCATATTATTTCTTCATGACATATCCCCTAGAATAATCTTGATGGCTATGCTGTATTAAGTTGCCAGGTGTAACCAAGGTACCTCAAACTCAAACAAGGGTCTCTGCTACAAGCAGATGACTCTGGCAGTTTACTGGGCAGATAAAGTGAGGATGTCATTGAGTAGATAGTTTTGCTGTTTCAGAGGACAGATATGTTGTTTTAATGAAGACATTATATACTAATTATGTTTGCATACATGTGTTTGTGTGTGTATGTAATTTTTGATCTGAACAAACAACATAAAAAGTTGCTTTTATAATCCCATTGTGTACACATGAAAGAAAAATCAAGGCTCAGGAAAGTTATCTCATGTGTAAAATGGAAAGATTACTGGTCATAAAGCTGGGATTAAAATCCAGATTTCTATAATTTGAAGATCTTATACCACTGCCATTGCATAGTACTGTCTTTCTAAAGACTCAACTTGGTTTTGAACAAGCTTATGAGAAAATTACTAAATGAAAGTCTGTGAAATGTTCTTCTCTTCTTTCCTATTTGTAGACAATAACCTAGTGCTTTTGTTGAATTTATAGAGATGACTCAACTCAGAAATTCAGTTCAAGTAGACTGAGAGTCAAAAGATGTTATAAGACCTAAAATCTCACCAAGGGAGCATCAGCTTGGACCACCTGTGCTTACTACTGATGGTGATGACAGAATGCTCATGCATCTTAAAGCTGCGCTAATTTAGAACCATTCAACTTAAATACAATCTCTATTACAAATACAGTTTTGTCCATTCATCTGTAAATCACATCTAGCAAAAAGACCCAGATGGTTTCCCCCAAATTTGGAAAGTACATTTGTAATGGCTTAGCATACAAAAAATTCATGCTGAGATCTGGGAGAGAAGTCTTAAGGGATGAGACAGTTATCCTATAGTCTAATAGAAATATAGCTAGAGGTTATGAGACTGCCCACACAAAGAGACATGGAATACTTATTAAGATGTCATAAATAATAACTGTCACATTGGCTAGAACCCCCAGATCAATAGTCACCATAACACATTCTTGGAAATACTGATGTTGGTGACTCAAAATGAGAAGTTAAAATTGCTTCTTCTTTGGCAGACATATTTGGAGCATCAGAGGTATGTATATTTAACAACAATTACCAATCCTAATTGTGCTGGGTAGGCCAGAAGTTTTACATAAAAGGGTATGGTATAAAATTTATTGCATACTATATTTACAACAAGTATCTTGCACCGACTGAAAAACAATCTTGACAACGGGAAAAAGCCTACTAAGACTGGAAGCAGAAAGGATGACTTCTGTTATTAAGTAGAAAATGATGGAACAGAAAATTATTTGTAAAATGAATGATTCTGTAGCAAAAATCATGATATAACAGAAAAATATCTATAGATTCAATGTTTAATCTTCAGTGAGATGCTCTAACCCTATGATATTTATATCCCAAGGTAATCCTTGATTTAAACCTTAACCTGGAAGGTTAAAATGAGTTTACTGATCTTCGTCAAGAAAGTACAAAACTAGGAAAACAAAACTTATTTTTGAGATATATCTTAGAGGCATATCATAATCACAATATTTATAATTATAAATAATTACAATAAATGTTATATAATGTTTAACTGGATATACTGGACTGTATATGTAGGAAACATTATTTTTTAGTTCTCCAAAACATGGTTTGTACATTTATGTGTTTTGGTCATAGAGGCCACTCACTTCTTATATTGCTAAATGGCAATGGAATGAATTACTGATAAAGACGATCATTTCACAGCCCAAGACCACAGAGGAAAAAAGAGAGGAAACACAGAATGGGGAACCACATAGATTATGTAATTGTGCCTTTGCCATGTTTAAAAAATATATACATGGACAAAAAAACCATGATAGAAGTCAAATTGTTATAGTTGCTGAAAGTATTATTTTGAATCAGGCACTGAGAATAGCACAGGCATTAGAAATCCTGTAACAATGGAATAGGCCTTTGGAATAAGCAAAGCTCCTTTTTTTCTTTTTAATTAACATATAATGTATTATTTGCTTCAGGGATACAGGTTTGTGATTCATCAGTCTTACACAATTCACAGCACTCACCATAGCACATACCCTCCCCATGTCCATAACCCAGCCACCCTATCCCTCCCCCTCACCCCCCAGCAACCCTGTTTGTTTCCTGAGATTAAGAGTCTCTTATGGTTTGTCTTCCTCCCTGGTCCCATCTTGTTTCATTTTTTTCCCTCCCTCCACCCCCACAGCCCCCCACCCTGCCTCTCAAACTCCTCATATCAGAGATATCATATGATAACTGTCTTTCTCTGATTGACTTATTTCAGAATAAGCAAAGCTCTTAATTAAGATAAGGTAAATGTGTGATTCTTGGGCAAGCTCTCTTTTATGTGAGCTGGCTCCTTCATATGTCACACAGTAAAGATTATTTTATAATTATATTCATATATTTACGTGCACATTAAAAAAGATTTTAAGAACAAAATGCATTGTTAACTACTCTGAAAGGTTTTTTGGTTAGAGCATCTTTCTATAAATTACTGCAATACTTGGATATATGTTTAAATTACCAAATAAACAAAGAAATAACACTGCAGAGAAGTGATTTATTTTTCCTTCTAGAATACGTAAATGATATGTATCCTTTGAGTAGAATTAAAATTCAATGACCAATAACAAGACATTCAATTGAGGGCAATTTAGGAATCTTCCCCTAGATCTCTCGTGAAGATAGTAGTGAACATTGGGTATGCATGCAATATTCATGTGCATTGACTGATCTGAGGCAAATAAGAGTAAACACACTGATGTTTAAAAACCCTGCCATATCCATGACCTCAACTAATTCTGATAATATCACTGTAAGGGTACAATGGTAGAAACTATTATTCCTTTTTTACATATGCGAAAACCTGAGTTTAAATTACCAGTGATCACATGGTTTTTCTGTGGCAGAACTGGTGCTACCAACTGCACTTTTTTCCTAGTTTGGGGATTCAACTCAATCACAAATTAGTTCAAAATAAATTACAATTATTTTAAAATAATCTAGTAGATTGATTTGATCCTTCTGTGAGATTGCTCTTGAATTATTTTTTAGATCAAAGGCTCTTTTCATTAAACGATGCTCTGGAGCCATTTCACTGATTCTCTAGCTGAACTGTTGAGTGATTGGTTGACCTGTAGCAAACCCACAGAAGTAAAAACAAAGAACAAAATCACTGTGAGAAAGTGGGTGGCACTTAAAATTATAGCTTAGATGATTTATAGTCTAATTGTTATTTTCCTAACAAATGAATTATCTTTGTTCACAAATCTAAAAATGATGTTTCCAATGTGTGAACTCTTTTGAAAAGTAATTGTTCAAGAAATTCTACTCAGATATTACATTTATCCAGCACATGGAATTATCTGCTGCTCTAAATAGACCTCAGATTTGGCCACTATTGTTTAGTTACTGAAAGAAGTTAATCAAGATTTAAAATTTTATTCAGTTTCCATCATGGCAAGAACAGATATGCCAGAGTTGATAAAACCTCAGTATGAATTTAATTTTAGCAAGCACAAGAGAAAAAAAATAAATGATGGAATATATGAGCAATGCAGACAAATGGAGAAACATCTTAAAGATGGAGGTTTTCCCTGTCCCAGTGATTAAATTTAATTGTAACTCTCTAAGATTTACTGGATGCTTTTGTTGTGGTATTGTATGTTTTGTTATAAACTTTTATTTTGTAATAGGCTACCTGAACATGTTTGTTTTTCTATGTAAAATTAAAGTGTAAAATTTGTGACTAACTCACATATAATAGTCCACCCCCCAAACCTAATATTTTAGCTTTTTTTTTTAAAGATTTTATTTGTTTATTTGACAGAGATCACGAGTAGGCAGAGAGGCAGGCAAAGAGAGAGGAGGAAGCAGGCTCCCCGCTGAGCAGAGAGCCCAATGTGGGGCTCAATCCCAGGACCCTGGGATCATGACCTGAGCTGAAGACAGAGGCTTTAACCCACTGAGCCACCCAGGTGCCCCTAATATTTTAGCTTTTTATAGAAGTTGTGATGATCTCATTCATGCTGCCCCCAAAGAGAAAATAAGTGAATCAAACTTTAATTGCCAAGGTGCTTCCTAAAAAATGGAAGTTATGAGATTAATATTAATTTATCTTATTTACATTGTGCCACCAAACATAAAAACTTTGCATTTCACTGTTTGGATTAACAATGTACTAAGCAAAAGGACAAGTACTAGTTTGTTACATTTCTGAAAGATAATTTAAAAATTCTTGATTCTTAGAAATACTGAATTAGCTTAAATGTGTGAGATCTTGGGAAGCCTGGATGATACAGTTGGTTAAGCAAGTGACTTTTGGTTTTGGCTCAGGTTATGATCTCAGTCAGGGATGTGAGACTGAGCCCTGAGTAGGACTCCACACTCAGCGTGGAGTCTGGAGTCTGGTTAAGATTCTCTCTCACTCTCCCTATGCCCCTCCCTCCCTCCCTCCCTTCCTCTCTCTCTCTCTCTCTCTCTCTCTCTGTAATTAAATAAATAAATCTTTTTTTTTTTTTTTTTAAGTGTGAGGGGTACCTGGGTGGCACAGTCAGTTGAGCATCTGACTCAATTTCAGCTCAGGTCATGATCTCAGGGTCCTGAAATCGAACCCGTGTCAGGCTCTGCACTCAGCAAGGAGTTTGCTTGAGATACTGTGTCTCCTTCTTTCTCCACCCCTCTGCACAACCCCTCCCCGTGCCTGCTCTCTCTCTAAAATAATCTTTAAAAAAGATTTTTTTTAAAGAAGTGTGAGATCTGGGGCGCCTGGGTGGCTCAGTGGGTTAAGCCTCTGCCTTTCGCTCAGGTCATGATCCCAGGGTCCTGGGATCAAGCCCCTCTCTTTACTCAGCAGAGGGCCAGCTTCTGCCTCCCCCTCTGCCTGCCTCTCTGCCTACCTGTGATCTCTCTCTCTTTCTGTCAAATAAATAAATGAAATCTTAAAAAAAAAAGTGTGAGATCTTACATTTTTAAAAAACAAGTGAAAACCTGGAATATACAAATATCTAGAAAGAAGACTGATTTCATAATTGAAATAATGGTAAGAGAATTTTGTTCATCCTTTGCTAAGAACAAAATGAATCTGTTGTTTTACTCTTATAATTACATAACAGAATATTATTCATTTATACATTTACTTTTATCATTATTCTAGCAATATTTATTGAACATCTATAATGTGCCAGGCACTGTGTTGGGCAGTATACAAGACAATCTTATCAGTACTCAGGAAACTTACATTCTAATAGGAAATTCTACACTTTGTAAGGAGCTGTGTTAAGGTTAAGGGTCCCTGCTTTCAGAAAGTGTGCCTACTTTGCTCCTCTCCACTAGTAATGGGAGAGGTGAGAGTGATTTGGGTAGAACATTTGAGACTGGGGTGGTGGGGTGGAGGAGACAGGGGTGCCCAAGTAAGTACTCCAAAAAGGGGGCCTGTCATAATCTATTGTTCACATACCACGTATCACTGATAAGTTTTCCCTGTGTATGGAAATGAAGTCAACAACCAAGATCCCTAAATAGCAGATGCCTAAGTAGCAGATGTGGACTTGCTTTTATCTCATCATCAACTTATTACCATTAGCTGTAGTAACTCTTCTTCTGCATGATGATGGCAGGTTGCAAGAACAATAGATTAATAAAAGCATCTCTATTCTAATAATATTCTAATACAGAATACATAAAAAAGTAAAACTTCCAATTGGTTTACCTAGTATTTATTATAGGTTATTCATTATTAACAGGGAGAGGAATAATCTATAGCGCAGTCTAACAACTCCTTCCCCCCACCCAAAGTAGCTTTCACTGGTCTATTAACAGTTACAATTTTACTGTTTGGGAAAGTTATGCGATAGGCCTAAGAGGGCACTAGAGGACCAGAAAGTGGTATATTAGGGACATTTATTAGGTTTATAATGAAAAAGATAATTAAGCCGCTTTATCTTGTAGCTGTATAAAAATATTTATCAGACCTCCTATCTTAACAAGGCCCAAAAAGTCATTACTACTAGAGTGACCATACACTTTGGTTTTCTTGGGAGAGTCTCGGTTTACAACAGTTACTTAGGTATTATGGACAGTGCCACCTTGTCCTTTCTTTTTTTTTTTTTTTTTTTTTTTTAAATTTATTTGACAGAGAAAGATCACAGTAGACAGAGAGGCAGGCAGAGAGAGAGAGAGAGGGAAGCAGGCTCCCTGCTGAGCAGAGAGCCCGATGCGGGGCTCAATCCCAGGACCCTGAGATCATGACCTGAGCCGAAGGCAGCGGCTTAACCCACTGAGCCACCCAGGCGCCCCCACCTTGTCCTTTCAAAAGTGTTACATTTTGGGCAATAAATTATATCATTATCCTAGTTAAAACTGACAGAATACCTGCTTTTTATTCTTTGAATATTTATTTATTTATTTATTTATTTATTTAAAGATTTTATGTATTTAGGGATGCCTGGGTGGCTCAGTCAGTTAAGCGTCTGCCTTTAGCTCAGATCATGATCTCAGGGTCCTGGGATTGAGTCCTGCATGGGAGGGGGGACCATCCTTGCTCAGCAGGGAGCCTGCTTCTCCCTCTGACTGCTGCTTCCCCTGCTTGTCCTCTCTCTGTGACTCTGACAAATAAATTATATCTTAAAAAAATTTATTTATTTGAGAGAGAGAGAGAGAGAGAGAGAGCGTGCACATGAGTTGGGGGAGGGGCAGAGAGAGAGGGAAAAGCAGACTCCCTGGTGAACTGGGAGCCTGATGAGGGGCTCCTTCACAGGTCCTTGGGATCATGACATGAGCTAAAGGCAGATGCTTAACTGACTGAGCCACCCAAGTACCCTATGACTGAGAGATTTTTAAAAAATAGATTTTGAAGGCCAAAGTATAATGAAAGTGATGAGAGCAAATTTTTAAAGAAAGTGTTAAATCATACACGTATTTGATAAAAGTACATAACGGATCATAAGTTAGAAATAAAGGTATGACTTGCATTGACATACAGTAAAAAACTGTACAGTGGATTAACTGATAGTGTAATTTGGGATATATGGGAAAACTGAAGGGATAAAGATATTTAAATCTGGATCTCCCATGCTTTATATGAGTTGGGATAAACATTTTAGCTCATGGAATCTCAGAATGTTATAGGTGGAATGGAGTCAAGAAATCATTTCATTCAAGCTTATTAATTTGTGAATGAAAGAACTTATCTGATTAGGGTCACAGAATTCCTTACAAAGTGAAGACTGAGCTTAATGGCTTTTTCTCTCCCCAATCTATTACACAAAGTCTAAATCAATTGTTGGATCATTGTTGAATCTAATATTAAGCAGAATAACACAGGCACTTTCAATTGAAAAAGAAAATTAGCTGTAAGGGAAGTACTTAAGAAGCCAACACTAATCTACCTTCAAACTGTAATAGTAGCTGGTCTGCGAGTAAGTACCTGAACTGTAATAATTCATAGGGCAGCAAGAGTAAAAGCAGATTGGCTAAACTTACTCTGAACTGGGGCTTGATTTAAAGTTGCACCTTGTGTGTTTGCACAGGCTTATGGGTATGCATGGGGGCACGTGTTTGAAAACAGAAAGGGGAGAGGGACTGGGGAGAATCCAGAGGGAGAAGAGTAAGTTTAGGAGATAAAAGCACATTAAAAGTGGAGAGGTCAGCCTTAGGCTCAGGTCATGATCTCAGGGTCCTGGGATTGAGCCCCGCATCGGGCTCTCTACTCCGCCGGGAGCCTGCTTCCTCGCCTCTCTCTGCCTGCCTCTCTGCCTGCTTGTCATTTCTCTCTGTCAAATAAATAAAATATTAAAAAAAAAAAGTGGAGAGGTCATTGTGTATTTAAAGTAGCACTTGAACCTTACACCTCTAAGGTGTAAAGTGTTATATTTATAAATGAGTTAGTTTGTTAGAGTTCTGTGAAATTATGTTCCTAGTTATTTATATATTTACCTGATAAAATCCAAGTAAGAGGGTCTATGCCAATATTAACAATCACCGTCTAACAATATTTGCTTTCAAGAGCATCCTGAAACTTCCTGATAGAAATAGAAGGGATATCTGGTTTTGTATCAACAATAGATTTTTTTTCCATCTACAAGAAGCATAATGATTATTTTCCCAGAGCTTTAAACTTTCCATTTGAATGGTACTCTCTCTAACACATCAGTTTCTTCCATTTCCATCCCCCTACAACAACTCATCCCCAATTTACTTTTCATCTACTTTGACAAATTTATCCTAGGTAACTCCTTTAACCCTAGGTTCTGTTTAAATGTCACTTTCTCAGGGAAGCCTTATTTTACTCCTGTCACTACCCATTACCCCAACTAGGTTAAAACTTGCAGTCAGTATATATATGTATATTTATTTATTTGTTTGATTGTTTTTTAAAAGATTTATTGATTTGAAAGAGATCACAAGGCAGAGAGAGAGAGAGAAAAACAGGCTCCCCGCCAAGCAGAAAGCCCAATGGGGGACTCGATCCCAGGACCCTGAGATCATGACCTGAACCGAAGGCAGTGGCCTAACCCACTGAGCCACCCAGGCACCCTGCAGTTAGTATTTATAACTGTGAAGTACTATTGCTATATTTATTAATATAAAGCTAGAGTCATAAAGAATGAGTTACCTTCCCAAATTTATGACTAATAGAATGAGTGTCAAGAGTATCTGAGTACAATGCCCATCAACTTTTCTGTCCTTATACTTTGTGTTCTTTTTTACACAATTCACTTTGAGATTTTTCATTAACGCAGATAGAACCTCCCTCCTTCCCAGGGTTCTTGTTTAAATGTTTCCAATTTCATTTAGCTTATATTTTTCTTGCTCCCCTTTTACTACCAACTGCTTTCCTTATTTTTCTTCTTCTTCTGTCAGTCTTATTAGAGTTATATGGGGGAGGGGCAGTACCTTTTGTGTTTTAGGCTAAACCTCCTAAATTATCTATAAAAAGTTGATAAGTGATTTCTTGGTTGCTAATTCTTTGAATTTGGAATATATTTTAGAAAAGACACAGCATTAATATCTCAAGCATTTTAATAAAAGAAGTGATAGTAACACAGGCAGCAGTAGCTTTGCAAGTTGTTATGGATTGTAAAATTGACCATGCAAGCTGAAATAGTACAAAGCAATCCTAATAAATGGGAAGAATTAAGGTCATCTGATCGCTTATAGAATTTTTTTGTCAGAATATTAAAAATTCTTTTATTTTCAGTGAGTAAATGCATGGGGAAATAAAAAATGGTAAAACCAGTATTTATTTAGTACACTGTAAATTTAAACATTAGAAACATTGAGAATAAATGTTTCATTTATGTTAAAATATATCAAAATTAGTTTCAACAGTACTTGCCTTATTCTCATACACAAATCATGATTGAGCATATCTTTTCTAAGCCTTGTCAAACTGTCATAGTCCTTCCTAAGTTTGGATCAGTTGCCGCTATATTGTTTTTTTTTTTTTTTTAATTTATTTATTTGTCAGAGAGAGAGAGAGAGAGAGCGCGAGCACAGGCAGACAGAGTGGTAGGCAGAGGCAGAGGGAGAAGCAGGCTCCCTGCCGAGCAAGGAGCCCGATGTGGGACTCGATCCCAGGACGCTGGGATCATGACTTGAGCCGAAGGCAGCCGCTTAACCAACTGAGCCACCCAGGCGTCCCTATATTAGTTTTTATTGTTGCATAACTACTTACCACAAACCTAGCTGCTTAAAACAGTCCTCACTTACCTCACTATTCTCCAGGTCCTACATCTGGGCATGTTTGGCTGAGCTCTCTGCTTAGGGTCTCATAGGCCAAAGATAAGGAGTCAGGTGGGCACGGCTCTTATCTAAAGGCTTTGGATAAGAAATGGCTTCCAAGCTCATTCAGAATGTTTACAGAATTCATTCAGTTTCCAGGGATTTTGGTCTGAGGTTCCCCTTTCCTTGCTACCCATCAGATGGAGGCCAACAGTTCCAAAATGCACCTTCATCCCTTCTCATACACTTCCCCTTCATCTTTGAAGCCAGCAATGGTGCACTGAATACTTTCCACACAAATCTCTCTGATGTCTTCTACTACCAGATGGAGAATACTTTGTTTTCAAAGTCCTCACCTGACTGGGTCAAAGTCCAGCCAAATAATCTCCATATCTTAGGTACAACTGACTTGGCACTTTATTTATCTGCAAAACCCCTTCACAGTGTCAATGTCTGGCTGAATAACCAGGTGGCTAGAATCTCAAGACCATCTTTACAATTCTGCCTACGGGTGCACTGGACTCCCTGCCCTCAATATTTTGAAGTATCTCTGAGACCCTTCAGTGTCAAGTATACTAGTAACTTCAATTCCTCTGAAACACCTTCATTCTTTTTGTCACATTTCCTCATTTCTATTGATAATTTTGCCTTCCTTAATTCCTCTGGCTATGTACCCTGGGTCCCTGGAATGTTGGCAGTGTCTTTATTCCCATGGTCAGCCATCTTCTGATCACATCTGATTGCACTTTCAGTGCACCACCTTGTTTCTTTGCTGCACTGTCACCTTTACATTGTAATTGTAAGGGTGACAGTGCAGCAAAGAAAACAAAACGAACTGTGGGTTTATCAATGGGAGACAAGGAGGGGAACACAAACACACACTCTGCTGTCTGTATAACTAAGCAGGGACTATTCACCAACAGATTGTGCTCCATGATGACTCCTTCCTTCGTCTCTTTTTTCCAGTTTGATTAAACTGAGGTTTTACCACATACACTGAGTTTTTAATTTTATTGGCATACATTCTTTTCATTTTGAAAAGTTCTATTGTTTTCATTTTCATAACTGCATCATCATTCTCTCCTGTTTCTTGTTCATAATTCCATCCATTAAATTAAGAATTTAATTTATGGCCTTTATATTCTGCATTTAATAATTCTATTTATGAGAAAGGAGTACTGTATTTGTAGAGGTTCAGCAGAAATAATAATTTACCAAATTTGAACTCCTTTCTCCTAATAAATAGAATTATTAAATGCAGAATATGATAGCTGTATGAGAAATCTTTAAAGAAACAGAAGATACTTTCATTGCAAGTTTATATTTTGTGAGAATGTTGAGGGACCCAAATTCTGTCATGTACCCAAGAGGTATAGTATCATCTTGGATACATTATCTTATTTATAATTTTCAGGTAGAGTTTTCTTGGCTAGCAAGGTAAGTAACTCGGTGATAAGAGGGTATGGGTACATATTCCCCAAAGAAATTATGATGATATTTTTATTATTTTAATTAATTAATTTGACCTCAGGCCATGGCAGAGACTTTCTTATCTGTTCTCTCTCTAGTCAGGAAGGTCTCTAGTTCTTTTACTCTGCCCATTCTTTCAGTAAGGATGCAAAAATTATTTCAGGTATCTTGTATATATATGGAATGGCATTATCTCCTATTTCCATCTGAAAGTTTGATATTTGTGTTTCTCAGTACACCTCCATTTTCTATTTTTACTTGTATCTTTGGTTTGTGCTCCTGTGTGTGCATTTATAAGGGAAAGCTGGATGTTTTTCTTACTTCCTTGGCAAGAGAGTAAGACTTTTAAAGTATCTTTGTTGCAGTTTTTTCAGCATTCTGATGTTTTGCATCAAGAAGTCTTTCTCCAATATCCAGATCATATACACATGGAAGTAGAAGTCTAGTTCAACATTTTGGGCATACTTTTTTTTAATTACAGATAAATATATCCCTAAACAGTATCTATAGCATTGGTTTGCATATTGTTAAGCTTCAAATGACAGGTAGCAAATTTAGGAATATATGTTTAAATATTTTATTTGTGCAGCCCTAGTAATCTTCATTTCTGTACAGTGACTACTTTCAAAAGTGTATTTATATATATAGCTTTCAATTTTTTCCTATTAGAAATAATGCTCTAAGAGCTGGACATACTGGAGTATTGGTTATGCTTACAAACTGCTGTAGATATTTTCAGATTGCTTTCCAAAAATATTTTTATCAATTTACAGTCTACCAGCAATGCACAAGGGTTTTAATTGCTCTGAATGCCTGTCAGAGTTGATATCACCACCTTTCTTTTTCTCACCATACTGAGTGGTATAAATTGGTATTTCACGTTTTTAGTTTGCATTTCTCTGAACTTTTCACATCTTTTTTGCCATTTGAATGTGCTCTAGTGAGGTGTTCTTTTACTTTGTCCAGTTGTCAACTGTATAATTATTTTGTTAATAATCCTTATCAGTGGGGCGCCTGGGTGGCTCAGTTGGTTAAGTGGCTGCCTTCAGCCCAGGTCAGGATCCCAGGGTCCTGGGATTGAGCCTCAGGTAGGGCTCCCTGCTCGGTGGGGAGCCTGCTTCTTCCACTCCCTCTGCTGCTACCCTTGCTTGTGCTCACTCAGTCAAATAAATGAAATCTTTAAAAAATAATAATCCCTATCAGTGATAAGAACTGAAGCACTTCTACCAGCATGTCATAGCATTTTGTTGCTGCTTTTTGTAGTATGACAAGGCACAGAAAGTTTTACATTTATGATAATGGTCCAATATGTCAATCTTTTACTTTGGTGCTTCTAAGAAATTCTCCCTTGCTTACAGATATATACATATACTCCTATATTTCCCTATAAAGTTTTGACCTACTTTTCCATAGTAAGTCTTAAACTTGCATGATAATTTTTGTAGGTTTTAATATGTATTTATGGGTAATCAATTGAAGAACAATATATTGATTTATAAGCCACTAATTTTAATACATCAGTATTTGGATTTAGTCATGGATCAGAATACCATGTGTTTTTCCACTTCTGAATTCTGTATCCCATTTTCTTTCTACACCAAAACCAAACTATGTAAAACACATGTCAAAAAGATCTTGTCTATTCTTGCACCTTGCTTTTCATATAAATGTTAAAATTAGCTTGTCAAGTTTCACAAAAATGTTTGGATTTTAATCAAAATTACTTCCAATTCATCTATTTGGAGTGATGATAATGAACTTCCATTTATTTGGAAGTTCCTATTCCTATCACTTTCCATTTTTTTGGGTTTCTTCAATATGCCAGAAGAAAATTTTATCATCTTCTCCATAAAACCTTATACTTCTCTGGTCATATTAATTCATAAGACCACAATTTTTGTTGCATTATAAATGTAATGTTTAAAAAATTTCTATTACTCTGATTTTGGATATTAATCTTAATATCCAACACCTTTACTGTACTCTATCATTACTTCCAGAGGTATGTTCAGAGATTCTATAAAATTATCTGTTCAGAAATCAACTGAGAATGAGAAGTTTCTTCCATTCCTACTTTTAATGAGAATCCTAAGTATTCACCGTTAAAGCACCTATGGATTTTTAATATTCTTTATTACTGTATGAAAACTTTTTTTAGCCCTTGTTCCTATTGACTAATAAGTATTTTTAAATCAGTAATTGATGTTCATTTTAAAACTATTTTTCTGTACCTGTTGAAATTTTCACATTGGTTTTCTCCAATGGTGATGATTTTCTGAGTCAAAATCTTTCCTTCCTGGCTTAACATAAGTTGTGATAATGTTTATTTTTGATAATTTAAAGGAACTGGGGTTTGCTAACATCTTCATTTTCTTCATCTAACTTCATAATACACTTAGCTTACAATCATTTGTTTTTTGCTGTATTGTCTATAAAATTCTAAACATCTAGTGTTTTTCTGCGTATATCTGGGTAGAGATGGGATTAGTTAAATTCTAGATGTATTCATTTATTGAAGACAAAAATTTACTTTTAAATGTTTTTCATTTTTTCGATGTTTTCAAATTCACTGCCTTTAAGTTTTCACTAGCATCTCAATTTTTTCATTATGCTTTAACTGTTATTTTTTAGTCCTTTATTAGTTTAAAAATTCTACTGCCTCAATAAAAAGCATTGGCTTAGCATCCGAATTCTATTTTTGCTTCTATTGCTTCTGTGTTTTTGTTTTTGATCCATGTATAAATCACTACTGTTGAACATATTTTCTCATCTCTAAAATGAATTTGGTATTTCCTTTTCAGCTCACGTATGTCCAATGAGGCTCAAGTAACATACGACTGAAAACATTTTAAAAAACATTTTGAAAAAAATTAGGGGGAAAATGCACCCAAGAATTTACGGGTTTATCTGCAGTTATCTTTTTGAACAAGTGCATCATTTATAACAAATGTTATTGTCCAAAGCATCATGGGCATCTTTTGGAACATGAACGAGAATTAAACAGCTTGCATCCACCACAGCAGAGTAAAACTTCTAGTCTGATGTTACAAGTTATCTCTAGCTCATCTGAGTACCAGTAAGTCACTAACCTGGTAACTTTTGAAGACTAATGTGAAAGGGTATTTTAAACAAAATAAAAATGTTGTGATTTTAGCACATTAATATATTCTCATTTTATAAAATACTTTTTAAAAAAATTATAGAAACACTTTAAAGTACCCCATATAGGTCCCAGTGGAAGGCGTTACTGTATTACTGTGTGCGAAGAAAGCTCTTCTGGAATCTTTAACTACAGAGCATACTTTCTTTTTGGGGTCTTTATCTTCCTCAACATCGAGTAACAATTAGGTTCCTGACCTCATTGTTACAAGTAACAATTAGGTTCCTGACTTCATGCTGTAGTTAAAATGCCGTATCCAGGGAATTGACAGGTACATGATTTTTTCTTTTTAAATATAAAGATCATTAGTTTGAAAACATGAAAAGAAAGAATCTTAAAATTCCTGCACTCAAATGGATCCAGTAAAGCATTGAGAAGATCTTGCAAATAACTCATTTCAGAAAACTAGATTAACAACAAATACATTAATTCAAATCTAAACATACAAAATAGCATACAAAAGTATTTGCTGCAGTGGCATTTAAATGTTAGGTCGCTCAATACCACCGTACAGGTCTGTAACATCCCTCAGGTATTTATTGCATTGAGATGTTTTTTCTGATGGCCCCATTTCTATGATAATTTTTATTCACCTAAATATTACTTCCAATTTGGACTATTTCTTTAAACTAGAACATTTAGCAAATAAGTGATTATGAACAGCACTAAACAACATGTACAATTTCTAATATAAGTAAGTGCTCCAGCTCTGGATTAGGAATTCAAAGGAATAAAAATTTCTCAGAATTACTCTAAGACAAACTGAAAGATCTAAAGAGTTGGAGTAAAAGAAAAATGAAAAGTATTACTTTTAGAAAGGTCAACTAATTTTCTGCTATGAACCATTCGGTTTTTTTTGTTTGTTTTTTGTTTTTTTAAATCATTTGTCTTTTGAGAGCAAGGATATTAGCCTGGAAAAGTGGTAAAATGTATATATTAAGGTATCTTGAGTTTCACTTAAAGAGAAGTAGCTTTTACAATGGACTGAGCGACAGGCTTGGATTATATTTATTTTACCACCTATTTTATTTTTCACTGGATGCTGCAGAAAGCTAAATTTGTAGACTAAATGGAGAAATAAAGTTGGGCAAAAGTTCCTCTACTTTGATAAAACTCCCATTCAGGAGAAAGTGACTATGATTCAACAGCAATTCAACATTTATTTTACTTATGTCAATACCTGAAAAACATGTACAATCTTAAAACATACAGAGTCTAAATAAAGTCATTTTTTAAAATTTTATTAGTACTGTTTACCAATGGGGAGATGCAATTTATTTACACCAGCAGCCATAGGGGCAAGGGGAATACACAGTTAGTTAGCAATCGGTATAGGATGGACTACTTATGCAAAAATAATAATCTCCAAAACAAAGGACAGTGGTGAGCTTCACTACACTTCCCCAATGATCCCAGCATGCGATAATGCCAGGCAATGGCCCCTGGACATGCGGTGTGGGAACTAATGTATGGAAAAAAAAGCCACAAACCACAAAAATTTATAAAGAACCCCTTCCCCCTATACACGCACACACACTCAGATACTTAATAGAATTACAGGGTGATCAATATATTTAATTGAGGAAGGAAGGATAGGAATTCTGCTGTTAGAGGGAAGATAGGTAGGGAAAGGGAGAGTTCCTAACCACTGTCAACTACATGATAGGGAGCATTCACTCCCCAGAAAAGAAAGGAGTTAGACTGTCCCCTCAGGGTACCTATTGGACCTAGCCCACCTCATACCCATCCAGGACAGGCCTAGGGCTACTGCCCTAATAATGGGAGGGCAAAAAAGAAAAACAATAACCAAGAGGGAGGTAATATGAACCAACGATTTTTCAAAATTACTTCCACTTCTTCCTCCTCTAACCAAGAGAATGGCCAGAAAGGAAACAATAATGTCATAATCAGAGCTCCCTCTCTGAAGGAAGAGTGGACCATGACCTTACTTTCAGCCTGCTTCCAGGACATTATTTGGAAGCAGGCCAGAGTTTCACTTGGACCCTCCTTTCCCTCTGCATCCCCTCAGAAGGAGATGTCTATAAAGTCCAGGGCAGATAACCCAATATTGTTTTAGCTCTTACCAAGCTTTAACTTTCTAAAAAGTCAGCACAGTTCTTGAAGACCAATCTGTAACTATACCTCAACCCTGACCAGGACAATTCTAGGGGAAAATGCAATAATAGACAGTCTTGAGGCCTTATCACTATGGTTCCCTTAATATCTATATGTAACACAAATCAGCCCATATAGTCCAAAGAGTTCCTTCTGGGATAAGGAAGGATACATGCACAGCAAGGGTTAGAGAAAATAGATCAGGACCCACTACGTTAGTCAGCCTTTACTGGTCTGCTTAGGTCCTAAGAGGCAGTATCCAAGTGGAGGTGGGAAGATGTAACTCCTTATGAAGTAAGACACAGCAGGAAGGCATTTAGCAAGGCAGTCCTATAGGAAAATGCTTAGGCATGACACTGCCTTTCATACACAAATAATTATGTTCTCTTCCCATCTTAATCCCAACAGAGGAACCCACCAGAAAATTCTTCTCTGGATCTCCTAAAAGAACGAGGGGGGAAAAAACAACCCAAGAAAAACTTGAAAGAAGCCAAGGACAGGGAAACTGGGCAGGCTTAAGAAGCAGGAGCATCAAGAGAGATGAACTGAAACTGGTGTGAAAGCAGGGTAGCAGGCAGCACCTGGGGCCATGAGCTGCACCAGATAGGCAGTGGAGCAGGGGACAGTAGGAACATGGGGCCAAGCCAGACGGATGAGGCTGGGACCCTTACTGGGGCACAGAATGAGGTAAGAAAACATTTCAAATAAAGCAGCACCGTTCCCGCTCACTTTGGGGTTCTCACCCCTCTACACTTCATAAACCCTCAATCAGGGAGTAAAGTGGAGGGTAGTTTTGATATGTGGCTCACCATTTCCCATCCTTGCCTATCCCATTCCTGACTTCTGACAACAAAAAGACAGCTCTTGTTGTCAAGAATATCCAAAAGAGACTCAATGGAAGGGGCTGCCTGCCCCTCCTGAAGGGCAGAGGTGGTGACAGTCTAGATGTTTACCATAACAGAGCTTTGACTGCCCAAACCAAGAACAGGGGCATTCAATAGGATACTGCAGTCAAATGAGATGACCCAGGCTTGCTCCTTGGCTCCTAGTACTAACCCATTAACATCGAGGGCAGCTGAAAGAGGTCCCCTCTGGGCTCAGCTTTCAATCACAGTCTCCTGCCCAGCCATCATGCTCTTCTATAATTCAGGCCTACCCCTGGCATAGAAGGCAGGTAACGACCTGGCATAATGACCAAGTCAGACACATGGACTGGCTAGGTAGTTAGTAATTCAGAGTAAGAAAATGACTGCCCCACCAAACTGTTGTTCACAGCATAATATATCCAGATATGAATCTTGCAGTTTAAGAGATCGTGCATAGTTGCAGAAGCTCCTGCTACCTCGTACTCAAGGGATCATAACTAAATCCTCAGCCTGCCTGGATAACCAAGTTGTCCATTTAATAAGCCTATGCCACCGGGTGGGGTACAAGACAAAGGGCTCTGTTCAGCAAAAGGTTAGCCCTTGTCCCCAATTCTGTTCAAGTCACTGTACATGCTGGATCTTTGGGAAACTGGTAGTTTTGACCTTTTCTTCTTGTTGGAGGCAAGATCACAGAGCTTCCCCTACCAGATTCAGTTGTAATTCTTTTTCTTGGTTTTCCCAAATTGGAACTGTTAATATCCAGATCTCATACCTGACTTTCATCTGTCTTGGAGAAGTCCAAATCAGAGGCTCAGAGATCAGAGGAGCAGTCCCACTGAGGCCCAATGATTAAGGCCTGACCATCAGCTTTGTCCAAACTGTCAGTTATCCAGAAAGCCCTTGACATCAGGCAGAGAGAAAGGCTGAGGAACCAAAGGATTTATATGCTGGGCACACAGCTGCTCACCTGTGCACTGGGGACAGACAGTACAGGGATCTTGTGCACTTCCTGGTGTAGAGATCAACCTGCATGGCACGGAGCACAGGATGCACAGCTCCTCCTGCCCAGGGTTTCAAAGCTGATTCCAGGTAACATACTTATAAAAGGATTCAAATTCCTAAATTCTCCACTTTGGGTGTTTAAAGGCTAGGATGTTCAATGGGAAGTGGAACTTTTGTCTGGTTTCTTTCTTTTTTCTTTTTCTTTCTTTCTTTTCTTTTTTTTTTTTTTTTCCCTCTACTTAGATACCTAACTTCTCCAAACCACAGGACCGGTCTATGTTATTGTCCTGGTCACTCTCTGACTCTCTCATGTTGCAGCTACTGGAATTCTGGGGGTGAGCGTTGCAGCTGCTGATCAGGCCCATTCCCGGATTCTCCAGGAAGGGAGCAAAGCGGAAGGCGGCATGCTCCTTTATCTTCCACTGGCTGAATGCCAAAATCCTTCACGCTACCAGTTTCTGCGAACTCCAGGTAGAAGTAGCCACACTTGACTGCCCGGTGCACCTCAAAGCAGAAGCCCAAACAAGAATCCTCTATTAGGTCTACGTATATCTCCTGAGCGATGGCCTCTAGCTTGTTAGTATCCAGGTTAGCCAACGAAATTTCCTCCATTTTAATCTGTAAACGACTGTGGAGAGGGCGCTCGTATTACTCACAGCAGCACCAGCAGCAACACGTCGGGATCCTCGGGCCGCGCCTAGGCCTAGAGAGGCCTGTCAGGGCCGCGTCCTCGGGCGGCGGGGGCGGAGGCGTCCGCGGTGCAGAGGCAGAACAGCAGCAGCAGCCAGCGGCGACTGCTCCGGAACCCCAAGTCCTTCAGTTTCTTCTGGCGTCTCCCGGGGACTGCGGCTTTGAGCTCGGGCTGGCCCGGGACTCGCCGCCAAACGGTCTCCGCGCCTCAGCCAGCAACCCCGGCCTCTTCCGCTCTCAGGTCCGGGCTTGACCCCGCCTCCCAACTTCCGCTCCTCAGGACGCCTGCGCACTGGCTCCGCGCAGGCTCCCGGGGCTTAGCCCTCCGCGCAGCTTCCTGGGAGTTCTCGCAATTTATGAAAACGATTGGAAAGAATTAAACGGAGCTGACTTTCATTATCTATAAAGTAAAAGAATTGCAAGGATGCTATTTTATGTTGTTTTACTTATAAGTTAAAACATTCACTAATGAATTCAGCACACATAATTGGTTTCCTCATGAAAATGACGAATAATACCGTGTACATTTGTGGTATGATCCAAAATACGATTTTAGGAACATTTCTCCGGATAGGTTTGAAAATTTGACTTACATGATTGACTTGTAATCATTTATAGCACTGCCGCGCTTGTCGTTTAAATCCACTAGATGGTGCAAGGCAACAAATTACAATATAGTTTTTCTTTCAGTCTTTTTTTTTTTTAATGAAGAACTAGGCACTAAAGACATAATTCACGTATACTGATCCCGTGAACCTAAGGCGTTTATCTCATTTATAAGTCCATTAAGCCAGTGTGATCATAAGTAGATCATCATTTACATCTCTAAAATAATGCAAAGAGAAATTTATACGTACATTCTCTATTAGGGAGGAAATATGAAATATGTTAAATATACTGGGACATAAAGGAAGCTTTTCCTAAAATTAAATCCTAGATCCAATATTTAACAGTTCCCTATTTCTTCATCTGAATAAATCTTGTATCTGTTTCATGGTTAAGATGAAATGATGCTGTAAAAAATCCTCATGTGACAGTGCCTTGATGTAAGCAAGCATTCAGTTAATGTCAGCTGTTTTAATGATATTAGTTATGGACTAGAATATATTATAAAAAAATACTACAGTATTTCCTTCACTTTTTACTAGTTTTTTGGTCCCTGCCACCACCCCTGAAATAGAGTAGCTTCTTGTTTTTATGAGACTGATGCGCTACCTACTGCGCTAACGAGGCACCTTAGCCTCTTGTTTTTAATAATTTATCAAAAAATAGCTATAACAAAAAAAGAAAAATTATATATATATGATATATATATATGATATATATATGGTATATATATATATATCATCCTAAAATTTCTTTCCCAGAATAAAGGAAAACATAGACATACATATTTCCAAGCATATACAAATAAGTATTTTCTAATATTTATTATCAGAATACTCTTAACGAGTTTTATAATTCATTCTTACTATCTCCCTGCATATTTTTATGATTAGAGGGTTAAGTACCAGTTACACTTATTTGGAGTATGAGCAATTAACCAGTAGTTGTACCCATCCAAATTTTCTTTCTTTCCTTTTTTTTTTTTTTTTTTTAAGGATTTTATGTATTTAAGTGAGCGAGCGAGCATGAGAGACAGCACAAGTAGGGGTGGGGGGTGGAGGGGTAGACTGAGAAGGAGCAGAATCCCCACTGAGCAGGGAGCCTGTGGATTCCCGGACTCTGGGACCATAAACTGAGCTGAAGGAAAATGCTTAACTGATTGAGCCACCCAGGTGCCCTCCTATCCAAGTTTTTTGATTAATATATTTTATCACCTTAAAAATCACAAACTGGCAGATACAAAGGATTTTGACAGCCTAGTCTATTTAAGATTCATAATGATAATTTTTCCCCACCACTGGAGCGTTTGTATAATTTATATGTTCTCCATTCAAAAATTGGTATCATATTTTGACATAAATTGACATATATGGGGGGCAGTACCTTTTGTGTTTTAGGATAAACCTTCTAAATTATTTATAAAAGGTTGATAAGTGATTTCTTGGTTGCTAATTCTTTGAATTTGGAATACATTTTATTTTTTTATTTTTTATTTTTTTAAGATTTTATTTATTTATTTGACAGACAGAGATCACAAGTAGGCAGAGAGGCAGGCAGAGAGAGAGGAGGAAGCAGGGTCCCTGCCGAGCAGAGAGCCCGCGTGGGGCTTGATCCCAGGACCCTGGGATCATGACCTGAGCGGAAGGCAGAGGCTTTAACCCGCTGAGCCACCCAGGCACCCCTTGGAATACATTTTAGAAAAGACATAGCATTAATATCTCTGAAGCATTTTAATAAGAGAAGTGATAGTAACAGCCATAAGTAATGAAAGTAATAGCCAATGATAAGCCATAAAATATAATGATTAAGTGTACAAGCTCTTGAGTCAAACTGCCTCCTCCCAGTTACTATCTGTGTGACCTTGCCCTGTCTACTTAACTTTTGTAAATCTGTTTTCCTAATGCAGTGACAGTTCTCATCAGTAAGTTTGTTGTGATATTTAAACATGACGATGAATATGTAAGTCTTCACAAAGTATCTAACAAATAGTATATAATACATACTACTGTGGTATATTTAGTTAGGGAAGAAAATACAGATGTAAATAGAATTGCTTCCACTCACTCCTAGCTCACACCTTCTGCAAATCAAATTTAAAGCAATGCTTCTCAAACCTTAATGTGCATATAAAACATTCAGAGATTCTTTTAAAATGCAGATTACAGTTCTTTAGGTCTCAAGTGGGCCTGGGTTTCTGCATTTCTAACATACTTGATGCTACTTGTTCATCGACCACTTTGAGTAGCAAGGAATTAAAGGGCTTGATAGCAGACAAGTGTTTTTCATGGTAGTTGGCTCCCATATAATTTGTTCTGGTAAAATTGACACGAGAACCTTTTTTTTAAATTTTGACAGAAAATAAGAGATTGTTTCTTGGCGCCTCAAATCCTCCTTATGTTGTGAGAGTTGGAACGGAAATCCTCAATTTATTTAATGAAGAGTCATCAATAAAATTTACTTCAAAATATATACAAGCAGATCATCATATTAATTGAAATTTAAATAATCAGGACTTTGGCTAGGTTTAGATTTCCTGTTAATATTTTATCATATTTACTCTCAGAATAGGAACACTATCATGATGTTGAAAATTTGCTTTGATGTTCATCATCACCTTGTTATCTCTCTTCTACTTATTTCATTTAACTAGACTGCCTTACTTATTGAAATGTATTGAAAGTTTTTATGTTAAATCAATGCCATGCCACAAAAAGAAGTTAGAAGGAACTCCTTAGTTCTATTGCAATTAATACAGTTCAAGATATTTAAGCCTTTGGAATAAAAATGAGATAAAATAAGATAGATACTGTCAATTATCTAAATCGTTTTTTTAATACAAAGCAAGTATTGGGGATTCATAAATAAGTGATCTTCAAAGAATATATACATCATATAGGCTTAAAATATTTAGTGCACAAATTAAGGTAAGTATAAGGAGTTTAATGTGAAATTTTAATTATCTTTGACTATTTCCTTCCCATTCAGTTGTAATATACACACTGAGAGATTCTTTCTTTCAAAGAGGAATACGTTTTAAATTATTATCTAGTGGTTTTTACTGAAGACTGAAAATCCGTAAAACAACTATTTTTTTTAACGGTCACACATTTTTTGTGTTCACATATAAAATGGAAAAGTGAGATAGCAGAGTGCATCAGGAATAGACCTGGGAGCCAAGAGACTTTGGTTGCTGTCCTATTTCTGCCACTAATTTATCAGGTGACTTTGGGCAAGAAGGTGAATTCCCATTTGTAAAAACAACGGGACTCATATTTTCTGAATGTTTCTTTTAAAAACCTGAATTTCCATGAATTGAAGAATCTGAGAAAATAATTCTTCAAGTTAAGGGTCAAGTAAATTCTTATATATCGGCCTCTAAAGTTCAAATGTTAGATCCTCAACTGGGTGACTGAGGGTTTTCTTATTACAAACCAATCTGTTCTACCACCCAGGACATCTTAAAGCACCTTTAAGATTAGGAAAATTATTCATCTACTGAATATCAGCTGGGGATTGTAATTATCTTTCCAAATATCTGAAGGCGTTATTTGTGGATGTTCACTTTTAGTTGGAAATTTTAATTTCTGTAATTATTTGACCCCTATGAAATTCACTTCTACTTTAAAATATTCATTTAAATTTCCCTTGTTTTTCTTTACTTACCCAAGTACTTAAAAAATAAATGAATAGTAAGTCAGAGAGGGAGGCACCATTTAGCCATATGGTCTTCTTACTTTCATTGGACCATAATTTATGTCAGAAATAAGCTATGTAGTATTATGCTTTCCTGTCAATAGTTTGCTAAGAAAAATTTATGTGCGTCATAACAACAGTAAACACTCACATGTCCCCTCAGGCATGACCAGCTTGGAGTTTCAAATTCAATCTTTGCTGAAATCTATTTTTCAGGATTTGCATTTAAAAACTGATTATCATGCCTTGCATGAGATACTGAGATGCCACAGTTTGATATTAGATAAGGCTGTCATGCTAAAATTGCAATGTCTAAAATAAATTTACGATTTTAATCTGCCCTACTAAACTGTGAAATCAAGGTGACTTAGTTGATTTTGGCATTTATGACAACTCTGGCTTATCATCTTCTAAAGAGAGAGACACTGTAATCCTGAGCTAACTATAGTTAGTAAGTACTTTAGTATACAAATAAAAATTTTAGTACTTAGCATCCATAGTCTTTTTTAAACAGTTGCTCTTTCTATATATCAATTGCTCAGAACCAATTTGATCTACAGAAGGGCTCCATATATTTGTATGTATAGAAATATGTTCTAAAAAGCATTTTAAAAGTATTTATCACACTGCCTTGTAGGTTAAAAGCCATTTCATACATTTCATATTCATATATAGGTTATAAGCCATATATATGTATTGTTGCTGGACCCTCTCTGCATGAAAAAATGTACATAGTATATGTTTATCTTATATTTGGACAAAAGACATTCATTCTCTTATATCATCACAATACTATGATCAAATTTAGAATTTTGAGTAGTTTAGGAATTAACTAACACTATCATCTAATATACGATCCATATTAAAATATTGCCAAATGTTTTAATAATGTCATTTCTAACATTTTCTTTCCTGGAGCCAATCCAGGATTACATGTTGCATTTACTTGTCATGTCTATGTAGTCTCTTTTAATTTGAAAATAAAACAATGATGTACATAAGTTTAAAGACATTCAATCTCATTATAATAAAAATATTTTTAAAGACATGCAATTTCTCTAATGAAAACCTTAATTATGGTAAAGATTTTTCTTAGCAGATCAGGCAAGATGCATGCTGCAGCAATGTTGCTTGAAAATGAAGATGATTCTGAAGAAAACTCATTTACTAGAGTAAGTTACAATGCCAACAACTCAGGTTTCTTTTGGATACAAATGCCTTTTGGAACTTCTATTATGTTCATTTTTAAACATATTTGATGACAGTAATATTGATTTCTTTTCCTCTTCTGTTAACCCATGTACTTTAGGAGAGCTTGATCTTGCTAATTCTAGTTTTGCCAAGCACTATAATTTTTAGAAAGTAATCCTCAATGTTTTTTCTTTCTTTCTTTTTTTTTTTAAGATTTATTTATTTATTTGAGAGAGTGAGTAAGAGAGAGGACAAACTGAGGGGAAGAAGCAGAGGGAAAGGAAGACTCCCCGCTGAGCAGGGAGCCTGATTTAGGGCTCAGTCCCAGGACCCCAGGATCATGACCTGAGCCAAAGGCAGATGCTTAACCAACTGAACCACCCAGGTGCCCCTAATCCTCAGGGTTTTTATCATGACATGGAAACTGCTGGTTGGACCTGTCCTGGTTGGTAAAACAAGACTTTCAGTTGCTAGTAAACCAGGAACAGCTGAACATAGGATTCATTGAGAAAAATCCATAGCTTTTTTTTTTTTTTTTTTTTTTTTTTTTTTTTTTTTTTTTTTTTTTTTTTTTACTTAACCAGTCTAATAGAAAGAGGAGGAAACTAAAATAATAAATTCAGGTCTGATAAAGAAACAAAGGCCAAAGATGTTAAATGAATTGTCCAACTAATTGGTAGCAGAACTGGGATGTCAGAGCTTCTGAGTCTTAATTTTCTCTCTGTTGCCCAATGTCTCCAATATTTACTTTAGTATTGCAAAACCATCAGTAATGACTACTTCCTATAATGCATTTTGTAAAACTGCTTTTAGAGTTGGCATTAATATGTATCACATCAAAATCTTACTGCCAAGGTAGCATTTACCAATGGCTAAAGACATAGCTTAAGCACTCTGCTTATCCATAAAGTGCTAAAATATGGATATTAATTATTAATAAAATGAAACTCCACACCTTTTCGTGATGTACTCTTTGATTTTTTTATTTTAATTTTTAATTTAAAAAATTTTTAAAGCTTTAGCTTCAAAAGGAAGACTTTTCAGATTAGCAAGCCATACATTCCACAGAGAGATCTTAAACTTAATTTAGAAATGTATTTTGAGAGATTTTTAAGAATTAAATCTTCATATCAAAGTTCTTACTGCCTAAAAAGTATTAGAGATTTTCACTAAATTGATTTTAAATTCTGCAGTGGAAAATTCAATTTCTTTCAATGTTTTTGTGTTCTTTTTCTATAGTTCCTTGTATTCAAGTTATAAAGATGTTTTCATGTAATTGATTGAACATACTTCTTGTCTAATTTGATGAATGTCCATTAGGTTTGTTTTTGTTTGTCTGCTCCCATCAAGAGCTGTCTCATATTTTCTTAAGTCAAGCTGTTAAATTGGTGGGTGGGATGCTTTTACTTCTTGTATTCCACAGAAAGGCATCTGGCAATTCCCACCAAGTGAGAGATTAATTTTCTTGTGAAAATCTTGGTAAATGTAAACATAAGAACAAATTTAGGCAGTAATGTGAGGGTATCTCTGAATCTTTCACAGATTAATTACATTTTTTAAATTAAAGTAACCTTAGTTTTCCTTTCTGGACTTAACCTCATATGGTATTACCTCTTCTTTTCCTTCATTTATCTGAAACTGCTTTTCAATTTTTCAATTCTGAAAGGAATTTTGACCCTTGATTTGTCCCCATTCTCAGAGATTATTAGTTAACCTTTCTAGCATCACTTTTAAAATATGTCCTAAAACATCATTTTTCCATTATTTTACCCTAAACTTACCAATTTTCACTCTTTATTAACACTAATATCTACTATTGCCACTTTTTTTGGCCACTGCTATTAAACTTTTGTCAATTGTGAGTACATCCTTAACATAGCCCTCAAACATTTTTCTCATTTCCTGACTTGTGTGGTTTATATTTGTTCTAGGTGCATAGATCTTGTATTTTATAGAAAAATACAAACATAAATCAGTGTACCATCACTGGGATTTAGCACAATGACACGTACATAAAACATCCTTAATACCTAATATAGCATCATAATCTACTATACCAAGTTTTATAATTAAACTTTATTTTTGAGTATCACCAACTACTAGTAAAAATGGTATTCCATAACTTATGTATTTTTCTGAGGACTCCTCAAAGAACAAAGTGAAAATTTAATTATTTGAATTTGAATTCACTGGACATATCTTTAAATCTAAGCTACATTATAGGATCTTGGTGATCTTATTTTTTCTATAACTGGAAAAATTTTCTATTTCATCATTAGAAGAACTGTTTCATCAATAATGATCAATTATGTTTAAAAGACAAGATTAATAAGAAAACAGAGGAATGGGGGAGCCTGGGTGGCTCAGTGGGTTAAAGCCTCTGCCTTTGGCTCAGGTCATGATCCCAGGGTCCTGGGATCAAGCCCCTCATCAGGCTCTCTGCTCAGCAGGAAGCCTGCTTCCCTTCCTCTCTCTGGCTGCCTCTCTGCCTACCTGTGATCTCTGTCTGTCAAATAAATAAAATCTTAAAACAAAACAAAACAAAACAGAGGAATTATGAAATCATGTAGTCACTCAGAGGTATATAAACCAGGGGCAAAAACAAGGTCATTGCCTCTTTTTGTAAATACACTTGTTTTGGAACACAACTACATTAAATTTATATACTGTCCATGACTGATTTTGCTTCCATGGCAGAACTGAGTAGTTGCAGTGGAGACCATATAACTCCTAAGCCTAAAAATATTTACCCTAGCCTTTTAAGGAAACGTTTACCTAGGCTATGGTTCTGTTAGAAGGATAGAATAATAGTGAAAGAATTACTATCTTTCACTTTTACTAACCTGTTACCCAAAATATTGCATCATCTTTTAAGAAGGTATAAGAGAAGGCAGGAGATACTATTTCTATAGTCCGCTTTTAGCTTTTATTGAACACAATTGAGAATTCAGAATTTTTCATTTTCTGTTTTTAATGGGATAGAGAAGAAAGTTGATGGAGGAAGATGTTTAATAATTATTACATGAATCGGAAGATAAATCCAAAGGGACAGATAGCAGTATTCTAATGATGGTGAAATGGATCATGGATATAAAATAGGTCATATAAATGGACTCTCAGACAATGAGACAGTGAGTCTTCAGATGATAGTATCTAGCTGAATTTTCTAGAATCTGTTAAATGAGCAATATATTTCCAAGAACAAGGGGAAATATGGTAATTTCATCCAGCTAGTCATTAAATAGGGAAGACCTCATTGGGCAATGCTTTGCAGCAAGAAACTGGAGTAGTATTCTAGTTTTGCAAAAAGGGGTGTGACATATTTTTCATCTTTTATGATGTTTATGTGCCAAAATTTACTTGTTACAAGAAAATTTGTAATGTTTAAATTTATTTTAAAATTTCTGACATAGCCGTTTTCCACTCTCTATTTTTACCTCAATGAATTATTTATTAAATGACAAAAAGTTATTTTTTAACAGGCCCACTGGGCCCAGAATGACAAATAATGATGACAATTTTCTTGATATAGTGAGGGTTAGATATTAATGACAAGAAACAAAAAGAAATAAATAGAAGGAGTAACTTTGACAAGAAAGATTTAGTGTATTTTATGTTAACTGTTTTTCTCTAAGAAGTAGCCTGTCTGAATCCCACATAAAATATCAAACTTTCATATATAAATGAATATGTTGGCCTTTATAAAAAGCTTTTTATTAAAACATGCAAGTGGCATGTGCCCTTGATATTTGAAGGTGCAGTGAAATCCTTTTCTGGTCAAACATAAATGCTCTTGCCATTCTTCTCTAGATCAGGCATCAGCTTCCTGGAGTTAATTTGTTTTGTAGTTTTTCCTTTGTTTGCCTGCCTTTTTTCTTTATTTTTAATTCAGGAAGGTGTTTCTGCAGATATACTTTTATATACTTACCTCTGGTTCTTACCAATTTTTCTTTGAGTGTTTGAAGAAAATAACAAGGCACCTTTTTTTAAAAAGCCCAAAACAGTTGCTCCCATAAATCCTACATACATAAATAAGTTACAACACAGAATTAAGGAAAAAAACAAACAAACAACTTTCAATATCAAGATGAGCTAAGAGAAAATTTTTTTTTTAAACTTCTCTTCTTACACTTGAAATAATGTTTATCTTTTGGCACTGTACATTTTTACACTTGGTATTGCAGGGGAGACAAGTGAGCTTAAGATTTTTGGGGGGCTTGAATTAAGCAGTTTGCAAATTGACAAAGATATACTCATTTTTTAAAACTGATTTTTCCCTTCACAGAGTCCATTATAGTGCTATACAAATATCATTGTATAATGTAGATGTTGGGGGGGTAGGGAAAAATAACATGGAAGAAGATTAGAAAAGGAAGAAAGGTGGGAGTGATCTTGTTGGCTTCTGATTTGACACCAATAAATCCTTCATTTAAGGTTTCAAAAGAGTAAGTCTCTTACACCTACATTCTGGTGTCATTCATTTATAACTTTTCCCATATTTACTTTTGTTATAAAAGCATACACGACAGTTAAATCCAGGGTCTCTGAAGTTAGACTCTGGGTCATTTACTGTTTGTACAACCCTAGATGATTAACACCTCAGAGGTGGTTAAATGGTCTGTAGAATGGACACTAAAATAGTGCTATCTTCATAAGGAATTGTGAATGTAAAATAAAATGTAAATTGCTTAAAAACATGTTGGGCATTATGTAAGTATTCAGTAAACATAATATATTTATATATACATGATGTAGGAGAAATTCTAGTCTCTGAACTCAAACAATCTTGATTTTCAATCACTTATTCTTATATTTAACAAATACTGAAAGTATTTTTCTTTTGTGTTGGGAACTTGAGGTATAATGATAAAGGAGTCCAGTCCCTCTTTCAGCAGCTACTTAGTTGAGGTAGACAGATAAACATAAACATGAGAGCCATGATAAAAATGTGCATAGAATTCAGTGGACATAGCCAAAATAGAGTGGTCAGTTCTGTGTGCAGAGAAGGGAAAACTTTGTGAGAATTTGACCCTTTATTTAGGACTTGAAAGAGTACTATTTCTTGTCAGATACAGGTGGAGTGAAGAACATTTAGGGAGAGAGAAAAGCATGAATAAGAATATGGAGGTATGAAATGACATATTGCATTATTATCTGTTAAGTTATTCCTAAAAGCTAGAGTGAAGGAAACAGTGGTTAGAAGCTGGGGATGGGATGGAGGAGAGGCTGGAAAACAATTTATGATCACCAAAGGCCTTTTTCAGAGATATTATATTAGGAAATCTTTTTGGCATCAGTGGGAGGATGAAGCAGAATGTTACAAAACTACAGTCAGGAAGGTAACTCATAGTTTATTTGTAGGTCAGGTTCATAAACTCATGAACTAATACAAAAAGAAATGAAAAGGAAGGAAAAGAAACAATTATAGTAAATACATAGGAGTGAAATTTATGGGCTTTGTTTGGGTTACAATAAAAACCTCAAAGAATGACAGATAAAATGAAATAGATTATTTAAATTAAAAGTACCTCATAAGATATAAAGCTTTGTAAGATTTTCAGTTGTTATCCACATTCAAGATTATATAATCAATGGCTCTAAACACACAATTAACATGTTGTCCTACAAAATATAATTGTTGTTATATAAAGTTTGTAAGTCTTCCAATTTTATTTTATTTTATTTATTTATTTTATTTATTGCTTTAAAAATGACTTTATTCACTTTGAGACATGTGGAAAGTATTCTTCTCTATGGTATTTGGAGATTATAAATTGGCAATAGATTATTGGTTGAGGAAATGACAGTTACCATTTTATTAGTTCATAAAGTAAATTGTCTTTTAAAACACAACCTTCCTGGGGTGCCTGGGTGGTTCAGTCAGTTAAGCACCTGCCTTTGGCTCAGGTCTTGATCTCAGGGTCATGGGATCAATCCCTGCATCAGGCTCCCTGCTCAGCGGAGAGCCTGCTTCCGCCTCTCCCTCTCTTCTCCCCCTGTTTGTTCTCTCTCTCTCTCCCTCTCTATCTTTCTCTCTCTGTCAAACAAATAAATAAAATCTTAAGAAAAACACCTATGATATTTCAGTCTTTGGAGACTGTCCTGCTAACCCTAGTATATTTGTGAGAACAAATGCCACCATGATATTTGTTTCCATAGAATTCAAGCTTCTTGTATATTTAAAACATCTAACTAGATTGACAAAACCTCGACATTTTACCAGAACTACAATACATAAATGTGTGCACTTACACAATTAGATCAAACTAAAGGAGCTGTTGAGGTAACAGAGTTACAGATTTTTACAGTGTTTTAGCATTAAGAATAAAGTTTATAATAATAAATTAGAGGTGTAATTCCAAATAGACTTACATAGTATTTATTTTTGAACTGAGGTTCAGCTTGTTTTCATATGCATAGGTGACTGAAAAGATTAACATTAGTTTTTAAGTGATAATCATTCTTTTCATAGAGCTAGCTAAGGCCTTTGGTGGCCAAGGTCCTATAAAACTTGATAGAAAACTGCCCTATGTGCACCCTAGGTTTTTGACTCATTTATTGTTGGAGAAATCCAGCCATGTCTGGCATGAGTAAAAAAAACTTTCAGACATCTTGTTCTTACATTCCACATTTTGGGGCCATTTATCCATTGACATTAGGTCTGCCACATCTGTTCATGCATTTAAATGAAAGTTAAAGACCTTCTTTTTTGATCAAGTTTTAGTGTTTTCATAATTTATATGCACCACACTATTCTAGAAGAGTTTGTTCAGAGTAATTTTCTCTGTTTTATCTGTCATTGGTATTTTTATGCCTTTTATTCCACAGCCTTTAAGATGTGATGTGAATAAAAACAGCTTTCTAAATAAAGATTGATTGTCTGGTAACAGTTACCTGATAAACAATAGTCTTCATGTGAGAGGTAAAAAAATACTAAAGATGTTGGCTTAAGTGATAGAATGGCACATATCTTGAATTATTAGAGTGTACACAAAGCGATATCCTTACACACATGTTAAACTTAAATTGGGAAATTTTTTAGAAAAATATTTTGACAAATGTTTTGTACAAATTTCTAAAAACATCCGTGTATAATGTTTTCTTTATATAGGTGTTAGTACCAAGATTTTTTCTGATGGAGTTTGATTCTTTCCTATTGAGAGGAATGTCTGGTTGCAATTGTATGGAGTCATTTCCAATCATGTCCATGGGTCAGAAATCTCTCTTACTTAATTTCCCTTCCCTTAATCTTTAGTAATCTTTTTAACACCCTTTTAATCTACTGGAAGAGGGTGAAATGTTTGGGAGAAAAGCTACTGGCTTTTCCTATACAAATAGGTTTGTTGAACTTATATTCACATTATTTCATTAAAAATATGGGTATCAAAGGAGCTAGATTTTTTTGGTATTGACCCTCAGTGGGGAAATGAACTTATGTCTACAAAATAATAACATAAACAACTTTTAAAATTTGTGGCAAGATGTAATGTTACTTGAAGAAGTATAAGGAAGCACAAAAGTAAAATAAATTAATGTCAATATAGTATAAATAGAAAAGCATCAATCACAAACAGAAGAAATGGAATGTGTCCCAGAGATACTCAAATGAAATACTTCCCCATATTTAGTAAACACATAAACACATGTGCACTACTCTGATACACCATTCTGGAATTTAAATAAAACTTTTTTTTTTTTTTTTTTAACTCAGGAGAGTTCCTACTAAATAGGGGTTGTATTTTTCCTCTCTAAATACCTCATACTTATTAATCAAGATAAAGAGTCACATTGATATGAATACATTGATAGTAGGAGATCTTAACACGCTTCTCTCAGTAATAGACAGATCATCCAAGCAAAAAATCAATAAAGAAACAAGAGCATTGAATGACACATTGGACCAGATGGACTTCATAGATATATACAGAACATTCCACCCTAAAACGACAGAATACTCATTCTTCTCAAGTGCACATGGAACCTTTTCCAGAATAGACCACATACTGGGTCACAAATCAGGACTCAACAATACCAAAAGACTGAGATTATTCCCTGCATATTCTCAGATCACAATGCTTTGAAAGTGGAGCTCAATCACAAGGAAAAGTTTGGAAGGAACTCAAACACCTGGAAGCTAAAGACCACATCGCTTAAGAATGCTTAGATCAACCAGGAGATCAAAGAAGAACTTAAACAATTCATGGAAACCAATAGGAATAAAGACACTTCAGTCCAAAGCCTATGGGATAGAGCAAAGGCGGTCCTAAAGAGGAAATACATTTCCATTCAAGCCTCTCTCAAAAAAACTGAAAAATCCAGGAGCACCTGGGTGGCTCAGTGGGTTAAGGCCTCTGCCTTCGGCTCGGGTCATGGTCTCAGGGACCTGGGATCGAGCCCCATATAGGGCTTTCTGCTCAGCAGGGAGCCTGCTTCCTCCTCTCTCTCTGCCTGCCTCTCTGACTACTTGTAATCTTTGTCTATCAAATAAATAAATAAAATCTTTTAAAAAAGCCTGAAAAATCCAGAATACACCAGCTGTCTCTACACCTTGAAGAACTGGAGAATCAGCAACAAATTAAACCAACTCCACACACAAGAAGGGAAATAATCAAGATTAGAGCAGAGATCAATGAGGTAGAAACTAGATATACAGTAGAACATATCAATGAAACTAGAAGCTGGTTTTTTGAAAGAATCAATAAGATCGATAAACCATTGGCCACACTAATCCAAAAGAAAAGAGAGAAAGCTCAAATTAATAAAATTATGAAGGAAAAGGGAGAAATCACAACTAACACCAAGGAAGTAGAAACAATCATCAGAAGTTATTATCAACAGTTATATGCCAATAAGTTAAGCAACCTAGATGAAATGGATGCATTCCTGGAAAACTTCAAACTCCCAAAATTGAACCAGGAAGAAATTGACAACCTGAATAGACTGATATCTAGTAACGAGATTGAAGCAGTGATCAAAAACCTCCAAAAAAAAAAAAAAAAGAGCCCGGGACCTGACTGATTCCCTGTGGAATTCTACCAAACTTTCAAAGAAGAAATAACACCTATTCTCCTGAAGCTGTTTCAAAAAATTGAAGCAGAAGGAAAACCCCCAGACTCTTTTTATGAAGCCAGCAATCCCCTGATCCCCAAACCAGGCAAAGACCCCACCAAAAAGGAGAATTTCAGACCAATATCACTGATGAATATGGATGCTAAGATTCTTAACAAGATCCTAGCAAACAGGATCCAACAGCACATTAAAAAGATTATCCATGGGGCGCCTGGGTGGCTCAGTGGGTTAAGCCTCGCCTTCGGCTCAGGTCATGATCTCAGGGTGCTGGGATCGAGCCCTCTGCTCAGCATGGAGCCTGCTTCCTCCCCTCTCTGCCTGCTGCTCTGCCTACTTGTAATCTCTCTCTCTCTCTCTCTTTCTCTCTCTATAGAAAAAAAAAAAAGGATTATCCACCATGACCAGGTGGGATTCATCCCTGGGTTACAAGGATGGTTCAACATTCGCAAATCAATCAATGTAATAGAACAAATCAATAAGAGAAGAGAGAAGAACCACATGGTCCTCTCAATTGATGCAGAAAAAGCATTTGACAAAATCCAGCATCCGCTCCTGATTAAAACGCTTCAAAGTATAGGGATAGAGGGAACATTCCTGAGCTTCATAAAATCTATCTATGAAAGACCCACAGCAAATATCATCCTCAATGGCAAAAAGCTCACAGCCTTCCTGTTGAGATCAGGAACACGACAAGGATGCCCACTCTCACCACTCTTGTTCAACATAGTATTAGAAGTCCTAGTAACAGCAATCAACAACAAAGAGAAATAAAAGGTATCCAAATTGGCAATGAAGAAGTCAAACTCTCTCTCTTCGCAGATGACATGATACTTTATATGGAAAACCCAAAGACTCCACCCCCAAACTACTAGAACTCATACAGCAATTCAGTAATGTGGCAGGATACAAAGTCAATGTACAGAAATCAGTTGCTTTCTTATACACTAACAATGAAAATACAGAAAGGGAAATTAGGGAATCGATTCTATTTACTATAGCACCAAGAACCATAAGATACCTAGGAATAAACCTAACCAAAGAGGTAACTCATTGAACACTCATGAAAGAAATTGAAGAAGACAAAAAAAAGATGGAAGACCATTCCATGCTCTTGGATCAGAAGAATAACCATTGTTAAAATGTCTATACTACCTAGAGCAATCTATACTTTTAATGCCATTCCCATCAAAATTCCACTGGTATTTTTCAAAGAGCTGGAGCAAATAATCCTAAAATTTGTATGGAATCAGAAGAGACCCCGAATTGCTAAGGAAATGTTGAAAGACAAAAATAAAACTGGCAGCATCACGTTACCTGATTTCAAGCTTTACTACAAAGCTGTGATCACCAAGACAGCTTGGTACTGGCATAAAACAGACACATAGAACAGTGGAACAGAGTAGAGAGCCCAGATATGGACCCTCAACTCTATGGTCAAATAATCCTCAACAAAGCAGGAAAAAATATACAGTGGAAAAAAGACAGTCTCTTCAATAAATGATGCTGGGAAAACTGGACAGCTATATGTAGAAGAATGAAACTTGACCATTCTCTTACACCGTACACAAAGATAAACTAGAAATGGATAAAAGACCTCAACGTGAGACAGGAATCCATCAGAATCCTAGAGGAGAACATAGGCAGTAACCTCTTAGATATCAGCCACAGCAACTTCTTTCAAGATATGTCTCCAAAGGCAAAGGAAACAAAAACGCAAATGAACTTTTGGGACTTCATCAAGATCAAAAGCTTCTGCACAGCAAAGGAAACAGTCAACAAAACAAAGAGGCAATGCACGGAATGGGAGTAGATATTTGCAAATGACAGTACAGATAAAAGGTTGATACCCAGGATCTATAAAGAACTTCTCAAACTCAACACACACCCAAAACAGATAATCATATAAAAAAATGGGCAGAACGCAGCAACATCTTCCTAGGAACATTGCCAAAGGCAAGGGAAGCAAGGGCAAAAATGAACTATTGGGATTTCATCAAGATCAAAAGCTTTTGCACAGCAAAGGAAACAGTTAACAAAACCAAAAGACAACTGACAGAATGGGAGAAGATATTTGCAAATGACATATAAGATAAAGGGCTAGTGTCCAAAATCTATAAAGAACTTATCAAACTCAACACCCAAAGAACAAATAACCCAATCAAGAAATGGGCAGAGGACATGAACAGACATTTCTGCAAAGAAGACATCCAGATGGCCAACAGACACATGAAAAAGTGCTCCACATCACTCAGCATCAGGGAAATACAAATTACAACCACAATGAGATATCACCTCACACCAGTCAGAATGGCTAAAATTAACAAGTCAGGAAATGACAGATGCTGGCAAGGATGCAGAGAAAGGGGAACCCTCCTACACTGTTGGTGGGAATGCAAGCTGGTGCAACCACTCTGGAAAACAGCATGGAGGTTCCTCAAAAAGTTGAAAATAGAACTACCCTATGACCCAGCAATTGCACTACTGGGTATTTACCCTAAAGATACAAATGTAGGGATCCGAAGGGGCACGTGCACCCGAATGTTTATCGCAGCAATGTCTACAATAGCCAAACTATGGAAAGAACCTAGATGTCCATCAACAGATGAATGGATAAGGAAGATGTGGTATATATACACAATGGAATACTATGCAGCCATCAAAAGAAATGAAATCTTGCCATTCGCAACGACGTGGATGGAACTAGAGGGTATCATGCTTAGTGAAATAAGTCAATCGGAGAAAGACA